>PYHX02000158.1:99902405-100502405 GCA_004302925.2 Cochliomyia hominivorax | reverse complement strand
TATTGTATTTACGTTTTTAGTTACAGTTTTGCAATAAGTAGTGATAACGAAATAAGGGAGGTAAATAGATTGGGAGTAAGAATTATAGCAATAATTTTGATTCTATTGAAACAATGTTTCAATATGATTTCTGGCAAAATTGCATTTAAATCCAAGATTTAATAAAATGTATACAAGTTTTATATTTTGCAAGGATCTTGCAAAATTGCAATACTTGTAAATATACCCGACAAATCGTTTTCATAAAAAAATCTGTGCAATTTGTTTTATTGATTTAAAATATTAACAAGATTTATATTTTGCAAGGGTCTTGCAAAATTGCAATACTTGTAACATAAAAAAATTGTTAATTAGATATCATAATTAATATCTCGTTAAAATAAAAAATTTATATAAAAATATTTTATTTTGCTACGGCCTTGCAAAATTGCAATTCAAATATCAATAAAATAAAAAGTGTCATTAAAATGTGTTTATGGTTTCATCGTTATGAAAATCAGTAAAATTAAGCAATAAAATATAAGCAAAATTATTACTTGCAATGATCTTGCAAAATTGCAACATTTTTTATGAAAAAAATCGGTTAAAAAAATTTCGCTATAAATATCTTGTTCAAATGTTCTAAACATTTTAACTTTGGTATAAATGTATATTTCGCAAGGGTCTTGCAAAATTGCAATATCAAAAAATTTGTTTATGAATTTATTATAATGATAATTATAAAATAATTTATGTAAAATTTATATTTTGCAAGGGTATTGCAATTTTGCAATATTTGTAAATTTTCAGAAAAATCGATTTTATTTAAGTTTAGGAAAATTTTGGACAAATCAAAGTCGATATTGGTATTTGCAAGGGTCTTTAAAAATTGTTATTTCAGAAAAAAAATTTAATTTTAAAATTTATTTATTTAAGAAGTTGTCGTCTTTTTCAATTTAGGACTTATGTTTCCCTTGTTATGTGCCCTCCACCACCACAAGTGGCGAAAATGCAATCATCTTACTCTCCATAATGTAAATATATATTCTTGTAACAAATCAAAATCTAAGTTGATTTAGCTATGTCCGTCTGTCTGTCTGTTATTGACCTGCTCACATCCACAATGAATAAAAGAGGTCAATGAAATTTGGCCCCGGTTTTTTTAAAGTATTAAAATCGGTTCAGTTATTAAGTGTATTCGTGTATTATATTTAAGAAAAAACCTTTATATATTGTATATGTATGCGAATGTATATGTGAGTGTATGTGTATATACAAAAAATAATGTATTTTCTTGCGCTCATTTGTGATGGAGGGTATTGAAGATTCGGCATATTTTTTTTTTTAAATCTCAAATTTACATTTAAATAAAAATACTTCCTGTTTTTCTATTCTATAGAATTTTAATTATTGTCCTAAACGAGACAAAGACTTAATAAAATGAACAATTTATCTTCAAATAACTTTTCTTTTCTATTTTTTATAGAAAAAAGACAAAAAATGTTTATCTAAATGTTCAATTTGTCTGCTTTTTTGTCCAGCATTTTGTTTAATTGTTGTTGTTGCTGCTGAAATTTCTGTTGTTGACAAATTAAATTATAATTTGCATATTTTGTTGTTGTTGCTGTTTTTGTTCTTGTTTGATGCAATAAAATGTCTTGAACTTAAAAATATGATTTTCTCATTCATCTTCATCATAAAAACGAGTAAAAATGTTATAGTCGGTTAAGCCCGATTGTGTAATACCCTACACCACATTGTTGGTTGTAAATAAAAGATGCTAAAATTTATCAACCACCCTCGCATAATTCGTTTTACTGATTTAAAAACGAAGTACATTAATAAGATACTAACAGGGGGGTTATACAGATCTATACAGAGGGTGATGGACCGACCCTTGTATAATTTCGAATACTAATTTTAAATTGTATTCATTTTAATTTGACCAGCTGTTATTACAATACCAACGTATGCGATTTACGCCCTTCAAAGTAATATTTGGAAAGGGACTTTTATGGGACCTACGAGAAGTAATGGATCGACCTTCGCATAATTTGGCACATCAATTTGAATAATTTTAATACAATTTGTATGGATAATTTCAATAGGCTTCGTCCTTGAAAATTGCGACCTGTAGAGTGTTCAAAATGTTCACATGTATTGTCAACCAGACCAGGCGAATGGACATCGTTTGATCGACACAGAAGGTGATTCTAAGTCGAACGTTATACTTAAAAGTGGGTGTCACACAATTTGTTCTGTATGTTACAAACATCAGCGCAAACTCATAATACCCCAAACACCTACGATGGTGTAGGGCATCACAAAATATAAACTTTATTATTTTGAGCTTTTGTTTTGTTGTTGTCTTGTCTTGGAAGATGAGTTCAACAACATCTTAATCATTGTTTGTTGTTATTGCGTTGTCTTGCATTTTTGCATCCTTGCAAATTGTTTGTTTAGTTGTGTTTGTCATTGTGAGTTTGAAAATTTAATAAGGAAGTCAAAGTCTTTTGCATTTTTATTGTTTGAAAAATACAATTAAGTTTTGTGTTAGTATGTGAGTGTATGTGTGTGTGTGTGTGTGTGTGCGCAATTTATTGTTATTTTACTTTGCAATTGCAAAGTAGTTTTTGCAATAATTAAATGCAATTTAATTGTAAAAGAGACAAAGAAATGGGAAAAATGATGAAATTTAGTTTCTTAAAAATTTCAAATTCATCTCATGAAATTAAAGTCGATTTTAAATTGAATACAAAAGTTTTTCAGTTTTTTAGTTTTTCTTTGCGAAGTTATGGAATTTCAATTTATTTTGTTTTATTTAAATAGAGATTTGTGGCACCAAATTCCATTCAGAGTCGCTTCATCAATGCCTGTCCGTCTGCGTTTTTGCCTATAACTCGGAAACTAATGGACCAATTACTATGATGTTTTTAACTCAAAAATTCCCCTAATTATTTCCGATTTTCTAGTACAAAAATTATGTCTCTAGCTTAACTAGAACGCTCAAAACAGTCGAAAATATTATTTTGCCTTAAATTGTTGTTGTTATCAATATTAAAATAGGGAATTTTTAATATGTCGGCCATTCATGAACCGATTTGAAAATTTTTAAAAACAAAAATTCGAGAAAAAAATTAGTAATCAATCAGTGCCGTAACCAAGTTCATAGGACTTACAGGGGGTTCAAAATGTCGGAAAATGTGTTTTTGTCTATAACTCCGGAACTAATAGTCTGATTTATTTCATCTTTTCAGCGCAAAAATCTATTATTTTATTTAAATCCATTACTGAAAATTCACATTTTCACTAAAAATTCACATTCTCACTGAAAATTCACATTTTCACTAAAAATTCAAATTTTCACTAAAAATTCAAATTTTCACTAAAAATTCAAATTTTCACTAAAAATTCAAATTTTCACTAAAAATTCAAATTTTCACTAAAAATTCAAATTTTCACTAAAAATTCAAATTTTCACTAAAAATTCAAATTTTCACTAAAAATTCAAATTTTCACTAAAAATTCAAATTTTCACTAAAAATTCAAATTTTCACTAAAAATTCAAATTTTCACTAAAAATTCAAATTTTCACTAAAAATTCAAATTTTCACTAAAAATTCAAATTTTCACTAAAAATTCAAATTTTCACTAAAAATTCAAATTTTCACTAAAAATTCAAATTTTCACTAAAAATTCAAATTTTCACTAAAAATTCAAATTTTCACTAAAAATTCAAATTTTCACTAAAAATTCAAATTTTCACTAAAAATTCAAATTTTCACTAAAAATTCAAATTTTCACTAAAAATTCAAATTTTCACTAAAAATTCAAATTTTCACTAAAAATTCAAATTTTCACTAAAAATTCAAATTTTCACTAAAAATTCAAATTTTCACTAAAAATTCAAATTTTCACTAAAAATTCAAATTTTCACTAAAAATTCAAATTTTCACTAAAAATTCAAATTTTCACTAAAAATTCAAATTTTCACTAAAAATTCAAATTTTCACTAAAAATTCAAATTTTCACTAAAAATTCAAATTTTCACTAAAAATTCAAATTTTCACTAAAAATTCACATTTTCACTAAAAATTCACATTTTCACTAAAAATTCAAATTTTCACTAAAAATTCACATTTTCACTAAAAATTCAAATTTTCACTAAAAATTCAAATTTTCACTAAAAATTCAAATTTTCACTAAAAATTCACATTTTCATTAAAAATTCACATTTTCACTAAAAATTCAAATTTTCACTAAAAATTCAAATTTTCATTAAAAATTCACATTTTCACTAAAAATTCAAATTGATAATTCAAAATTTACATTTTTCTTAAAAATTACATTTTCACTTAATCATATATTTCATGTTTTTTTGTATTCTTTTCTTAATTTGCTTCGCTAAAAAATGTCAACAACCAAGAACTTCTTATTTAGTTATTTGTATGCAAATATTTTTTTGTCAATCTCCTGTTACGAATATAATAAATAGATTTTTATTTGTTACTCACTTTTTCGCCAAAGAATAAAGAATCATCATTTATTATAAAAATATGAAAAATACATAAATCACAAAATCATTTTTAAATAAACGTATTTTTTAAGAAATTTACTCACTCTTTAAGTTATAAGGATTTATGGAATTTTGAAAAGAAGTATTTACTTAAGAAATTCTATACAAAACCTTATGAGAGTAATTGGAAAAAGAGGAAAAATGTAAAGTTAAATAAAATAATGTAATTTTGTGATTCAATATAGAATGCACAGTGGTCTTAAAAAGCTTTGGAACTATTGAATATTTTTTTTTAAATTTTCCTGGTCTCTTGCTGCTCAATTTTGGAGGTATATTAATGTCCTGGACCCAATTATGAAGAATGTTTAAGAAAAATTTCATTAAAAATGTATCAGTTGTTTTGCAGTCACTGAATTATAGCTGTTTTATAGCCATTGTGCGATGAAAAACTCAATAAATCTCTTTTATGTGAAACTTACAAATTTAAATTTTATAATCACAAAATAATTCCCAGAATAAAATTATATAGAAAATATTAAAATTCATATACAAAAATCATCACAAATTATAATACATTTTACAATATAACAACTTAATTCCGACTAAAAATCATCATCTTGCATTTTCAATAAGAAAATATGATTATGACACAAATTTCAATAAGAAATTGTGATTTAGACAGAAATTACATTTTAAAATGAAGACTCACATTCACATTAAAAATGCAACAAATCTGTGAAGGAGACATTAATTTTGTAAAATACAAAAGATATTGAATTAGAGAAAACCTCACTTACTATTGCATGTGTGAGAGTAAAGAGCAAATATTGTTGCATGAATAATGGCTTGGAATATATTGCAATAAACTTGCAACACTTGCTCTCAAACACAAATTCACACACACACAAAATTCATTTGTGTTCATTTTACGTTCATATTTAATTAAATTAAAGACATTTCAGCCATACAAGATTTCAACAAAGTATTTGGTCCTTTTGCTTTCACATCTCTTCCTTGGTATTCTCTCCATTATTTCGTTGGCAACAAAATGTGTTGGTGGACGTCAATTGCAATTGCAAATTTCATTTTAAGGTTGCAATACCCATAAAGTGGTTTTCATTTGTCTTTATTTGTTGTAAACAAATAAATGGAATTTGCAAATATTGCAAAGGCATTGCAAAAGTTCATCAAGTGGAAAATTCTAGGAATCAATAATAACAATTCAAGGATACTTGCATATTGCAAGGGGTTGCAAAGTGAAGGAGGTGACCTGCCTAAAAATGATTAAACTATTGTTTAATTTCAACTTTAATTAAATGTTGATGAAATGTTAAATATTTATTTAAATTACAAATTAAAATTCATTTTGAATTGTCGATGCAAGGGACTTGCAATATTTTAAATTAAATCTATACTTTAAAATCTTCTATTATTAATTTGCAAAATTGCAACATTTTAAAAAATATATTTTAATAATTTGTAGAAATTTTAATAGTTTTTCATCTTTCAATTTAGTAAAAAATACATGAAATATTTATGTGTTGCAACAGTCTTGCAAAATTGCATCGTTGTGGCTTATTGCGATTCAATTTACATAAATTTTTTCAAAATTAACGTATATTTGCAATTTATATATTTTCATTTTACAAGGGTATTGCAAAATTGCAATACCCTTAATTAAAATCAAAAATTTAATACTTTTATTCGTTAATTATTTCAATTCATTTCTTGGTTTTCTCTTATATTATAACATTACATTATTAAATTAGTAAAAATATAAGATATGCAAGAGTCTTGCGAAATTGCAACACTTTTAAAAAGCTGCATAAAAAATCATTAATTTTGATTTTATTATTGATTTTAAGAAAATTTACATAAAATTAACATTTTGTAAGGACATTGCAAAATTTCAAGAATATGCAAGTTTGCAATACTTCAAAAAATATTGTAATTTAATCATTTTTGTTAATACTTTGTGACAGTTTCTTGGATTTTCCCTTTTTTAAATTATTCGATGATATATTGATGTATTGTCAGAGTATTGCAAAATTGCATTAGTACAAAAATATAAATATATTTTTTATAAATTAATAATAATAATAATATATAATAATAATTTTATTATTATATAAGAAAATTTTTTTTTAAATTATAACATTGCAAGAGTATTGCAAAATTGCAAGGGTATTGCAAAATTGCAAGGGTTTTGCAAAATTGCAAGGGTGTTGTAAAATTGCAAGGATGTTTAAAAATTGACTTTTTTTCGTTAAAATCATTTCGCTGAGGGCTGCTTTTCACTTTTATAAAAGAAAATTTCACGAACAGAAGGAAAATTATAAAAAATCAAGTAAGAATGATACATTTGACTATAGCGAATCTTTAATACCCTTCACGATAAATTAGTGTCAAGTAAATTGACTTATAATTGACAATTTTTCGAAAGTTCTTCACTTGAAGTTAGAAGTTGCCTCAGATATCGGCCTATATCTTTTAATATACTAAACTGATTTCGCATATTTTTAACAGGAAACTACTTAGGACTGTAAAAAATATTCAGGCCAAATTTCATCGAGTTCTGTCAATTTTTATAGATGTCAACAGACAGATTGACAGATAGTCAGATGGACATATATATATTATGGCTTCTGAGATGATTCCTTCTTAGTATTTCACAAGGAGTGACAAAATAAATATACCCTCTTCACCACTTGTTCTGCTGGAGGGTATAAAAACTCTATTCAAAGAATCCGGAATTTATAAACGTTTATTTTATCAAAATAGCCGCAAATAGTGACTTGTTTAAATTTAATATATTTCCTTTAGTTAATCGCTTTATGACAAAGGAGATTAGTTAAATTATGTATTTTATAAGGACTTTCATTAAAGCTTCATTAATTTTTTTCATGAAATTGTCAAAAAACTCAATTCCAATGAAAAATAAAGATCCCAAAAAATTTAACTTAATTTAATTAGCAAGAGACTCTTGGAAGCCACTTTTTGCTGATAAAATTTCAAATTGTTGTTTTTATTAAAATTTTTCCTTTTTTTAATTAAAATTATTGAAGCATAAAATAAACACACACAACAACACACAATTTGCATATCAATCTAAATAACAATTTTTTTGTCATTAAAAAAAAAACGAACAAAAAAATCTGAATTTTCAGAGCGATAGACAGACGGATGGATGGATGGATGAATGAATGACTAAATAAATAAATTCACATGAATACATTAACAAATAGATAAACAAATAAATTTTTTTATTTTATTCATGTGTTAATAAATAACAGACACACACACACAACAGTAATAAATATGTATTTGTGTTTGAAAATTGTTACACAATTTATTCATGTGTAATTGTAAATGGAATTTGTATTTATCTCATAAAATTATTCTTTAGCTTTAAGCTCTAATAACACTAATACTATCACACCTCATTATCATTAACAACAATTTGAATTTTATACATAAAATGAGAGAGAACTGCAAGAGTGTTAGTTGATAGGGAGAATAAATGCAGCTGCAATTTGTGTTATTTTTATTGTTACACATTTTATTTTAACATCATGTGCTTTTCGTTATAAAATGTGTAGATAACGGAAACGGAAGTGCATAACAATGGCGAATTAAAAATTGAAAAAATATCACATTCTAATTGATAATTCGATTTCGCATTTTATTTTGGATTAAAATAAACAAAATCCATTTTCTTTCTAGTTCAGATTCCAGTTTTGATTTCAGTTCTGATTTCAGCTCTGATTCTAATTCATATTCTAGTTCGTATTCTACTTCAGATTGTAGTTCAGTTTCTAATTCGAATTCCGTTTAAGATTTTAGTTCGGATTATAGTTTTGTTCAGTTTTAAGATCAAATTCTAGTTCAGATTGCAACTTCATTCCTAAATCAGATTTACCTTCAGATTCTCAATCAGATTTCAATCAAGATTTAAGCTTAAATTTTAATTCAGGTTAAAATTTACAATAAAGTTCAAAATCCAGTTCATTTTCAAGATCAGATTCTACTTGAGAATCAAGTTCTAATTAACAATCTTGTCCAGAATCCAGATTAAATTTTAGTTCAGATTTTAGTTCATCTTCGTGCTTAGCTTGTAGCTCAGTCTCTAATTTAGTTCCTTATTCATATCATATCGTTGTACCTACTTTAGTCCCTTTTTAATTTCTTATCTCAGTTTCTAATTCATCCCACAGTTTGTTTAAGTTATAGTTCAGATTCCAGAGTAGCTTGTCGTTCAATTCTAGTTCAGTTTTAGTTTAGTTATTGTTCAGTTTCAGTTCTCTTCTAGTTCTAGTTTAGTTCTAGTTCAGTTCTACTTCAGTTCTAGTTCAGTTCTAGTTCTCTTCTAGTTCTGTTCCAGTTCATTTATAGTTCAGCATTATGACCGCTTCAGTTAAGTTAATTTTTCTTTTGACCTTAAAATCATTAATTTTATTTCTTCTGTTTTGGCTGCCACCCAGATATTAAAGGAAACAATTCCATTTGTAATTATCCTTGTTTCTACATCTACATGTTGAAAATATCCTTGACACTTTGCTTTAATAACATCTCAGATATAACAATACAATTAGTGGCCAATGTAAATGCAATAGATTTAAAGCCAAATAAACGGCATAAAATATGACACCAAGAAAATCTAACAACAAAATATCAGGAACAAAAAAAAAAAGAAAAGAAAAAGAGCGGAGATCCAAACCACAAATACACTTAATTGGAAAATTGAAAATAAAGACATTAACAACTTTTCCCATACACACATACACAGTCAAACTATTGAAAACAACAACAGCATAAATAATTATAATGACAAGTATAAATGTGTATAAGTGTGAGTGTGTGTGTGTGTTTGCAAAGAACTGGTCGAATGTATGCGTTTACTTAATTTATTGGTGTTCTTGTTCGCTTGATTACTGCATGAATATTTGTAGACCACAACAACACTTGTATGGTGTTACTAATTAAACAACCAAAAATTTATAGTTCAGAGAGAGAGAATGAGTGAGTGAATGAAAGAATGAATGAGTGTCTCTGGTCACCAATACCAACAAAATTCCTGTGAATACAAATTAAATTATTTTCAATCTAAAGGGAATATTTGTCATTCTCTTTATTGTTTTATGTGAATGTTCTGGTTATGGGCGACGACGGTAAAATATTATTTATTTGTGTTTAGTGTGATTCCTAATTGATGGTGATTTATATTAAATTCAGGGAATTCAGCAATTTTTTTTCTGTTTTTATTATTAAAAGTTCTTAAAATAATATTTTATTTTCTTATCATCATTACACAACGTATACGTAATATTTGGGTTGTCGTTATTTAAATATTAATCATACTCCCTCAAAATACATACAAATTATCGAATCACTCCTGAATTTGTATAACAAAACATTAATCAATTGTTTATTTTAAAACCTCATAAATAATTACCTTCTAAATACCGTCGTATTTTTTGAAAAAAGTGTTGTAAACTGTAATAAATTAAATATTTTTTTCTATAAGAATCATTAATTTCAACAAATATTTTCAAAGATTAATAATGTCTCTTACAAATTATGATTGAAATCAAATATGAAATTAAGTGACAGCTTCATATGACATAAGATTTCCAAAGCGTGAAATTAAGATAACGGAATATATTACAAATATCCGATGTGGTTAAAAATCGTTACCAATTTTTGTACTCAATAAAATTGAAATTTAATAAAATTAGAACAGATTTGAGATCTTGAACAAAGAACTGAACTAGAATTAAACTAGAACTGAAGTAGAACTGAACTAGGAAGTGCACTATGACCTTAAATAGAAACTTTAAAGAAAAAAATTGAACAAGGACTTGAAATGGGAACTAAACTACGAACTGAATGAGAAACTGATGTTGGAACTGAAATAGGAACTGAACTAAGAACTGATCTGTAAACTGAACTATGAACTAAACTAGAAACTAAAATTGGGACTGAACTAAGACATGACCTATAACTTAACTGAGGACTGAACTAGAACCTGAATTCAATCTGAACTGAAAGCTGATTTACGAACTAAAAGAACATTCGAACTGGGAATCAAACTAGAGACTGAATATGAATTCAACTTGAGTTTTAATTAAATTTGGACTAGGATTCAAACGTGGATCTTATATAAGAATTAAAGTGCAAAACTGAACGAAAAACTGCCTTAAGATTCGAACTAAAAGGTAAACTAGTGACTGAAGTACAATCTCAAAGGATCTATCTAAAGGACTGAATTAGAAACTGAACTGGAAACATCTCTAGAAACGAAATTTGAAATTGACGTGAAACTGAATTTTAGTTGAAACTGAACTAAGATTCAAATTAAAATCAAACTAGAAACCGAACTAAAAACAAGATGAACTAGATGCTAATTTGGAAACTGAAGTTGTAACTAAATTAGAAACTTAAGCAGAAACTGTGCTAAAAACTGAACAAGAAACAGAACTAGAAGTGCAAATTTACATCTAAAATAAGGACTTGAAACTGAACTGAAAATTGAGCTAAAAATGAATAAAAAACTGAATAAGACACTGAAATTAAATTAAAAACTGAAATATGATTCGAAGTAGAAACAATAAAAAATAAAAGTAAAAACTAAACTGGAAACTGAACTTCAAGCGATATTAAAAAGATAACTTTAATGGAATTCTTTTATGATCCTTTATGCCCTAAAAATTACCCTTTTTTTTGGAATTTCTTCTTAAACTTTATTTCACTTTAAACAAATTTGCTTTATAATTCTTCATTCAAAGTTTTCTGTTACATTTTGCCCAAAAAGTTTTCATTTTTATTTACATTTTGATGCCATTACAACTGTGTAACTTGGCCACAGGATATAAAACACTTTTCCTTTTGTTTAAACCAGATAAATAACAAAAAATATGCAGAATAATACGTGATGAATTACAAAGACAGAGCAGAATGTAAAAGAGAAACAAAAAACGAAAGTAAAATTTTTATTTGTAACACAACTGCCAGACATACAGACATCTTTTTTTTTATTCCTTTTGCTGTTTTTAGCTCAGGGTGTTAAGATTTTTTTTTATTTATGGCTGCTACTGCTGTTACCTACAACTTTTCAGTTCAAATACCACAGACAACAATACGAACTGTGTCAGTTACTTATGTAGACTTTGGAAGTTCATTGGCTTTTTGGTGGATTCTTCTTCCTTTTTTTATTCAACTGAAATTATTCTCATTTTCTTTACACTTTTGAAAGGTAAAAATTTCTTCCTCCACTTTTTGTCACAAAACTTTATAGAAATTTGGAAAAATTAAACAACAAACACATGATTTCTTTTTTTTTTTTAATTTTATTTAAGTTAAATATTTGTTAATGACTTAATATGAATACATTCCACTTTAATAAAGATCTTTAGACTTTAAATTTTTCGCATCCTCTTCGGTGCCAAGAATTTTTCAATTTTCCATTCTTTCTCTGAAACGAATATGAAAACTTGAGGTTAATTAAGTTTAAATAAATCTATTGTTGTTGTTTTTCTAAAGTCTGTAAATTTAAATAATTTTTCTGAAAATTTGTTTAGAAAATTTTCAAAATTTAATTTCTCTCCTTTTGTATTGAAAAGTTTTGTGCTGCCTGCTGTTAGCTAAACTTCAATTACAGTTCAACCTCCTTGCAAACATTAAATTACATTTTGTGGTTTTGTAACCAACAACCAGGAAGGTAACATGAAAAACAAGAGAGAATAAATGCATCAAACAGACAATAGAAGAGGGACAACAATAATAATCTACACCCCACTCTCTCCCTCACCCTCAAACCACTAACACTTTCCCATACACTTTTGTTTTCTCAGCAACTTTTTTATTTAATAGAAATTTTCTCTTAAATAAGAGCAAAGACAATGTGACTAGAAAATCACAACATTGCATGGATATGAACTGAACTAGAACGGAACTTGAACTGAAATAGAACTGAACTGGAATTGAAGTAGAACTGAACTTTCCCTGAATTTAACTTTGAACATTTCTAACACATGAAACGTATTCTGTAATTGTATTATTCTACCCCATAGTGCTTTTAATTTTGCTAACGTCAGCTTCTCATCACCCAAATTTTGGAATCAGGTGTTGTCATTTTCATCATATTCGTCTAGAAGAAGTTTAATTGAAATTTTTGAGCAAATATTTTTTAAGAATTTTTGGAAAAATGATGAAAATAAATCAAAAATGTTGTAAATGAAACACATTAAATGCTTTAAATTTTAGGTAAAATTCTTATTTCCCTGCCCTAAAATATGCTACACTTAGTAAATATTTACCTGCCTAAGAGTATGCTATGTTTACGAAAATCGGCTTAGCTCTTTAAAAATAATAAAAAATTCTATGGATGTTAAAGAGGCCCACACTAATACCACTTTATATTTGCATGTTAAACAAATACAAACCGCAATAGCAATTTACTAAAACAAATTATAACTCAAACACACAATGTGAGTCCAAAGATAACTTACTGAACAATAGACGAGCCTAAACAATTGTTAGAACCTAAAGGCAGAAGACACAGAAAATGATACTATGACAACTGAAGAACAATAGCTCAGGAGAGGGTGTTAAGTTGTCTATGAATGTTAGCAGTGTATTGTTCAAATAACCATAATAATAACAACAATATGAAAATATTTTGTTGTTGTTGTTCTTGCGTCTCAATTGTACCACCCAGAGAGTTGAACTAAAAGATTTGTAGCTAAAATTTGTAAAAAAGATTAAATTCTTAGGGAAAACAAATAAAATGAGAAAAATTGAATAAATAACAAAATAGAAATAAATATGTAAATATTTATTTAAAAAAATGTCTCTTAATAAGAGAATTTTTCTGGAAGAAAAATGTCTCTTAATAAGAGAATTTTTCTAGAAGAAAAATGTCTCTTAATAAGAGAATTTTTCTAGAAGAAAAATATCTCTTAATAAGAGAATTTTTCTAGAAGAAAAATATCTCTTAATAAGAGAATTTTTCTAGAAGAAAAATATCTCTTAATAAGAGAATTTTTCTAGAAGAAAAATATCTCTTAATAAGAGAATTTTTCTAGAAGAAAAATATCTCTTAATAAGAGAATTTTTCTAGAAGAAAAATATCTCTTAATAAGAGAATTTTTCTAGAAGAAAAATATCTCTTAATAAGAGAATTTTTCTAGAAGAAAAATATCTCTTAATAAGAGAATTTTTCTAGAAGAAAAATATCTCTTAATAAGAGAATTTTTCTAGAAGAAAAATATCTCTTAATAAGAGAATTTTTCTGGAAGAAAAATATCTCTTAATAAGAGAATTTTTCTAGAAGAAAAATATCTCTTAATAAGAGAATTTTTCTGGAAGAAAAATATCTCTTAATAAGAGAATTTTTCTAGAAGAAAAATATCTCTTAATAAGAGAATTTTTCTGGAAGAAAAATATCTCTTAATAAGAGAATTTTTCTAGAAGAAAAATATCTCTTAATAAGAGAATTTTTCTAGAAGAAAAATATCTCTTAATAAGAGAATTTTTCTAGAAGAAAAATATCTCTTAATAAGAGAATTTTTCTGGAAGAAAAATATCTCTTAATAAGAGAATTTTTCTAGAAGAAAAATATCTCTTAATAAGAGAATTTTTCTGGAAGAAAAATATCTCTTAATAAGAGAATTTTTCTAGAAGAAAAATATCTCTTAATAAGAGAATTTTTCTAGAAGAAAAATATCTCTTAATAAGAGAATTTTTCTAGAAGAAAATTATCTCTTAATAAGAGAATTTTTCTAGAAGAAAAATATCTCTTAATAAGAGAATTTTTCTAGAAGAAAATTATCTCTTAATAAGAGAATTTTTCTAGAAGAAAAATATCTCTTAATAAGAGAATTTTTCTAGAAGAAAATTATCTCTTAATAAGAGAATTTTTCTAGAAGAAAAATATCTCTTAATAAGAGAATTTTTCTAGAAGAAAATTATCTCTTAATAAGAGAATTTTTCTAGAAGAAAAATATCTCTTAATAAGAGAATTTTTCTAGAAGAAAAATATCTCTTAATAAGAGAATTTTTCTAGAAGAAAAATATCTCTTAATAAGAGAATTTTTCTAGAAGAAAAATGTCTCTTAATAAGAGAATTTTTCTAGAAGAAAAATATCTCTTAATAAGAGAATTTTTCTAGAAGAAAAATATCTCTTAATAAGAGAATTTTTCTAGAAGAAAAATATCTCTTAATAAGAGAATTTTTCTAGAAGAAAAATATCTCTTAATAAGAGAATTTTTCTAGAAGAAAAATATCTCTTAATAAGAGAATTTTTCTAGAAGAAAAATATCTCTTAATAAGAGAATTTTCTAGAAGAAAAATATCTCTTAATAAGAGAATTTTTCTAGAAGAAAAATATCTCTTAATAAGAGAATTTTTCTAGAAGAAAAATATCTCTTAATAAGAGAATTTTTCTAGAAGAAAAATATCTCTTAATAAGAGAATTTTTCTAGAAGAAAAATATCTCTTAATAAGAGAATTTTTCTAGAAGAAAAATATCTCTTAATAAGAGAATTTTTCTAGAAGAAAAATATCTCTTAATAAGAGAATTTTTCTAGAAGAAAAATATCTCTTAATAAGAGAATTTTTCTAGAAGAAAAATGTCTCTTAATAAGAGAATTTTTCTAGAAGAAAAATATCTCTTAATAAGAGAATTTTTCTAGAAGAAAAATGTCTCTTAATAAGAGAATTTTTCTAGAAGAAAAATATCTCTTAATAAGAGAATTTTTCTAGAAGAAAAATATCACTTAATAAGAGAATTTTTCTAGAAGAAAAATATCTCTTAATAAGAGAATTTTTCTAGAAGAAAAATGTCTCTTAATAAGAGAATTTTTCTAGAAGAAAAATATCTCTTAATAAGAGAATTTTTCTAGAAGAAAAATGTCTCTTAATAAGAGAATTTTTCTAGAAGAAAAATATCTCTTAATAAGAGAATTTTTCTAGAAGAAAAATATCTCTTAATAAGAGAATTTTTCTAGAAGAAAAATGTCTCTTAATAAGAGAATTTTTCTAGAAGAAAAATATCTCTTAATAAGAGAATTTTTCTAGAAGAAAAATGTCTCTTAATAAGAGAATTTTTCTATAAGAAATCATTTAATATTAATATTCATTAGCAATTTATTTAGAACAAAATTGTTAAAGATCCAGGAAATTTCTATAAAATTTTCTTTAATTTCCATTTCCTCCTTCCGGTATCTTCTGCTTTGTAACGTTTTATATTTATGTTATTTTGTAAACGGAAACTCTTCAATTAAGTTGTTTAATGCCCATAAGTTTATTGCTCAAATACACATATATATCTTCACATTTATTATCTCCTCTCTCTCTCTTTCTTTTTTCCTGTCATATGCCCATTTCCTCTCTGCACGCACTTGTATATGCAACACTTTTTAAAACATATAAAAACTAAATAAATTAACGTAAATAAAACATAAAAAGTCGTGATTATGGTCAATGTTTTAGAGAGGCAGAGAGGGGAATAAGAGCAGCATGTTATAACTTTCTAATACATTTATTGTTTTGTGGTCAGATTATGTGTTCAGCACACAGACAAACACACACAATTTACCAAGTTGACCAAAAGAAATGTTAATTTCTAGAAAATTTAGCAAAAACCAACAGTTTCACATGTGAGAAGATTCTTTTCCATAAAATTCGGTTCAAAGAAACTGTTGGGTTGTTTTTCTCTTCCTGGAACTCTTTTATCGTAAGTTATGTATGTGGGTTTTTGTTTTTTGCCTTGATTATATTAATGATTGTGTGTGTGAGTTTTCTACAATTATTTAAGTCGTAAACGGAAGTCATAATATATACTTTAGATGTCTTAGGATAATGTATGGATATTAACATTATTTAACTTCCTTTGCACATTTATTACGAACATCTTATTTTAATGGAAGAAATAAATTTAAAAAAAGCTTAAAATCTCAATAATTCAATTAATAAAGTCTATTTCAACCAAAATCGCAAATTTTCTTGAGTTTTTCATGTTTTTTCACTTTTTTTTAATATTTTTAAATATAGAAAATGTGATCACCTAATACGTTTATTGATACCAATTTAAACTTTATTTTGAATTTTTAAAAAATCTCGAAAATTATCACGTTTTAGTTTATTTTGGCCCATAACGTGGTATTTACTGCGATAATAACGATTTGATCTATTTTTATATTTTTTGTGAAAAACTGATTATGAATTAAGTTCGCTTTGTTTAAATTACTTAAATGCTGTAACATTGACAATTAAAGTGTCACGGATTAAACTTATTGAAGCCACAAATGCTGGAATCGATCACGATTGAATTTTTAAGATTTTAGGAATTTTGAAAAATTAGTCATGAATTGAGATTATTTTACTAAAATACGGTATTAACTGCGATTTTATTTCTTAAGGCTTTTCAAAATATTAAAATATGATCCTGGATTCAGCTTATTTTCTACAAAAACGCAGCACAGTGTGTTCAAATCAATTTTTTTGGAAAAAAGTATGTAACTTTTAAACGGTTAACGGTTTATCAATGAAATTTTATATAGTAAGAGCTGATGCATTTTGGAATTAATGTGAAGGAGTTGAATTAGCTATGTGATCAGGGACGTAGTCAGTGGCCTTCTATAGTTGGTCTCCTCGGTTATGTTGGATTTTTAAAATTCTCTCAAAATTTATTTATGACTTGAGACAAAAGGAATTTTGTATATAGAAAGTCCTTAGAGATCTCCATAAAAACTGCCTATATGGCAGGTAAAAATATTTATTTTCAAAAAGGTGGCAACGTTTTTTTCAACAGAAATTTAAAATCTCTTAATATATTTTTCTTAACTAAAAAATAAATTAATTAAGTTCTTTTCCACTCATAACCAACCACTTTAAAAGTATAACCACAATTCTTGCCATTAACTCATTTTAAAACACTGATGAATTCTCTTCCTTTTCACTTAATGAAAAATCCCTGTAAAACTCTGAAAAGCTTCGTATTACAGAGACAAACGTTTAAATCAGAAAATCTTTATTAAAAAATCATCAATAACGTTATTACCGGACAACCATTAAGTGATTTAATTACACGATAATGCCAATTGATGAGCAAATAAATGATTTACATACTCAGATTTCAAAAAAAAAAAATGGTTGCAAAAGGAGAAAAGAATTTTATTTATTTGTTGAAAACACACAGAGATTTTTTAATGGTATTTTTTTGTAATTTCATTATTTTCACATAAATTAGCAAAAAAAGGAAGAAATAATAAATATTTAAAGACTATAAAACAGACATAATGAGAGTTAAAGTGGGATGGAATAAAATTAAGAATATTTACAGGAGCAAAATAAAAACAAACCCATTAAATAGTCGAGGGCAAATTAGAGTTCTCATTAATGATTTTAATTGCAAAAAATGTTCAACAATTAAACTCCATTATAAAATATCATGAAATATAAATTATTAACTATCATGGCGTATACTTGATTTAGAATAAAAATATTACTCATACGAGAATTGTTCATTAAATAAAAAAGCATTTAATTCCTAAACCGCTAAATCGATTTTAAACAAATTTAACACAATTATTTGTAAAAGTGTAATGCAACTTAAATATAGGATGCAGATTTCACGTATCTTTTGGAAGAGAAGTTATAGAACCTCAAACTTAAGCCAGATTTTATTATTCACTTTAATGAAAATTACTTATTCGACCTAAATAAACACTCATTTTCCGGCCAAAATAACATAAATCCATAATCACATTTTCAAAATTTAACAAGTCAATTGAAAAGTAAAAATAGTTAATAATTCAATGTTTACTAAATTTTATAAAAATAAGCTTAATCCAAGATCAATTTATCAAATTTTAAAAAAGTAAATAAGTAAATTTATTGATATCTCAATAATAACTGCATGTTTTACTCAAAATAAGCTTGATTCGTGATCACTTTTTCAAAAGTTTAAAAATTTAAATGGTAAAAATTTTAATAACTCAGAAAATCTCGTTAATAACTCAGTTAATAGTGCGTTTTTAACTAAATTTCAAAAATCGATTAAGAAGTCAAAATTGTTAATAAATCAGTAAATAACCAATTTCTGCTAAAATAAGCTTAATTTATGATCTCTTTTTTAGATTACAAAATTCAACGCAAAAAGGTAAAATCGTCAAGGTCTTAATAAATTCCGATGTTTGACAAAAATAAGCTTAATCCATGATCAACTTTTCAAAATTTCAAAAATCCACGAAAAAAAGAAGTCGTAAATAAATATAACGTTTTTGGTCATTATGGGTTTAATCCATGATCACTTTTTTAAAAATTCAGAAAAAGTAAAAAGTCTGAATTTTATGTTAAATTCTAAATTTCATTAAAGTTCTAAATTCTATTAAAAAATTTAAAATTTCAGAAAAAATCAAAATTTCAAAAAAATCTGAATTTTTTCCAAAAATTTTAGGTTTTTAGTAGAATTTTATAAAAAAATTTAGAATTTTAACAAAAATCTAGAATTTTAACAAAAATCTTGAATTTTACTAAAAATTCAGAATTTTATATAAAATTCAATATTTTACTGGAAATTCGAAATTTATTTTTTTTAACTCCAAATTTTATTAAAAATTCAAAATTTTATTAAAAAATTCAAAATTTTATTAAAAATTCAAAATTTTATTAAAAAATTCAAAATTTTATTAAAAATTCAAAATTTTATTAAAAATTCAAAATTTTATTAAAAAATTCAGAATTTTATATTAAATTCAATATTTTACTGGAAATTCGAAATTTAATTTTTTAATTCAAAATTTTATTAAAAATTCAAAATTTTATTAAAAATTCAATATTAAAAAATTCAAAATTTTATAAGATAATTTAAATTTTATACAAACAACTCAGAATCATATTTTTAAATTTAGATTTTTTAAAAATAGAGTTTTATTAAAAAATTTTGAATTTAATTTGCAATTCCGAATTTGACCAAAAAATGTGGAATTTTACAAAAAAATTCAATATTAAAAAAAAAAATCAAAATTTTATTGAAAATTTAAAATAATAAAAATAAAGATTTTTTTAATTAAGATTTTTATTACAAGATTCAAAATTTAATGGGAAATTTTAAAGTTTTAAAATTCGAAATTTTCAAAACAATAAAAATTTCTCAAAAAAAAAAAATGAAAATTTACTTAAAATTGAGAACTTTAATAAAAATTCATAACATTTAAAAAATTTTAATTAAAAAAAATCAGAATTTTACTAAAAAAAAATATTAAAATTTTTTTGAAATTTTTTCAAAATACAGAATTTTGTTAAATTTCAAATATTTCTAAATAATTTGCAATTCATTCAAAATATTCAGAATCTTACAAAAAAAATCAATCCAGCTAGAACTTCTTTATAATTTAATAATTTCACGGAAATTTCAAAATTTTACAAAAAAATCAAATTTTCTCCAAATTACACAAAGAATTACAAATTTCATCGAAAATCCGATTTCAACTCAAAATTAAAAATTTTCAGGAGAAAAAAAAATTTCTATAAAAATTGTAGATCGTTAAAAATTTCAGAATTCAGAATCACTAAAATTCAGTTATTCACTCAATATCACTTTAAATTTATCAACCCTAAACTTGGGTATATTAAGTTTGTCATTACGTTTGTAATGCCAAGAATAAATCATCTAAGACTCCATAAGGAAAATATATTCATGCATCAAATTAAAATTTACTATTCAAAATAAATCGGTTGGGGAGAAACAAATTATAGACCGATATCTGAGATAACTACTAACATTACAAAACAGTAGCAGCACATTGATATTGCTTCTAATGGTAAAGGTAGGGCATGAGGAAAGGTTATTCCCCAATATCGCATTTTCCTGTTACCTCTAAAGTTAAATTCTTGAAATTGGGCACAAAGATAAACAAAATTTAGAGAATAAAAAACTTGGATAGAGCACCGGGGGGTGGTAGAACCCTAACGAATGAAATTTTTTAAAAATTATATTTTAGCAAACTTCTGAATTTAACTAAAAATATTGTTGATTTCATAATTAAGAAAAAATAATTCACAAAAGTGTAAGACAAAAGTGTAATAGTGTGACAGTTTTGCCAAGAAAAAGTCGTAAAACATGTTTTATTTCCGGTTTGCCACAAATGGTTAAAAAAAATAAACTTTATTTTATTTTTGTTTACCCCCAAAAGTGGTTAAAAGTTATTTTAACACACAAACACATATTCACACTTAAATACCAATTTACCCTTCTTCACTTCCTTAGCAAAACAAAAAAAAGGCAGAAAGTATTAAAGTTGTTTTTGCTCCTTTTTCTGTTAACGTTTTTTAAAAATTGTTAGCAAGTGGCCTTAAATGATCCTTATTAACACATTATTTACCACAAAAGTAATGGGTGTACACTAACACACACACATTAAACTTACAAAAAGAAACATATACCTATAGATATGTATATGGTGTGTTTGTGTATTTGTATCTTATTTGTAGCGCCTTTTATTTGTAATCAACTTGTTGAATTTGCAACTTTATCTTGTTTAGATGTGTAGTTCTGATATTTGGGGCGTTACGATTTTCACTATATTTGAAGACAGAAATATTGTCTTTTTTCTATTTTGTTGTGCTACAGAATTTGCCAAAAGAAATGCATTTGAAGTAAATACATACTCACACATACTCTCAGTTAAGTTTTTTAGTTAAATAAAACACAGAAACACTTTATGAGTCATTAAATTAGTTAAGATATAACTTTTTTCTACTGAACCGATTTTGATTATTTACAAAAAAAGTAATTCGCCTGAACTAAGAGGTGCCCTCAGATATACTAAACCGATTTTCGGAATAATATCAAATACTCAGAAGAATTTCAGAAGCAGATAGACGAACAGACAGACGGAAATTGCTAAAACAACTAAAATTTTGATTTGATGTAAGAATATGTATTCATTATGGGGTCTAAGATGATTCCTTCTTAGCGTTACATATGGAATTACAAAATTAATATACCCTCTTCACCACTTCTGGTGGTGGAGGTTATAAATAAATCATGTTTAAAAAAACTTCTTATATATTTTTTATAGCCTCCGCCTCCCCGAATGATCAGTTTGAGTACATTAATTTTGTCATCTAGGAATCATGTAGGATCCTATAAATTCTATTTATTTCTACACCACATGAAAATCGGTGTAGACTTAAATGCATCTGTCTGTCTGTTTAGCCGTCCATCTTTTTTTTGGTCATCCGATACACGGACAACCAGCCGAACCGACGGATGGACAAGTTTAAATCGACTCAGGAAATGAATCTGAGTCGAACGGTATACTTAAAAGTAAAGGCGGGATTATTTTTTCTGTCCGTTACAAACATCTGCACAGACGCACAATACCTCAACCAATTATGATGGTGTAGGGTACAAAAAGTTATGGATAAAATTATCACAAATTTTATAAGACTTTATATCTGGAACCTGGTTTTTTCTAGAACAGTTTACTTTTATTATTATGTATGTATGTGATTAAGTTTTAATATAATGTTGTTACTTCACACTTAAATGTGGTTAAGGGTGTTGGAGATTCGGCACTGCCGAACAAAGTACTCTATCATGTTATTGATTTGAAATCAATATTTCTTAATCTCTTAAATCTTTAATATGCCCTCAAACAAGAGATACATTTACATATTTTTTATATGCTTTAGACATATGTATATATGTGTATACACACACACAGTTAAACTCTTTTAACACAGAATTTTCTCAATTTTCTTCCCTTTTTCCTCATCTGACCAATAATTTGATTTCACTTGAATGTTGAATTATTTAAATTGTAACAGATCAATCTCAATTACAAGTTTCCATTATTTCCAATAAATTTTAATACAAACACACACACACAAACACATACCTTTAAAGATACACAGAATCCTTGAAAATTATATATTCATTAGTTCTCACACTTCTTTTTGGGTACGAAACCTGTGAACTTTGGATAAAAAAAAAAACTTTAAAACAAATTGGTGTTGGAGAACTGCATGTTGGTATGAGACATTTTCAGTAAAAATTTTTGATTTCACTAAAAACGAAATTTGAGACAAAAGTGAATGAGATGTTTATTGACAGGACTTTTAATTTCAGATATATAAATACGAAAAGCAATATGGATATCAAATAAGAGATAATGAACTGCAAAATAATTTAAAATTATTTTTTTTATCCTGCAGGATAATGATTTAAGTAAAAGTCCTTTCAACTGAAAGTTTTACATTTTCACCAGACTTTGAGTTTTTATTTAATGCCCATATCAAGGTTATACATCAGTTATATTTATATCATATATCAATCCAGGTGGTTGAGGTGATATGCATTCAGAAATTTAATAAATCGGTCCAAAATTACTTTCAGAGTCGATTCAATAATGTCTGTCCGTCTGTCTGTCTGTCTATCTGTCTGTCTGGCTGTTTTTGTAAAATAAATAAGTTTAAGTCTGCGGTCATTACCTTTTGAAATTGGTGGTGATAAGTCCATCTTTTCTTAAAGCCCCCATACAAATTTGACCCCAAAAACACATTTTTTGCTTTGAAAAGACCTTAATGAAATAAAGTTTTTTTTTATAAAATTAAACACAAACAAACTTTCTAATATTCTAGAGTAACTTTCTGCGAACTTTTATGAAAATCGCTTCTTGATTTTTCAAAGCCCCATACGGACTCACTTAATTATATCACTTTAAAGTTATTAAATTAGGTAGGTATACCCGTTCGACTCAGAATCACTTTCTGAGTCGATTTAACGATGTCCGTCCGTCTGTCTGTCTGGCTGGAAGTCCATCTAAACGTTGTGAATAGTCTACAGATCTCAATTTTAGAGATATCTACATATTATGATTTTGGACTAAGGACGATTCCTACTGAAATTGACCATATTTCTCCCGGTATGGGGTTTTGAGGTCATAAAGTTACTAAGCGATTTAAACGAAATTTGGCACAAGTAAGTCTTATAATATTCTTAAACAATGTATAAAAATATGTGAGGGTCGGTCCATTATTTCTCATAGGTCCCATATAAACCCCCTTCGAAATATCACTTTCAAAAGCATAAACTTCACATATATTTTGGTATTTTAATAATAAGAGACTAAATTAAGATAAATATAAGCACAAATTTGTATGCAAAATTATACGAGGGTCGGTTCATAATTTCTTGTAGCTCCCATATAATCCCTCCCCCTCATGGAGAAAATTATTCATTTATTTATTTAACAAAGAAATTTGTGTCACAATAATGAACTGCACACTTCAAGGTCAGACTTGACCGCAATAAATTCTTTCTTTATCTCAAAAGACTTTTTTGACAGATAATGTGAACCGATCTGAAAGAATCTGAAAATATATTTTATCTAAGAAGTATGAAGTACATAATTGTTTATATAAAAAACTGGTTGTTGATTTTGTTATCAATTTACAATGAACATTAATGAGCTTTAATTCAATAATTTACTTAAAATTCAAAAGACATAAAAACATCTTTATTTGTTCGAAATTACAACAATACTGCTATTAAAAAATATTTTTAGTTTTTCCGTAGCTTTTCTCAGTTTTATCTTAAAATGTCCGTCCTTCTGTCTTTCTTACTGCAAACAGGCATTTAAAAACTCATCAATTCCATTTAAATGATCTGTAGAACTATAAACATAAATCTGAGAGGAGATTATAAATACAAAAATATTATAAATTTGTTGGCAATTAGAGCTATTTTTCCATATGAAAATTTTAACATTTCTTTTATAGCGCTTTTAGATTTCATTTCAGAGCATCTGTCCTTCCGTCTGTCTTAAAACAAAAAGACATTTTAAATTTCATTAATCTCACAAAAATATTCTTCTGCTTAAAAATGTTTATAAGAGAAAACCAAATTATACGAGGGTTGTTTTCCTATTTTTTGGAAGTTAAAAGTTACAAACAATTACAGGGTATTATATAATCGGTCTAGACCGTTAATAATTTTATTACTTGTTATTGCGTTTTTATGCTTGTCTAGCGAATCACATATGTTTGTAGCTTAAATTTGATTTTATAGTAAATCTGATCCGATATGAAAAATCTCAAAATTTAATTTACGTCTAAGTAGTCTTTAATATCACATGTCTATTGAATTTTCTGGGTAAAAATCGTTCTTGCAAGGCGTTTTTTCTTGAAATTATGTTATCAATGAGTAATGGGGGAGTTTTAATTTTAATTCAATAAATCCCTTTGAATATAAATAAATATGAAATTATCTATACTTAGTGACAATCAGAGCTTTTCTGCTTTATAAAGATATAAAAATTCCTTTTCAAGCACTTTTCAGTATCATTTTAGAATGTCTGTCTTTCTGTCTGTCTTACAGCAAAAAGAGTATTTACTTACTTTTTAAATTTATGTCATTTAAAGCTTTTAAGTCGATTTAAAAGGAAATCTAACCCGATCTGAAAAAAATCTTAAATAGCCATTATTATACTAAAGCAATTTAAATTCATGTGTTATCATTCTTTTTCATAAGTGAGCTTTACTGCAGTACTGTGTTGTAATATTGTTATCAAGGATTCATTATTGATTGTGGCTTTTATTTTAGTTCACAATTTTAGGTCATAAGGAAAAAATATAAAAATTTCTATATTTGTTTAAAATAAGAGCTATTTTGCTATATGAAATTGGAAAATTTGTTATTATAGCGCTTTTCAATTTTATTGTAGAATGTATGACCTTCTGTCCGTCCTACAGCAATCAAGCACTAGTTGATCCTTAAATCTTGTTATTTCCCTAAATTTAAGTATAATTTTTCTTTGATTTAATTAAAGTTGTTTTGTAATATTAAAATAGAGTCTATTTTTATTATTTTCTAATGGCAATGATAGAATCAAGGTATCAATAAAAAAAATCTTCTTCAGTTTATTAAAGTGACAAAATGTTTCTAAGGAAAAAAAGGTGAAATTTGTATCTTTTATATGAATAAAAACTACAACAACTAAACAATAAAATAATAAAAATACAGGAATTATTGAAAAACTATAAAACTATAGAAAAAAGTGTAAATAAATAAACCACCGGATGGAGAAGTGAGTGTTAAAGATATCAACGATGACAAAGTTATTCTTCTTAATCTTCTTTTAACTTTCAGATAAAAAAAGAAAAAAGAACAATTGTGAAAAAATACCAGAAAGAGAATAAAAACTTTAATTCAGTCTTTTTATACAAAAAAGTAGAAAATAATGCTTGTTACACATTATTACACATGAAATATAGAAATTTATAGAATAAAATGTTTTCTCTCCTTTAATACTTATTTATTTGTGTGTAAATATATGTTTTTTTTTCAACAGTGTACACCATACGAAATGACACTCAAAAAAAAGCATAGAGTTACATACACAGACATGTATATGTGTGAGTGTTTGTAGTAGAGTAATGCACAACTTCTAGAAGAAGCAGGAATAGAAAAAAATAGTTAAGGTAACAAAATAAAATGAAAATAAACTCGTTTGGTGGCAAGTTTGTTTTCTTTTAACAATGTTAGTGTGTGTAAAAGTGTTAGAGCCAACAGCAGGTTGTTGGATTACACTTACACATATGCACACACCCATACAGGATACAAGCAAATGGCACATTAGCCAATGTGACATAAAAAAAGAGACTCAAGAAAAAACTGTAACTCTAATACAAACATAAATATTTTACTACACATATGAACACATACATATACACAGTGTGACCAAATTGGCATTTTTTTGGAAATAACTTTTGAATCGTTAGAGATATTTTAATGATATTTCATGCAATTAGTGCCGAGATGTTTCTGAGAAGAAGTACATGCTCATATCCCGTTAGAGACGTAATTAATTTCGGGCATAAACCAAAATTGGCCACCGTCAAAAATTATGTAAATATATTTAAATATAATCCTGTACTGATGCATATACCTATAAACGCATTTAATTTCTCCAATTTTGTTTTATCTTTGTTGTTCTCTACCCAAAGCAAAGTTGAGCGTTTTTTAATAAAAAGCGACTTAACGGTACTTTTTTAGTTTTACTTAGTTTGCTTTATTCATGTAATCAAGTATTTTTGGTGCTATTTTAAGTGGAATATTTCAATAAATGCAGATGTGAAAATTACTTTTAAAAACAAATACCAAAAAAATTTTATTGCAGAATTTTTTTAGTTTTATCCACAAATTTTTTAACGTTTAGAGATGCTCAAGTTAAATTTTCTAACCGATCGAAAAAAATATCGAATTATGGTGTTCGGAAACTTTCCAACGAACGCATAAAAACTTTTACATAACTAAAATTAAACATAAAGCAAGTTTGAAAGGAAATTGCTTCAGATTTTCTGAAATCTATTGCTGACCATATTTTTGCTGTAATCCTCAATAGAGGAGCATCCACCCATTATCAGAAAGTGCGTTTATAGGAAAATAATATTAAGATTTCTCTAAATTTAATTAAAAAAAATTAAATGAAATACAAATGAAGTTTCTTTTAAGGAGTTTTTTTAATGAATTTTTAATTGATTAAAAAAAAAATTATTTCTTTCCAATTCTTTAAAAAAAGTTATGAGCATTTATAGGAATATGCACCAGGTTTAATAAATCCACGATTTTTTGAAGGATTTTTTCCCAACATTTATTCGCTAATAAAACTATTTTTCCTTCTGAACTTTTAAATCTGTTTTTTTAAAGAAATCTTGTCGGGCATTTGGCTAATTAAATGCAGAAGAACTCGGGACAAAGATCCATCTACAAATTTACAGGATGATCATTTAAGTGAAAAAATTATAATTATGATTTTTTTAAATGTGCCCACTGTAGTCAATTCGAAAACGTCTCATCTTTAACCATTTGAAGCTTAATAAAGACAACTCTAACGATTCAAAATCTACCGAATTATTCCCTTCAAAAATCTATTTCGACACACTGTGCATGAGTTCATATACAGTCACATAAACATATGTGTCAAAATACTTACATGTATGTGTAATAAAACTTCCTTCTTTATTTATAACATTTTTTTTTTTCATTCATATCCTTCTTAAGGATTTTCTTGTTTCTCTCATTTTTTTAAGTCTTTATTCTTTAGAATTCCTACAATAGAATTGTAATTCTATATAAAGAAGAAGCAAAACAACAAAATATTTCATATGAAATGTATTTTATGTCATCGTTTATGTTGTTATTGTTTTCACTGTAATTTGATCCTTAAGTTCGAAATAAATCTTATATCCAGATAGATTTTGCAGTAAATAAAAGAAAATGATTTTTTTGCCACATATTTCTCTAGACCTTAATAAACATTCAAGGAAAAAAGGGGGAAAATACCTGTGGACAAAAGAAATGAAAGAATGAAAGAGAAATATCTTTTGAGTTGAGTAACAAAATATTTAAAGGATAACAAATCCTTGGAATTATTATTACTTTAGTTTGTAGTACAAGACCTAGAAAATATATGAAACCAATGAAATGAATAGAATCTATAATAAAAGTCTCCAGGGGAATTTCTAGAAAAATATAACTTCCTTTGGAAGAAGTTTTTATTTTCCAGGTTCAAATATGTAACATGAGATGAGGTCACTCCTCCTTCACATTCAGAAAAATATAGGCGGTAAACTTTTCCATTAAGTCCACAAAAGGAACTTCAATTAACAGCTCAAAATGTGTGAAATAACTCTATAACTCTTAAATGTTTGAGATAACTTACTGAAATTTCACATGACTAAATTAAAGATGTTTTCGATTTCACTCAAGGCAGCCTAATTAAGTTTGGATTTTCGTTCAAGTTATTAACTTTATAAGAAAGTATTTGGTATCTTTGAAAACGTTAGAACCTGAAGATTCACAATTTTCAATTGAAAGGTAGGTGAAGTATAATTTAATGTCGGAAATGTATGAAAAACAAATAATTTCCAATTTTCTTTATTTTTTAAAAAAATTGAATTAAAATTGAATTTTTAATAAAACTGAAAGCAAAAACGAAATTTTTTGGAAATTTCAATAAAATATATATGAATTCTTCCATGAATCAAAAAATTAACGAGATTCCCATTTTTCAATGCGCAAACGGCCAAAATTCCAATCCGTATAAATCATGTTTAAAAATTAAAATTGTTTCACTTCAATGATCATAGACGAAATTGTAGGGTGCAAAGTGCCAAATTTTTTATTTTAATTTAATTTCAATCAAATTTACTCTCTTAAAGTCCCCGATTTTGTTATTTATCTTTTATAGTTTTCGAGTTATTTATATTTCAATTAAAAAAAAAAATCGAAACCTTGTTTTTTTTTTAATCGAAATCCGAGAACATTAACCCGATCTTGTTTAATGTTTTCGTTTAATAAAAAATCTGAGTGAATTGAGCTCAATACCTCAGCTTCGTTATCCATAAACCCTATACAATTAAGTCCAAACCCTTTTAAATTTGACCCCCTTTTTGCAAAATTTTGACTTCAAATTATATAAACAAAATCCCAAAGACTTAACTTTAAAACTGTTTTGAAACTCCAAATTTATTTAGAATTCAAGAACTTTTTCAATTTCTTCGAAATTCACAAGAAAAAGTCTTTTTTCCCCTAAAATAAAAAAAAATCACAAAAAATGCTGGAAACTTGTAAAATCAATTCATAATCAAAATGTTTCAATATCTCTAATTTAAAGCTGGAAATAAATCCAATAGAAATTTCTATTTCATTTTTATTTTTTAATTTTTCTTTTCGGAAACAAAATTGGCTGGTGAAAAAAAATCACAAGAACGCAAAAAGGGTGAAAAACACAAAACAACATCTCTGAACTAAAAATGTGACACGATTTTTTAATCTTCACTTCACAAAAAAAAAAACTGCGATTGTCTTAAATTGTTGAAGATTATTATCTTCCTTTTGCATATTTGGAATAAAACTAGAAAATGGAGTTACAAGGAAAAGGAAATATAAGCTTCAGACATGCAAACATAAATAAAAAAATTAGGAGACTTGAAAAGAAAGTTTATCCTTTTTTACACATTTTTTTTTTGAAATTCGTAAAAAAGAAGACAATAAAATTTTTAAATTTGTAATTTGAAGTCAAAATTTTCAGTAAAATTACAAAGTGGAGACAGATGATTTGTGGCAAAAACTAAATATGATGAAAATTTTTAGCAGCATTTTTGGAGTGTTTAAAAGCAGAAACAATGAAATAAACCAAAAAATAGGAATAAATTATTGATAATAATTTTTCCAAATTTTGGTTTATAAATTAAATATTTTTTTATATGAAAATCTTTATAAGAAATCCATAGTGCATCCAAATTACCCATAAAATTCTAAAAAAATATTGCTTCAATAACCCTATAAATATATGAATCCGTTAAAAAAGTCATATTGATCTAAGTTGGAACTTTGGAAAAGTTAATATTTTTTGCGATCTTACAAACTTGGGACCAGTGTTATCGTTGAGATTTTTTTGAAAAGTCGCTCAAAAGTGGGATTTGAGGAACAAAAGTCGCTCAAAAATGGGATTTGCGGAACAAAAGTCATAACGATTTTAATTTATCAAATTATAATATTTTTTTAATATTTATAAATTATGAAATTGCTCTGTTTCTCTTTAATGTTGAAATAATCTTGAATATTGACCAAAGTTAACATTATTTCGATTTCCATTATGATTTTGTAGAAATGCCTTTAATGATTTTTAATGATTCTATCGTTCTAAATTTTAATTTTTCTATCCATAATTTATATATAAATTTATTAAAATTTGAAAAAAATTCACAATTTGCGACTTAAGTCGCAACAACGGTAACACTGCTTGGGACAAAGATGTCGCCACAAGCTCAAATTTGTGCTCAAAACTAAAAGCTGAAATTATCTTGAAATTATTCTCAACATATCGCTGCATATGTAAATAATGTTAACTTAAAGTTAACAAAAAATTCAATAAATTCCTCTATTTAAATTATTTGCCATGCGAATTTTCCAAATCATTTCGAAAATATTTCAGCTCTATTCATATGTAATTTCCTAAGGACATCTCTATCGGTTCAAAAGTAGCAAAATTTTTTCCAAAAAAAGGAAAAAAGATCTTAAAAGGATCAACTTAAAAAATAGAAATTTTTGATTGTATGATGTTATAATTGCTGATAATTCTTCATATGAAATTTGCCTTATAACTCGAATATTGTTAACGGTTTTGATTGATTTTTATTTCCAGAACTTATAGCTAAGTGTTCGTATTTAATATTGAACTGATCAGTGATCACAGAAGCTTGAAAAATCGATGTGATGTGATCATCAGTTGCTTATAATTGCTAATAATTCCTTTACTGAAGCTTTATTTATAAACCGAATTTTTGAGGGATTTGATTGTTTTTTGTTACCATGATTTTCGAGATATTAATAAAGAATTTATCAAGATCATGATCATGACAAAACCATTTTGAAATAAATATTTGTTATATTAAGTATTTTTTTAATTCTCCATAATTCATTTTCTGAAATTTAGCTTATAACTCTGATAATTGTTAACGGATTTAGTTGTTTTTTGTTGTCACAATTTTTATAGCTTTAAGCTAATAATCCATATAAAAATTAATACGATCACTTTATTATGAACATCAAAAAAAATCCATTTCAAAATACAAAATTTTATTTTTCAGTTTCACATTCATCTTCTGAAATTTGTTTTATAACTCGAATCTTTTCAAACGGTTTTAATTGATATTTTACCCTGATTTCCTGGTTTTTTAGATAAATATTTGTATTAAAATTAATGCGATCACTTTATCAATTCAATTTAATAATTTTAAATTGATATGATCACTACTTTATTTGAATTACTAATAACTCTTCTGAAATTGAGCTTATAACTCCAATATTTGTTCATGGATTTTAGTTTCATAATTTTCAGTATATATAGTAAATATACTAAATATGTGTATAAAATTGTATACGATCACTTTTTTAGGAGTTTAGAAAAATTCATTTTTAAAATACACATTTGAATTTTCAGTTCTTTTTCTAATTGCTAATAATTCATTTTCTGAAATTAAACTTATAACTTCAAAATTTATCAATCAATTTTATTAATTTTTCACAAAAATATTGGCTACACTTTATGCTAAATTTCCACATAAAAACCAAAGCGATCGCTTAATTAGGAGCCTAATAAGATCAATTTGAAATACACTGTTTGAAACACAATTTTCTAAAAGAATTTTTAGTATTTTGCTTCAAAAAAGTTTTTTGTTTATAAAAAGAGATCATGTATTGAAATTTGTGCTTTTAAACTATTTTCCACTTTATTTATTTAATTCCCATATTTATCTTATACTCCATTTCTTCCTCCCCGATTTAGAACTTTTCATTAATTCATATCAATTTCGATTACCAACTTAATCTTCAACTGAAATCTCCACGTTTAAACTTAAGTTAAATATTAAGAATAACGAAAAAGTTAAACGACTGCTGACAATGGATAAAACTTTAGTTATTTTTCTTCTTTTTCAAACTATTATTATACTCTTTTACACTCTATTCCCGCACTTCAAGAAACTTAAACCGAAACGTTAAAATTTCACAAAAGATAAAGTAACGAAAGTAAGTTGAAAATGAAAAAAGAAGATATAAACAATAAGTAAAAAAAAACAAAAAAGGAAGAAAAACCTAAAAAGACAATATTCTACATGATTGGAAGTTTATATTTACACACACAGACATGCATGCATTATATACATATACAAGGATGATTAATTTCAAATACTCTTTAATTTCCTTTACTACTTTATGGAGTTCTAGAGAAGAAGGAAAAAGGGAAATCCTGAATTGTAACTAGTTGTTGTAAAGTTTAAAATTCTTATGAATTTTAAATATTGGAAAAATATTGAAAAACTGGTTACTTATAGCAAAAATAACTAAAATTAGTGATAGGTAGACTAAGGTCTTCTTACATGATATTTTTGAAGTCCATTGCTAACTTTGAATAATAATAGATACTTATATCAAAAGTTAGCTAATTTCACCAGCAGTTATCCTTTTGGAATTCAGCGAAATTGAATAAATATCAGAGAATTTGCTTAACGAATGCCGAAATTATGTTTAAATTTTTTTTTTCTAATTTTTTCACATAATTTTCTTTTTTAATATTTACAAATATTTTTCTTGAATTTTCTAAAAAAAATTAAAATAAATATTTCCCTTAGATCCCGAATTATAAGCCAAAACACATTATAAGTTATTTTAAAGCTTGTGCGTAAGTTAAAGACTTATTTTTTATATGAATCAATTAAATTTATTTTTCTTGAATTTTTAAATTTTCAATTAATGAAATCGGTTTATAAATAACCGCGTTATGGGCGAAATAGTATGATTATTTCTCAATTTTTTGTTTTGTAGTTGTTTCTAAATTGAAAAAAAAATCTATTCCAATTTTAAAACATTTTAAAATGTTTTACAAAATATTATTGGCTCAAGAAATTTACTGGAAAACAAAATACTCTATAAGGTTCACTAAGGGGCAGTAGGGGAAACGATTTTTTTGATGTATATATATTTTGACTAAAAACATTCCCAATTTTCCATGCAGAAACACCCAAAATCCCAATCCGTAAACAAACATATTAAAAATTGTAACGTTTTTAATTAAATCAAAAACAGTGTGGTCATTATAAGGACCGTGTGGCAGTAAATACTTTCTGGATGTTCTCCCTTCAATGACAAATTTGCGATTTGAGAACTTAACAAAATAAATTAATGTTCTTTTTCATAATTGATCTACTTTCGATAGATCTTATGGGAATAAAAACTTTTTACTGCTCGAAACTAATAAAATGGTTTTGTCAATGAATGAATGTTGCCACCTTTTTGGAAAAATTAAAAAAAAAATTATTTTGTTCAAAGTTCTAAATTCAAATGAAGATAACTTTTTAACTGATTCGCATAAATTTATCTGGTTACTGAAACAATATTTCTTATAATTTTATAAGGAATCTGACACATATTTTTAAAATAAATGGAAACTATTAATAAGAACTGTAAAAAGGGAAGGTAAAAATTTAAAAAAAAATTTCGACTTCAATATCTCGTAAACCATAAGAGATAAAATGCATGTGTAATAGAATTCTACAAGGACTATCTTCATATACAATTTAGTCTATTTCAATTCGTAAATGATTTTGTGCTGAATTAAAAAATATATATCCGAGGTGGTCAACTTTGGAGGGTCACCGACTATGGCCCAGAATAAATAGTAATCTGTATTGCCCCAAGTGAACTCAAAAACATTTTAGCTTTAAACATGTGAAATGTTATTAATATATTTATTAATGTGCAAAAGTTATAGAATTATTTTCAAAAAATCAATTTGGACACTCAATCATTTTTAAAGACCGAATCATGGTGATTATTACACTCGTTTTTATATAAATTTTTTAATTTAGACAAAAATATTTATTAAATAATAAAGTTTATTATATTTTTCCTCAATTTACTCAATTACTATCACTTCTCCCATGTCTACTTTCCAAACCCATCATGATATCGCTAAATACGCTTTAATATTCAAAAATCTATTTACAACAAAAACTTCCGGTATTGTAACAAAATAACTTAATTTTATAGAAATAATTTAAAATATAAACATTTTTCAAATTTATTTTATAATTGAAAATTGAATTTTATAAATATTTAACAACTTTCCACTTTTATTAAAAAATTGAAACAAAATTACAATTCTTAAATACAACAATTTAGCTTCTATAAAGAACTTAATCATTTAACAATAAATAAATAAAGTTTAACTTACATTATGACCATAACAGCTGTTATAATAAATAGAAATATGTCCTTCTCTTTTTAAATAAATAAATAAATAAATAAATAAATAAATAAATAAATAAATAAATACGTTAAATTCTTTTAAAGCCATGAAAATGTAGTTGTTATTATAAACAAGTGAGAATTTTATATTCGTCTAAACCGAATCTTCAATACCCTCTATCATAAAAAAATTTCAGACTAATTTGCTGATTTACAATTGACAATTTTACGAAAGGTTTTTGTTAAAACTTAAAGGCTGCCTCACACATCGGTCTATATCTACATATTGAACCGATTTGTAACAACAAACAGACGGACATAGCTAAATCGTCTCAGATTTTTATTTGATGCAAGAATATATATACATTATGGGATCTAAGATAATTTCTATTTTAGCGTTATACACGAAACAACAAAGTTAATACACCCTCTTTACCACTTGTGGTGGTGCAGGATATAAAAATCTTAAGGAAGTTAAATGCGTCTTACATAAAACTTTCATAACAATTTTGTTTTTGTAGATGTTAAGGAAAAGAGAAAGAAATTACGTCTTATTTATTTACGTTATACAACAACAAAATTGGCGCATCTTTTATTTATTTAGGTTTGCGATTTTTTTTTTTTTTCATTAAAATTGTAATCTCAGCTTTAATCTCTGTTTCATATATTTTTATGAAATTTCTTAGAAAAAATCCTTTTTCATTGTTTCCTTATTTAAATTTCATTTGTTTTTTTCTCGAAAATAAAAATTCTTTTTAAAATTATTATTTAAATTTTACCGGCTTTTTCCATAAACATATGTTAACTCGTTTAAAAACACTTAAAAACTAACATCTCATACTCACGCATTTTTATATAAAACTCTCAGTAACACACACAAACACTTACCAACAAAAAACAAAACAAAAACTAAATAATGTAAATGAATGTGTAAAGCAAAAACAATACGAATTCTAATAAAAAGCAAATTTCTCTCTATAAAAATGAAGAAAAACAAAAAAATAAATAACAAACCAAAACACAAATATACCCCCTCACTCTTACTGCCAAACATAAACAGTTATTGTTTATAGAAACTCTTTAAAAGCCAATAAAAGTTCTCTCTCTCTCTCTCTCTTTATTTTCCTTTATTATTGCAAAATACCAAAAATTCGCTCTCTCTCATATTATGTTTACTTTATAATACATTCAGTTATATTTTTTTTAAACTCAGAGAGCGAAACCAACATTTGTTTTGTTTACCAACATATAACTGCATTGCAAAACACACAACCATTTACTAACACTTAAACGTTGAGTGTAAATTGCAATAAAATTCTTGTTTTAAGTGGTGAATTTTATTTGGCAAAATGTTGCAGTTACATGTTTAGTATCAAACATGTATAAACATTTTGCAAAATACATGTTTATAGAACATGAAACGATATGTTTTTGGTTATTTTTTGTGCAACAAATCGTTGTATTTAATATTAGCAACATGTTGTTACTTTAATGTTTAATGTTATTTTAATTTAGAAGTATTTTATTGGAATATATTGAAGTTCTTTATACCCTCCACCACCACAAGTTGTGAAGAGGGTAACTTTGTCATTCCGTGTGTATAACGCTGATATTCTTGCATCAAATAAAAATCTGAATCGCTTTAGCTATATCTGTCAATTTGTATGTCTGTTTTTATCTCTGTCCGTCTTTCTGGGCACACTTACGTCCACAATAATCGATCCAGCTCAATTAAATTTGACCTGAGTATTTTCTATAGTTCTGAGAAATTTCCTATTTAAAATCAGCAAAATCAGTTTAGCATGTTAAAGGATATAGACCGATTTCTGAGGCAACCTCTAAGTGCAAGCGAAGAACTTTCATAATATTATCAATATAAATAATAATTTCGAACATAAAATTTGAGATTTCGAAATTGTTTTTAAATACTCGAATTTATGAAAATTTTTAGAAAGATTTTGAAAAATTTTCAGCAATTTCAAATTTACAAAAATATAAAGTTTCGAACACAGTTTTTTCAGAGAACTTGTCTTCGATTTTCGTGCTCTGTTTTTTATCTCTAAATTTTTAGCTGCGTTCCTGTCAGGACCTTTTTAAGTCTTGCGTATTTTTAAAAGCTTTAACTTGCCATACTAATTAGTCCGAAAACTTAGAGAAGCTAACCGGGCAGCTTCTCTGCCGCAACTCATCCGGCGGAGGTCTTTTGAAAATGCTTTCTATTTGTTTGACTTTAAAAATATCATGTGAACCATTCTTCCTAACTGAATCGGGTTTTCTTACAACGCTTTATCGATGAAGTGTTAGTAGTGTTACATCGATAAAGTAAGTCATTTTGACTGTTTTTATTTTAACCAAAAAATTTTTGTATATAAATTTTAAGAACGACTTTTTTCATTTTTGTGTTATTTCTACATTGTTGAAAGCAGTCATTTTGACTTCTCAAGGGTTTATTTTGACAAAATATTTTCAGCTTATATAGTTGAAGTCCATTCTTTAGGCTACATTAAGCTTAAAATGACTATGTAACAGATTATCTTTTAGTCCAAACTTATTTAATTATTTTATTTCAATAAAAATTTTTTCTAAAAATCATTTCTGAACAAAAATTAATAAAAATTTTTAATTTAAATTTCGATATAATAAAATTTCAAAAACAAAATATTATTACTACAATTAAGTGCATTTTTGCAATATCACGCAAAAATTTCAATACCCCAACAATTTTATATTAAAAATAATTTTAAATAGAAAAAAATTTGTTCAATCAAATGTTAAATTTGTTCATTTAAAACGAACTCTCTGCCTGTCTCTCTCTCCCTCTCTATTGTTATTGATGTCCATTATGATGATATTCACTTCATCTATCGATTCTAGACTAATTGAGTAATAAAATTATTGTAGCAAACATAATTATAAACAAATAATAATAATAAAAATCAAACAAACATACAAACACACATACAGACACATATATATAAACATTTCTATAATAGTATTTGTGAAAGGCTGTTAAACGCTTTTTGTTTTTTTGTTTAAATTCCTCTAAATGGAAACTGTATAAATACACACACACACGCACACAAACACATAAATGTATTTTTACATTAATATACCAAAAGTATCTGGGTATCAGTTGAGTATTTTACACTATTTATTTTCAAAGTTGGAAAAAGCAACAACAACAACACCACTTTCAGGAAAAGAAATAACAACAAAATCAAGCCAACAAATGGAATTATTAACACTAGTATTTAGCACTCATATGAGATGAGATGAGAGAAGGCTGAACCTGTCTGTCTGTCTGTATGTGTGTGTTAAAAAGTTTATGGCAAAAGCAAAAAAAATAAAATCATAAAACTTTTCTAGTAGACTAAATGCATATGTATACATACATACATACATACATACATACATACATACATACATACATATACAGATGGATGTATGTCCATGTGCATTTGTGTGTAGAGATAGACAGACAACTATTAATGCATTGAAAATAATACTCTCTGTGTGTATAATAACACATACATGTGCCTATGCATGAACAAACATATGTTTGTATGTATTTGTGTATTTCGAAAAAAAAATTCTAGATTGTTTTCATATATTTCTACCTCATAAACTGAACTGAATGAACAAATGTATAAACAGACTGGCTAAATGACTGACTGAATAAATGAATGACTGAGTGAATGACTGAACTGGTTTATAAAGTGATGACAGTGATGCCAAAACAATTTTTTCGCAATAATTCTACAACTTTTGAACTGTTGAAGATATTTTAATAAAATTTTATATAATAATTGCTGAAGTATTTAGGAATTTATCCCAGAATGTACAGATTTCTGGCAGCTCAGGGAATAAGTGGGCATTTCTCCAAAGTTGGCCCTCTCGGATGGCAGACTTTGAAACTATATTTTTTTTAATATATCAATAAAATTTTATATATTAAAACCAGAGATATTTCTGAGTTGATTTATTGGAGTATAAGTTCCTAGTGAAAAGTATATCTCTTAAGTTGGCAATCTCGAGTGGCTGAACACCGCCCTTTTGATCTCTTGGAGATACATCACTCAAATTGGATACGCTCAAAGCTTAATTAATTTTAAACTGATTTTTTAAAAATATAGTTTGCAAATGCAATAGGAAAGTAGTGGTATAGTTTCAGGAAAATGGGGGTATATCTTCAATGGCTTGAGAAGAACTTTGGTGAAAAATAATTTTATAACAGCTGAATCAATCGAGATTTCTTAATGAAATCATCACATGATCACAGCTAAAATATTTTTCAGTTCTTATGGGGGAGTATACATTTCTAGCGAGTCAAGGGCGGTGACCCTTCAGATTCGACCATCTTGAATTTTAATTTATTTTTTTATTTATTTATTTTTTTTTTTTTTCAAAAATTCGCCAAAAATTTATTATTAAAAAAAAAACAAAACCAAAGTTATATTACAAAAGTGCTTACAAATCCCTATAAAAATGTGTTTAAAAAATGTAGATTTGCTCAATTAGTTTAAGAGTTATTTAGGTCCCAATCTGAATATCACCATATTTTTTGTTGCAACTAAAATTAATACAAAATAAAAGAAATCCCAAGTACAGTCTTAACTTCTATTTAACCTTATTATATATTTCCATAGGTAAAGAATAACATCCAAAAACTAATTTCCGCCAGTAATCGCTCACAGTTATAGATTGACGATTTCAATGAAAAAAGTCATATTTTTTGCTATGTATGACTGGGATTGAGATTTTGGGTATTTCCAAGTAGGAAAATAGGATATTGTTCAAATTGCTGGATAAAGAACAAAATTATACATCTTATACTGATATTTTAAATAAATATCGTTATTTGTTAAAATTTTGTCGAGATTTAAATATTAACTTTATTGTTCTTTGAAACAGAAATAAAACAAAATTTTCAAAACGTTCATTAATTCTGGCTTCAAACAACATTTTACTAATTTTTTCTTTACAAATTATTAATCTCCATGTTCTAATCTTTTCTCAGATACCAAATACTTGTTGAGAAAGTTTATCTTTTAGCTTAAAATCAAACCTAAACTAAGTTACCTCTAAGCAAATTAAACTATTTTCCTTAGTCTTGCACTTTGACCCTGATAAATTATATTATAGAGCCATTTGCACACCACTGTGCTCTATTAAAATCTATTCTTTTTTATCCTGTTCCACAACAAATAAACCAACAACAAATATATGCTTCAATATAAATGAGTATTTCTATTTATGAAGAGTCTATAAAAGCATATAAAAGTTAAACTGTATGCATAAGTGTATGTGTGTCTGCTATAGTATAAGTGTGTTTATGTATGTATGTGTGTGTGTGTTAAAACAAACTACAATTGGAGGTCATTATTTTCGAACCAATGACCAGATAAAATGAAATGTTTTGTAATGCTTGAGAAATAACAACAACAGTAATAATTATGCTGCTCAATGCACTAAAGTCTTATAAATGACTTTAATTCGTTATAGATTCTCAGGCTTTTATTTCTACCAACATTAACACAAACTCACAATAAATGGTTAAACAGGAAAAAATTCTACCATTTGGAAATTTGCCCAAAAGTATGCATTACAAAATCAATTATATTAATTTCTCAAGGAAGCAGAGAAATAATATAATTTCCTTTCTTAATATTACAGTTATTAACTCTTAATTTAGTCTGAAATAAAAATGCATTAAGAATTTAAAATCCTACTTTAAAGCCCGTTCTCTCTTTTTCAAGCTTGAAACTATCATAAAGACATTAATTAACTGGGAAGTATAAGGATAAAAGGAATAAAATAAAAATTCTTTATTAACTGTTTTATTTTATTTATTTTCTTTTCAACACTTTTTCTTCACAATTTAATTTTTTGTTTTCACTGAAAATGTTTTACGGCAGTGAAGTGAAAATCTTTAAATCTGTAAAAATTATTAAAAATACGCTACACTGAACAGCTCTCGCAATCAAAGCGTATACTTAATATAGCAGATAGTTAACATCAATCATACGTCCTCATTATTATTATTTGACATAACAATGAAATGTAATTTTTGAACGCCTTAAACGATTTCAATGAAATCTCCCATAGTAATAAAAGAGATATAGAGAGATGTTAAGTTAAGAACTCCAAACTTATGGGTCTTTTAGGAACACGCCCAACCCCAAAGGAACACAATAAAATCAATGATATGCGATAACGCAGGAATAAATAACATCATTTTAAAAATATATGATTTTGATATAAAACTGTAACTTCGGAACGGATAGAAGAACGCAGTGAAAGTTGAAATATAAGTGAATTTAATTCAATAAGTCAAAAGGAACCAGTCTATAAGGTCCGAGACATGAATACCGAAAGTATTAAACACATTTTAAAAGATTTTTTGCATTTTGTAAAAATTTTCAGCAGAAAGAAAATTTCTTCAAAAATAGATTTTCATAAAAATTTTCTGTAGAATAAAAAACTTTATAAAAAATTTTATGTAAAAATAAAATTTCATACAAAATTTTTAATATAAAGAAAATTTTATGAAAATGTTCTATAGAAAAGAAATTCTTAAGAAAGATAAAAAATTAAGAAAAATTTTCTATGAAAAAAATTAGAGAAACATTTCTATAAAAAAATGAGAAAATTTTTTATGACAAAAATTTTGAGAAAAATTTCTATAGAAAAAAAAAAGAAAATTTTTTTCCGAAAAAAAATTTAAAAAAATGTATAGAAAATTTTTTTTCAGAAAAACAATTTAAAGAAAATTTTCTTCAGAAAAAATTTAGAGAAAAATTTCTTAAAAAATTTATAAAAAATTGTCTATAGAAAAAATTTATAGCAAATTTTCTATAGAAAAAATTTATAGCAAATTTTCTATAGAAAAATTTATAGACAATTTTCTATATAGAAAATTTATAGACAATTTTCTATATAGAAAATTTATAGACAATTTTCTATATAGAAAATTTATAGACAATTTTCTATATAGAAAATTTATAGACAATTTTCTATATAGAAAATTTATAGACAATTTTCTATATAGAAAATTTATAGACAATTTTCTATATAGAAAATTTATAGACAATTTTCTATATAGAAAATTTATAGACAATTTTCTATATAGAAAATTTATAGACAATTTTCTATATAGAAAATTTAGAGAAAATTTTCTATAGAGAAAATTTATAGAACATTTTCTATAGAAAAAATTTATAGAACATTTTTTATAGAAAAAATTTAGACAAAATTTTCTATAGATAAAATTTAGAGAAAATTTTCTTTAGAAGAAAATCTACAGAAAATTTTCTTTAAAAAAATTTAGACAAAATTTTCTTTAGAAAAAATTTAGAGAAAATTTTCTTTAGAAAAAATTTAGGGAAAATTTTCTTTAAAAAAAATTTTCTATATAAAATTTCTTTAAAAAATTTAAGGAAAATTTTCTATAAAAAATTTAAGGAAAATTTTCTAAAAAAAATTTAAAGAAAATTTTCTATAAAAAATTTAAAGAAAATTTTCTATAAAAAATTTAAAAAAAAAAATTTCTATTAAAAATTTAAAGAAAATTTAAAGAAAATTTTCTATAAAAAATTTTCTATAAAAAATTAAAGACAATTTTCTATAAAAAATTTAAAGAAATTTTTCTATAAAAAATTTAAAGAAATTTTTCTATAAAAATTTTAAAAAGATTTTTCTAAAAAAATTAAAAAAAATTTTTCTATAAAAATTTAAAGAAAAATTTCTATAAAAAATTTAAAGAAAATTTTCTATAAAAAATTTAAAGAAAATTTTCTATAAAAAATTTAAAGAAATTTTTCTATAAAAAATTTAAAGAAATTTTTCTATAAAAAATTTAAAGAAATTTTTCTATAAAAAAATTAAAGAAATTTTTCTATAAAAAAATTAAATAAAATTTTCTATAAAAAAATTAAATAAAATTTTCTATGAAAAATTTAAAGAAAATTTTCTATAAAAAATTTAAAGAAAATTTTCTATAAAAAATTTAAAGAAAATTTTCTATAAAAAATTTAAAGAAAATTTTCTTTAAAAAAAATAGAGAAAATATTCTATAGAAATAGAATTAAGCAAAATGTTCTATAGAAAAACTTAAGTAAACTTTTCTAATTAAAAAAGCAAGAAAAATTAGAGAAATTTTTCTATAATATTTCGAAAATTTTTTCCTTTAGAAAAAAGCTAAATTTTTGTTCAAAAAATGAAGAATTTTTTTGTGCAGAAATTTAAAGAAAATTTTCTATAAAAATTAAAAGAAAAACATTAAAAATTCTTTTCAAAGAAAATTTCCGTTAGAAAGAAAAAAGTACAGAAAATTTTCTTTAGACAACAAAATACATAAAATATTTTTTTTAATTTTCTATAAAAAAGATTTTGAAAAAGAAAATTTTCTATAGAAAAAAATATAAAAAATCTTCGAAAAAAATTTCTTTAGAACAAAATTTGTTGAGACAATTTCTTAAAAAAAGAAAATTTTCTGAAAACAAAGATAATTTTATAAAAATTTCTTTAAAAAATTTGTTGAGATTTATCTTTATAGCCTTTTGTAGGGTATCATGATTCCAAAAAACATTCAGTGAAGCTTATAAAATGATGATGATAATGACTGAATGATGATAATTGGATATTGTGTGTATGTGTGTGTTCTTTTTTTTAATTATAAAATTTTTATTCATCCCTTTTTTCCTCCACATTTGTGGGTTTCACTTCTTCATACATCTTTACAAATCAGATGTTTGTTATTTAAATTCATACATTTACAATTTTACTATAATTGTTATTGTAATTTTTGTTGCCGTTGTTGTTGTTGTTATTTTTATTATTAAAAATTATTTTGCTATAAATTTGAATATGAATTTCATTTTTGGAAAAAAAGAAAATGATTTATTATTGATTTTTATTCTATAGAAATGTATATGAGGTAAAAGTGTAGGTAAGTGTGTATGTATATATGTGTGTATGTGAGAGAGAGTATTTTTCATATAAATTTCAAGGATTCAATTATTAAAACTAGAGTAAATGTTTTGTATTGAAATATTTTATTATAATTTGTAAACATGTTGCAACATGACGATGATGATGATGGTAATGTTGCAACATTATAATGCACTCAATTGAAATTTACCGAACAAAAATTTTAATTTGCAACTAAAAATCGTAGATTTATTATTTTTCAATGTTATTTGTTACATAATACAACGTAATTTTTCAATAATAAAGTAATTATGAGAAGAAACAGGGTGTTGAGTTTGTTTGAAGGAAAAAAGGGCACGTAAATGGGGATGTAAGAAATGAAATTTTGTAAAGTACTTTTGTAAAAATATTCAAAAATTTCTTAAGTCTGGTTTTTAAATTCGTTTTCCAAAAATCTCTTAATTTATTCCCCTTTAAATAAACTTTTTTCTTGTAAATATTTTTCATTTACATTATTTCTATAGAAATTCGTTATGTTTGTCATTATTTACAAAATTTTTAAATAATTTAAAATTTAAATATTATTTTTTTTTTTTGCTATAAATTATTTATGTAAATTTATTTAAAAAATCAATAACAATTATATAGAATTTCATACGGTAAATATTATTGTAAATAATTAAATGAAGTTTATTATTAAATAGAAAAACATATGGTTACATATACACAGACACAAATATAGAAACAACACACAAATACATTTACACAAAAGGCACATTTGTCTTTATTTAAATACACATATGTTAATATATATTAGGTATGATAAAAAGTATTTTCGTTTAATATATTGAAAAAAAAATTAAATCGATTTTTCTCTTGAAATAATTCAGTAAATTTTGAACCCTTTAAGATATTTTAATAAAATTTAACATTGTTAGAGCTGAAGTATTTCTTAGTTAATATGGAGCTCAACAAATCCCTATCTAATCAGGAGTGCAGTCGGTGACCCTCCAAATCTGTGCACCAAAATTTTCATATATGGATTTTAAAAAATTCGCCAAAAATTCAATTATGAATTGCGGCAAAAGAAATTTTGTATATAGACAGTCCTTATAAATCTCTATAATATAAATGATCACATAAATAGATTATCCCTTAACATTTCAGAGATATTCAAGTCGAAATAATGTAATCATTTCAGTGAAAGAAATCAAATTATACAAATTGTGATTTTGGGTTATTTCACATAGAAAAGTGAGAATAATTTAATTTTACTCATTAATGGACGAATTCACAAATTAATATTATTTTTCAAAAAACAGCAAAAATTCAAAATTCTAAATTTTAGGTTCTTTATAAATTTAAGAAATCAACAATAAATTTTTCCAGAATATTTATTTCACCGCCATTTTAATTAAACAATTTTGTTAAAATTTTATCCAGATTATTAGAATTTTCCTAAGTTCTTTGGTAGTAAAAATAAGCATAATAACTAAAGAAATAATAAATATAGACCGATATATTGAACATCTTTAAAAACAGGAAATTTTATTTTTTTAATAACTTTATTCAGAAGATTGCAATTCCCAGGCCCAAACTAATTACCGATTTTAATGAAATTTATACCAAAATGACTACCCGTGTCTCAAGTAATCGAGTATTAAAAATCATAAGTAACGGACTAATAATAAAAAAGTTATAACCTCATATCTGGGGCGATCTTAGAACTTAATAAAAAAATATTTATTTTTTTAATTCTGCACTTCTCATGTCCAAACTATTACACCGATTTCAATCAAATTAGACCAGAATATTTGTTATTGCCCTGTGTAATTGGGTATTAAAAATCGGTGAAATCGTGAAAGTTATATAAAACTTATAGAACTATATCTGAAACGAAAAAAACTCCGTAAAAGTTTCCATTAATAAAATTATAACGATTTTAGTCATAATCTTAATTCAAAGGATTTAATCTGAAATTATTTCTAATTTTACCAAACATAATGATGTTTAAAATCAATAAAATTATTGAAGATATAAAATCGTTATGGCCCAATATATGGGACCACGTCAAATCTTAAACGAAAAAAGAAAATTGATTAATTTTTAATAGATATTCAAATGGCTCTTAACTCAATGGCTTAGTTTGGCCATTAGAGTAAGCCAATTTCAATAAAATTGGCAAAAAAGTGTTTATTATCATAACAAGTATTTAGGTAATTAAAATGAGCAATATCGGGCCAGTAATAAAAAAGTTATTGTCTGATATTTGCGGACATCGAAAAAGAATCCGTAAATTTTTCAAAAAGAACATTTATGCGGATCCTATTATAATGCATAAACTAATAACTAGATTTTAATAAAATTACATGAGGATATTTACTATTATCTCAAGTAATAAGGTTTTCAAAATCCATAATATCGGACTTGTATTCAAGAAGTTATGGACCGATATCTGAAACATTCTTTCAAATAAAAGTGAGGTTTACAATAACAATATTCTCACATCTTTAATCGTTATCTAAATTCAGTGAATTTAGCCCAAAATTGTTTATCAATGTCTTAGACATATTAGAGTTTAAAACCAATAAAATCGGTTTAAAATTAAAAGAGTTATAAGCCGATAACTGAAACAACCTAAATATTCCTTTTATGAAGTCATCTACACTTTCTCACACAAATGAGGTAAATATGAGAATTAAAGTTATGAAAAAATATTATACATTTTGGATGTGAAATTCTAGATTCTGAAAACTTATTCATCCACCTAATATTTATACACATTTAACTTTAAAATTTTTATTTATTTAACAATTAAATATTAAATTCCACAAAAAGGATTATTATTACAAATTATCGAAAAGGGGGGACCAGAGTGTATTGTAGTGTAAAAACCTACAATTTATTTATTTTGGCGGTTTATGGTTTATTCTCCATTTTCTCCCATATTAAAGTTAATTGAAAAATATTTTGAAGTAAATAAATTATTTAATAAAAAAGTTAATAATTAAATTTTGTGGTGAAACACAAAAGTATAAATATTTATTCTAACTCTTTCCTTTACTTTTTGAAAAAAATTAATTATTATTAAATTTCTTAGAATTTCAATAACTCTATTTTATATAAATAAATGTTAATTAAATATGCCGGTAATAATAATCACTAATTATAGCTAATTATTCATTATCATACTAAAATATACACGTATGAATTGTATATGATTATTAAAGTTTATTGATAACACTCGATATTAAATACAAAACAATTTGCAATATTAATGACAATAACACACACAAACGCACACACACTTTAGTAAACATAAGTGTAATATAGCAAAAACACAATTATACTTAACAGATTTAATAATGATAATTCAAAAATCACTTTAATACAAGTCATAAATTATTATAATGAATTTTAAGTGATATAAAATAAAATAATTTAATTATAAAACTTAAAATCTTCTTAATTATAGTTAAAAGTAATAGAGAGTCATTAACATCAATAACATGACAGGAAATGAAAGAGAGAAAGAAAAATAAAACAAAATTTAAATGTCATTAAACAAAACACTTGAAAATGTCAACAAAACACTATGAAATCTATAAAAGAACAAAAATTATTAATGACTCTGTGTATGTGTCCAAATCGCTTGTTTTGGGAAATAATTCAGTTACTTTTGAACCATTAGATTTATCTTAATAAAATTTCGCATGATTAAAGCTGAAGTAGTTTTGAGTTGATTTGAAGGAGTTCCAAGCCCCAATCTTGACAGGGACGTAGTCGGCGACCAAATCGCTTGCTTTGGAAAATAATTCAATTACTTTTGAACCATTAGATTTATCTTAATAAAATTTCACCTGATTTGAGCTGAATTACTTTTGTATTGATTTGGAAGAGTACCAGCCCCTACCTAGTCAGTGGCGTAGTCGGCCAAATGACAAAGTGCTCAAACCATTTTTTTTGGGAAATAATTTTGTTACTTTTAAACCGTCAGAGATATTTAAATAAAATGTCACCAGATGATAACTAAGATATTTCTAAGCTCTCTTAGAGAAAAGCAGCATATTCCTATCTGAACAGGGGCATAGTCGGTGAACACCCAAAGTTGGCCACCTTGTGTTTGTTGATATTTTAAGAATTCGTCAAAAATTTATTTAAAACTTGAAACTAAATAATTTTTTTTTATTTAGATGGTCCCTGTAAATGTCTATAAAATTATATGTAACATTTTATTTTATAGTTTTAGAGATATTCACTTCGAAATAAATTGTTAACCCATTTTTCAATATTTTTTTAGATTTTCCAAAAACTTGGCAAAATTTAGTTACTGGTAAAAGCTTTTCTGATTTTGAACTTTATTCTTTTTCATTAAGAAATCTTAAAGTAAACTGGGTAAACTAGTCCGAATGATATAGAGCCAGAGGCTGCCCAGAAGCTCTATCCAAACTCGGAATTTTTAAGAAAATTAAATTCTTTTCTTTAGTTTTCAAATATCAAATGATGATTGCAGCATTTTTAAATTATCCTTAAGATATAGATACATATTTAAGTTAAACAGTCACAGAGTCTTTTTCCGCCGATCGGATATAAAAATAACAGTGTGATCATTTCAGTGAAAAAAGTAAAATTATTAAACATCATTTAAGCGAATTGGGATTTTGGGTATTTCAGCATGGTAAAGTGGGAATCTTTTAATTTTGTGATTAAGGAACAAGCTCATATATAACATATTGAAATTTCAAATTAAAATCGTTATTCGTTTTGTTTTTATTAAAGTTCATAAATTAATTTTATTTTTCCAAAAAACAGCTTAAATTCAAAATTTAGATTTTTTCATACATTTTTTACAATTAACGAAATTTCATTTTAATTTTCTTTAAATTTTTTGAATCTCCAAGTTCTAATGTCTTGAAAGATACCAAAAACTTGTGTAAAAAGTTTGTACGTGAGGTGTAGATCGAACCTTAACTTGGCTTTTTCTATGCAAAATTACTTATTTTCTATACGTTTTTAAGGCAAAATAAGCTTAATCTTAGATCACTGTTTTTAAAATAGCAAAATTGCATTTTTCCCCAAAATAACATTAATTTACGATCACTTTCTACAAATTTCAAAAATTTTCAAAATAGAAATTATTCGTTTTCTGACCAAAATAAACCTAATTCATGATCACCCTTTTCCAAATTTCAAAAGTCTTCGAAAATGTTAAAATCACTAAATATTGCCTTTTTACCCAAAAAATAACTTAAATTCAGAACTGCTGGACTTTCACCTTCACAATTGATTTTATTTCTATTGAAATTGTCTAAAATAAACTTAAAAGAAGTTTTAATTTGTTTATAACTGAAGTTATAACTTTCTTCCAATGTGATTGAAAAGATTAACACACACACACACATAACTCTTCGGATGCTCTTTTCTACATATAGAAAAGAGCAATCAAAATTATGAGGAAATTTATTCCGTTATAACAACATTAACACCTTTAAAAAAAAAAGATCAAATTATATTGAAATTTCTTCCAACCAATTTTGAAACTTATCACTTATTACACTTTAGATTACCTTGAGATGACAAAACCAGCAATTAGTTACTGTCACCATAACGTCGAAAAGAGTAAAGATTTTTAAAGTAAACGAAGAACTGTAAGGAAAAGTGTTGATAGTTCTACAACTTGTTGTATATCTACACGTGTATTATGTGTGGATGTGTGTGTTTGTTAAACTTTAAATGTGTTGGTAGTGTATGTGGTAAGAGGCAAGTGTATGCGTGCATGTGGCATTTTTTCCATTTGTTGTAAAAGTTTTTCAATTAAATTTATGTGTAAATGTAAAAAAATATTTTATTGGGGACTTTGTTGTTCATTTCTTCAGTTACGTAGACGAAATGTAAATATTTTGAAAAAATAAAAACAATTTACTGCTCTTTTTTTTAATAGAAAAACAATTCAAAGGAAAAAGACAGAAAATGTTTATGGAGATTTTCCATGAATTTTATTTAATTTAATCAAAAATGTTTTAGTGCCTGATTTTGTTTTTAGTTCAGTTCTAGTTCAGTTCTAGTTCAGTTCTAGTTCAATTCTAGTTCAGTTTTAGTTCAGTTTTAGTTTAGTTTTAGTTCAGTTCTTGCTCATTCTAAGTTTTAGTTCAGGTTTAGTTCAGTTCTAGTTAAGTTCTAGTTCAGTTTTAGTTCAATTCTAGTTCAGTTTTAGTTCAGTTCTAATTCAGTTTTAGTTTAGTTTTAGTTCAGTTTTAGTTCAGTTCTAGTTCAGTTCTAGTAAAGTTCTAGTTCAGTTTTAGTTCAGTTCTTGTTCAGTTTTAGTTCAGTTTTAGTTCAGTTTTAGTTCTGTTTTAGTTCTAGTTCAGTTCTAGTTCAATTCTAGTTCAGTTCTTGTTTAGTTTTAGTTTAGTTTTAGTTTAGTTCTAGTCCAGTTCTAGTTCAATTCTTGTTCAGTTTTAGTTCAGTTCTAGTTCAGTTCTAGTAAAGTTCTAGTTCAGTTTTAGTTTAGTTTTAGTTCAGTTTTAGTTCAGTTCTTGTTCAGTTTTAGTTCAGTTTTAGTTCAGGTCTTTAATATCTGACACATGAATGCTTAACAGAAAGAAATACTGACTCACACATTTACAACATAAATATTCTCATATGTAAACGTGTATGTGTGCTTAACTGTTTTTTTTTTTTTCTTTTTTTTTTTTTTGCTGACATTTAAAAAATATTTTTCTAATCAATTTCTCTCTTTCTCCCATTTTTCATTGTATTGATACATGACTGCAATCTTGGAATTTGTTTGTAAATGTGTGTTTGTGTGTGTGTGTCCATTTTCTTTGAAACATTTTTCAAATTTAACAAATAAGTTTTTTTTTTGCAATTTTTTTACGAATCTCTAGAAACCACAAACAACACTTTCACTCAATATTTGCAAAAAAGAACTAAACAAAGATTGATAAAACGAGGTCAATTCTTAAGTAGTAAAGGATAACTACAACTACAGCAATAAATATGCATTTGAACAATTTTAGCTTTTTGACAAGATTTCAATTGATAATTGACCTCTGACCCATATCGTATATATTTTTTATTAGAAACAAAAGAGAAAATGAAATACAAAAACAATAACAATAACAAGTTAAAACCCCTTTAAAATGATAAATTTTTTTTGGAAAATTTCTATGAAAAAAATACTTTGGAAATAAATTGCAAAATCATGAAAATTTGACTTTGTGGCCTTCATTACATTGTTGTAAATTCTACATATCTGAAGAGTTGACAACAAAGGATAGAAAAGGATGATGAGAGGATAAGAAGAGAGAAAAATGATGTTTTACATTTATAAGTTTGTAAAAGTCTCATTTTACACATCCTTTAAGGTTAAAAGGAAATGTGACTAAAGGAGTATTAACACATGAAAAATTATCCTGTAATCTTTGGCAGTGTAAGATTCTCTTTGAGAAGGATAAAATAATCAAATAAAAATATGACCCCAACATTTGAATGTGATAATGGGATGTCAAAAATGTTAAATTATCTTTGAATAAAATAAAAAAAGTTTAATTTTTTAAATTGAAAATATTTTTAAGACACAAATTTGATCCTCTTTGTAAGGATTTGAATTCTGTTATTTATTGTGTATTTGTTTAGACTTTACATCGATATATCCTTTCATTTTGCAAGACATCTTTTGCAGAAATAAGCTGCTGAAATAAGAAGAACTTTTTTTTGCTGTTAATGCATCCATAAGAGACTTTTACTCTCAGCTGTTTTATTGTTTGGGAACTTAATAAATTTAGGCCAAACACTCCCATTTGTTTAAACATCAAATACAAACGCCTGATTACAGGGTGCAACTGCAAAATCCAAGTGACTTGTACTAAACTAGAACTGAACTGGAACCGAACTAGAACTGAACTAAAACTGAACTAGAACTGAACTAAAACTAAATTAAAACTGAACTGGAACTAAACTGGAACTGAACTAGAACTCAAATAGAACTGAACTAGAGGCGCACTAGAACTGAACTGGAACTGAACTGGAACTGAACTAGAACTCAAATAGAACTGAACCAGAACTGAACTAGAACTGAACTGGAACCGAACTAGAACTGAACTAAAACTGAACTGGAACTGAACTGGAACTGAACTAGAACTGAACTGAAACTGAACTAGAACTGCACTAAAACTGAACTTAAACTGAACTGGAACTGAACTAGAACTGAACTGAAACTGAACTAGAACTCCAATAGAACTGAACTAAAACTGAACTGGAACTGAACTAAAACTGATCTGGAACTGAACTAGAACTCAAATAGAACTTAACTAGAACTGAACTTAAACTGAACTAAAACTGAACTGGAACTGAACTAGAACTGAAGTAGAGGCGCACTAGAACTGAACTAGAACTCAAATAAAACTCAAATAGAACTGAACTAGAACTCAAATAAAACTGAACTAAAGCTGAACTAGAACTGAACTAAAACTGAACTAAAACTGAACTGGAACTGAACTAGAACTGAAGTAGAGGCGCACTAGAACTGAACTAGAACTCAAATAAAACTCAAATAGAACTGAACTAGAACTCAAATAAAACTGAACTAAAGCTGAACTAGAACTGAACTAAAACTGAATTAAAACTGAACTGGAACTAAACTGGAACTGAACTAGAACTCAAATAGAACTGAACTAGAGGCGCACTAGAACTGAACTGGAACTGAACTGGAACTGAACTGGAACTGAACTAGAACTCAAATAGAACTGAACCAGAACTGAACTAGAACTGAACTGGAACCGAACTAGAACTGAACTAAAACTGAACTGGAACTGAACTGGAACTGAACTAGAACTGAACTGAAACTGAACTAGAACTGCACTAAAACTGAACTTAAACTGAACTGGAACTGAACTAGAACTGAACTGAAACTGAACTAGAACTCCAATAGAACTGAACTAAAACTGATCTGGAACTGAACTAGAACTGAACTGAAACTGAACTAGAACTGCACTAAAACTGAACTAAAACTGATCTGGAACTGAACTAGAACTCAAATAGAACTTAACTAGAACTGAACTTAAACTGAACTAAAACTGAACTGGAACTGAACTAGAACTGAAGTAGAGGCGCACTAGAACTGAACTAGAACTCAAATAAAACTGAACTAAAGCTGAACTAGAACTGAACTAAAACTGAACTAAAACTGAACTGGAACTGAACTAGAACTGAACTGAAACTGAACTAGAACTCCAATAGAACTGAACTAAAACTGAACTGGAACTGAACTAAAACTGATCTGGAACTGAACTAGAACTCAAATAGAACTTAACTAGAACTGAACTAAAACTGAACTGGAACTGAACTAGAACTGAACTAGAACTGAACAAGAATCTGATCTATAACTGAATTAGAGTCTGGACAATAGTATGAACTAGAATTTAAACAAAAAGGACTGGAATCTGAACTAGAACTAGAATTTGAACTCTGACTCTGAACAGAATCAGAACTAGAAACTGATTTACGCCCTAAACTAGTAAATGTACTGGAACTGAACTAAGAACTTTACTGGAAACTGAACTTGAAACCGATTTGGGAACTCAAGTAGAAACTTAATTAGAAACAGAACTGGAAACTAAATTAGAAATGAATTAGTACCTGAAGTAGGAGCTGAACAAGGAACCGATTTGGTAACTGAGCTAGAAACCGATTTAGAATCAACACTAGAAAATGATTAAGGAGCTAAATTGAGAACTGATGCAGGTGTTAAACTGATATAGAAACTGAACAAGAAGCTGAGTTATGAATTAAACTTTAATGAAAAAATGTCCTAATAAAAATCCTTATTCTCTTTTAGTTTCATCACCCTGTAGACCATTATAATTCCATTTAAAGTTTTGCTAATCTATTCAAATGTTCTATAAATAGATTTAATGCAATTGAACCGTAATTATTTCATAGAAATCTTAAAGATATTTTATGCTAAAACCAACTAACAACTAACACATGCTCATTTTTCCTACAAATAAAGCGCATCATTTGAAAGGATATTGAAAATGACTTAAGTAAAATTTACTTTATAGTTCAGTTCATTGACTAAAAGATCTTAACGAATTCAAATATAAATTCAATTTATATAAAATTAATTTACAATTCAAATCGGCAACAGTCGTCGAGAATCAGTGATTTTAGCAAAAAAGGCGTTTGCATGAATAAAGGGAAAAAATTGAGGCAGGGAAAGGGCAAATATTTGCCCACTCTAAAAAGGAAAAGGGGCAGATGAGTTTTTCAATGAATTTTATAAAATTTTATACAAAAAAATATTTAAATTATAAAAAAATTCAATAAAAATAATGAATTTTTTGCGCAGAATTTAGTTCACTTAACTTTTATTACTCGAAAAACATTTCATTTCTTAAGTGAAATGAGGAAAAATAAGGAAAATTGAAAATGAAAAACTCCCTCATTTTCTTGTCAAAAATATTAAAAATGCAATTTTCTTTTGTGTTTCTTTCGAATCTCTAAGGATGCATATTCGAATATTAAATTTTTCTTTCGAAACTTTCGAAAAGAACATTGATAGAATTATAAACAAACAAACAAACACACACACAAATACACACATTATGACAGAGAAGGACACACACTCACACAATAATAATAATAAGAAATTACATTCGATTTGTTTTGCGAAAAAGGATTTTTACTACACGTGCGAATTTTCTATACAGAATGTGTGAGACACATTTTAAAAAATACCCCTCTTTGTGGTGTGTGTGTGTGTGTTTGTGTGGGAGAGGAAAAGGGAAGAGCGACAGAAAAAAAAACAAAATACAATCAACAAATTACTTCATCCTTATTTTATTGTACCGTTTCCTCTAACATCCATTTGTGGGTTTTTTTTGGTTCTGTTTTTATAGATTTTTCTGGTTTTCTTGCCGCTCTGAAACAATTCATGGTCATTTTTGATGTCACCGCCAAAGATTAACCCACAAAAAAGCCATAAAGGCGAAACCACCGAAATAAAATAATCAAAAAGTTAGAGAAAGAGAGAGGAAAAACACAAATGAAAATTACTATAAAGTTGTAGTGTTCGAACACAATTACACACACGCACATGTATATAAATTAAACCAGTTTTAAAGGATGCTATAGAAGAAGGTATTGTGTGGTGGAAATAGATCAATATAATACGAATTTTTGATACTCTACAGTTATAACTCAACTTCAGTTCACTTTTGACTTCTACTTCATTTCCCCTCAGTTTCAATTCGTTTCCATAGATTCAGATTCCAGTACGGATTCTTTTTCAGGTTCCAGTTCAGATTCCAGTTCAGAATCCAGTTCAGATTCTAATTTCGATTCTACTTCAGATTTTATTTCGAATTCAAGTTCAGATTCTAATTCAGACTCTAGTTTGAATTCTATTTTATATTACAGTTCCGATTCTATTTCAGATTCCAGTTCAGTTTCCAGTTCAGATTCTAGTTCAGATTCTAATTCAGATTCCAGTTCAGATTCCAGTTCAGGTTCCAGTTTAGATTCTAGTTCGAATTCTATTTCAGATTCCAGTTCAGATTCTAATTCAGATTCTAATTCGAATTCTATTTCAGATTCCAGTTCGGATTCTTGTTCAGGTTCTAGTTCAGATTCTAATTTCGATTCTACTTCAGATTCTATTTCGAATTCAAGTTCAGATTCTATTTCGAATTCAAGTTCAGATTCTAGTTCAGCTTCAATTTCGGATTCCAATTTAGATTCAAGTTCAGATTCTTATTCACTCTTTAGTTTAGTTATATTTTAGTTCCTGTTCAGTTCTTAGTTTTCTTATTGTTACATACGAAATAACCAACTTAATATACTCTCACTATTTCTTAGTGGATCCTGATATAAAAATAACAAAAACACGATTTGTAAAACGAAATCTATATTTTCTTTCGCCCTCACAAAAACCAATAAACCGGTAAAAAAAATCTGTTAACGTAAATCCCATAAAAATAACATTATTTCGTGAAATGTTAAAATAAATATTTTATTATTTATTTTTTTTTGGGGTTTACAATACAAAAAAAGGATCATAAGAAGGCATACAAATGGATGTTTAAAGAACTTCAATTCAATCTTAAGAATTTGATAGAGAACATGAAAAATCAAATTGAAAATTATACATAATCGATTGAGTACAATTTTATCAAATTAACACGGGGAACGCAAAAAATAGCAGAAAAAGATTTTTATGAATTTAAGCGATTTTTGGGTCATTTAAGTGCTTTTATGTGTTTGTGGCGATTTTTTTTTCATTTTAATGCTTTTATGTGTTTTGGCGATTTTTTCATTTTAGCGCTTTTATATATTTTGGCGATTTCTTCTTTTTTTTTGCGTAACTTTTAACAAGTTATGTTTAAGTTTTTTATTTATGGAAATTTTTCAGTTTAGAAAAAATATTCATTTGATGTTTTTTTTAAAGTTTTCACATTATAGCGATTTTTGCAATTCGATTCTCATTTTTCTAAGTTTTAATTTAATTTAAGCGATTTTTGGGTCATTTAAGTGCTGTTATGTGTTTTGACGATTTTTTTGTCATTTTAGCGTTTTTATGTGTTTTGGCGATTTTTTTCATTTTAGCGCTTTTATATGTTTTGGCGATTTCTTCTTTTTTTTTGCGTAACTTTTAACAAGTTATGTTTAAGTTTTTTATTTATGGAAATTTTTCAGTTTAGAAAAAATATTCATTTGATGTTTTTTTTAAAGTTTTCACATTATAGCGATTTTTGCAATTCGATTCTCATTTTTCTAAGTTTTAATTTAATTTAAGCGATTTTTGGGTCATTTAAGTGCTGTTATGTGTTTTGACGATTTTTTTTGTCATTTTAGCGTTTTTATGTGTTTTGGCGATTTTTTTCATTTTAGCGCTTTTATATGTTTTGGCGATTTCTTCTTTTTTTTTTGCGTAACTTTTAACAAGTTATGTTTAAGTTTTTTATTTATGGAAATTTTTCAGTTTAGAAAAAATATTCATTTGATGTTTTTTTTAAGTTTTTCACATTATAGCGATTTTTACAATTTGATTCTAATTTCATTATTTATGTTCCAACAATTCATCCTCCTTATACGACAATGGAATAAAGATGAAAATCCTGAATTCTTTGACCGCGAGCTAAAGGAAAGAACATTTTATTTCTCATTTAAATGCAATAAAAATCAAAACAACGCAAAAACGGGAGAAATTTTATGATTTATTTTTCTGTTTTTCTTTTTTTTTCCTTTTTTGTACAAAATCGTGTGTGTTGACAAATGTTTACTAATGACACACAAAGACATGTGTGTAGGGAAAATGTGTCTTCTTCTAAAGAATTTTGTCTCTTATGGAATTATGTCAAAGAATATTTTAAGATCCCATAACTGAAAAATATTTATGATGTTTTTTCACGAATTGACTTCATGAAAATGACAAATTAGAAAATTACACTGAGACAAATTGGGAGAATAAATTAAGTTAAAACTCATCAGTTCCAAATCTGTTTTTCTGATAAATAATTCTGTAACTTTTGAAACGTTTGACGTTTTACAATAAAATCTATGAAAATTCAAGTTTCAGTTCAAATACTTTTCTAGTTCCCAATTTCTAGTTCAAATTCTAGTTTAGACTCAATTTCAGATGATAATTCTGAATCTACTTTCCAAACAAGTTCGGATTCTATTTTCTATTTCTCATTTAAATTCTAGTTCAAATTCTTGTTCGAATTTTAGTTTAGATTTTAGTTCAGATTCTGGTTAAGATTCTATTTCAGATTTTAGTTTAAATATTGGAATAAAATTCCTTTATTTTCCTAAATGAGCTTTAATTTAGGTTGGATTTTGTTAGATTTCACATTTCAAATGTTTTTTAAATAAATTTTAAATGAATTTATTTCAGAATAATATTCACAATATTCTTAATTCTGGGAATTGTAAAAGAATTCCTAATTTCCCCCACGAAAATACCCAAAATCCCAATCCATAAAAAACATGTTAAAAAAATTTTATTTCTTTACAAAAATTGTTATTCTAACGTTATGAGGGGATTATGCCAGAAATTAATTTTTGGAAATTTTCCTTATATATAGAGGTATATAATAAGGATAATTTAAAATTATCGCCTCATTTGAGATTTCAGAATTTAAGTAAAAAATTAAAAAAAAATTTTACACAAAATTGTTTGAGTTTGAATAGGGCTCTTAGGGAGACTATTGATCCGAATTTCTTCCAACTAATGTCATATATATTTAACTTAAGATTTTAATAAAAAATATTAAAAAAGTAGTTAAGCTTAGAACAATAAACTTACTTTATCAAAGATTTCTGGGGAAAATCCTAAAAATGCAAAAATTAGAGTTTTAACTTTTGATTAATGTACCTTTTAAAGGAATCATAAATTTATATGATTTTTAAAGTAAAATCATTTAAAATTTTATAAAAATTATGTTAAGAATTTTTAAAAAATTTTACAAGCAATATTTAGTCCTCTAAGTTAAAAGAGCTAAAAGCAGAATATTCCAAAAATGGGGTAAATTTCTTTTCGGCCTTAATATCTCCGAAACTAAATGAGATTTTCTTTACATTAGTGATGATTTTTTATGGAGACTTATAGGAAATACTTATACTCTAAATTGATTTGGTGTTATGTAGAAGATGAATTTTTAGCGAATTTTTAAATTGAAGTTAAAAATCTATATAACCAAGATAGTCAACTTTGAAGGAAGACAGTGGGTCTCCCTAATTTGCTTAGAACTTCCAATTTCTCAAATTAACTCAAAAACACTTCTGCTCTCATCGTGTGAAATTATATTCCAATATCTTTAATATTTCAAAAGTTATAGAATTATTTCCAAAAAATCCTTATTAAATAGAAATTTTATAAATATTAATATACGGCAAAACCCTTGATTATAAGTTTCATTTAAAGCATTTTTTAATTGATAAAATTGTATTTACATAACTTAATAGCTAAAAGCATGATAATTTTAATTCTTTACATATTTTCGGAAAAAAGGACAAAAAGCCTCTAATAGCAATTTGAAGCAAATTTTATAACTTTTATTCTTTTTTCTACCACTATTTTGTCAATAGTCTTAAGTGTTTCTAGTACATATATGTATATGAGTGTAATTCCCTCCTTTTTTCTAACTTTGTCTTTGTAATCGCAAAAAAGCTATAAATAATGAAACCCAAAGTCTTTGTTTTTAATCTCTACATAAAATTGCTACAATTTAAGTTACTTAACTGAAAGTAATGAAAAGCGTTTTTTATTACTCTATTGATTTAGTATTAAAATTCAAACCTGAAACCTCCATAAAGTGTGGAGATATAGAGGTTCCAAAGGACTCGCCAAAAAAACCCCACAACTTTTATAAAGAATTTTCAACATTCTTCGCACATAATTTCTTTTAACTTTTAGAAACAAACACACACACACTTATACTTTAAGTGTTAGATTATGTCTATGTATGGGTTTGTGTAAAAAAAGAGTATATTTAAGGATGACTATAATAATTAGCAACAAGTATAATTAGTTTCCAAACACGTTTTGCACCTAAATAAAAAAAGGTTCAAATGCTTAAACAAAATAATGGTAAATTTTTATCTGAAAACAAAATATGGGTTAAAGGGAAGAAGAGAAAAGTTAGAATTAAAGTGATGTTTCCAATATATCGCAAATACAACAGAGGAACACTTAATTCGTCATAAAATCAGTTGTATTTTTGTCTATAACTTTTGTCTCAGATACCGGTCTATATCTTTAAATATACTGAATCGATATTCCTGATTTTAAATAGAAAACTCCTCAAGACTTTAATAAATACTAAGACGCAATTTTATTGAGCTCTGTCAATTATTGCGAATGTAAGAGTGCTACCAACAGAAGGACAGACAGACGCACATAGCTAAATCGACTCAGATTCTAATTTGATACAAGAACAGATATACATTATGGTCTCTGAGATGATTCCTTCTTAACGTTATACACGGAATGATAAAACTGACTCTTCCACTTTTGAAGTATATTTTCATAAATAAAAAAGTTAATTTCAGCTAAAACTCAATATTTTGGGAGATATTGGCGTTTTATGTTTTTTTAATCGATTTTTAAAAATTTGTAAAAGTGATCATGAATCAAGATTAAATTGGCAAAATCACGGTATTTAATTTTTTGATAGATTTTTGAAATTGATCATGTATTAAGCTTATTTTAGACAGACACACAGTATTTACTGAAAACTATACGATTTTAACCTTTAAGTCGATTTTTGGATAAGTGATCATGGATTTAACGATAAGTGATCGCTGATTATGCTTATTTTACTAAAATAAAAAAAGAATTTTAGTCTTTTTAGCTTTAAACTAATTTTTTCATATCGAATTTTAAGTTTTTATTAGATTAACTGAGATTTACCATTAAAATACTGTTGTTTGCAAAAAAGTGTGCTGTACAGAGGAAATACGATTGTTTGCTTTAAGAATGTGCTCTGGAGAGTAAATGCGATGGGTAGCAAAAATTTTACTGGGGAGTTAGAGTAAAAGCCTTAGAATAATATGTGCTGTGCGAAGAAAGTACAGTCATGTGCAAAATAAGGTGGAAATTTTAATTTCATTAAAAAAAATTGAAAAATTTTTTATTTAAAGAAAATTTTCGTTTAATTTTTAGTTTAAAAGAAATTTCGAATATATTTTTGATTAAACGAAAAATTTACGGTATAATCCAGATTTAAAGAAAATTAACGTAAAATTTTATGTTTAAAGAAATTTTAGAATAATTTTTGATTCAAAGGAAATTTAAGATGAATTTTTGATACAAAAAACAATTTTAGAAAAAAAAAAATTGTTGTACAGGAAATTCACCATAAATTTTAAGTTTATAGAAAATTTGCAATAAAATTATGATTAAAAGAGATATAGACCAATTTGTAACCCTTACATGAGTTGAGCATTAGAGCAAGTAAATTAATTTCATTTCCGTAACAATTTTGTTCTGCGTATGAGTGATTTTAATATCAAGTATACGTAACTAAAATTTTCGTAAATTGTTCTTAATTTTCTGAATATTTCTATACAAAAAAAACATTTATGTCTTATTGTTGTTTTATCCGTTTAGTATATCTAATAATCTAATTTATAATGCACGATTTTAACCCAAATTCCATTTTCGGGATATATAACTATGTCCGTCCTTCTGTCTGGCTGTTCAATCAATATGAAACTTCTCTAAGTCTAATGTCAGTATCTCTAAAACTATTAATTAGATCGTGTTACCATATATGATGAAGTTATAGAGAAGGAGATAGACTTTTTAAAAAGTCATCACTTACATAACTTGTTACAGCACAAAATAAGTTACAGGTTATCAAAATTTAGTACCTCTAGTCTGAAAACTATTAACAGAGGGTGTTTGCTACACATTACGGTCTTTTTAAGGATCTTAAATTAAACTTAAGTCATAAGTTTTAAGCTTAAATTTTAGCTACTAAATTACAGTTAGTTTTCCTTTCTTTTTAAATAAAATATTAACTTAATATTTAAATAAATTTATCAAAAAGTCCATCACTCAAAAATGCAGGGAAAACAGGAAATAAAACTTTAATAAATAATAAATTATGTAAAAAACAAAAACAAAATTGTTATACAAAATGTAAGTGAATAATAAACAACAAGTTAAAGCTAAGAAGAAAGACAATAATAAATAATGAAATATTGACATAATGTAGACAAGAATTGAAGGAAAAAACAACAATAAAAAACAGTAATAACAATGAAAACAGAGAACAATTAACAATTTCCGTAATTGACTCAAATGAGCAGAACTTAAACAAATATAAATGACAATAAAGAAAACAATAATAAAAGGAAATAAAAGAAAACAAGAGAACAAGGAAAGAATATGGAAGAGTGAGAAGAGGCAGCACAAGTAGCAACAGTAATAAATGAAAACTAGAACAAGTGTCTAACAAAACAAATAAATATAAAGACAAACAGACAGAATGACAGACATCTAAGAATAGAGAAATATTAAGAGAAATCATCTCTTACAAAATGTGATGCTTAACTTAACTCTTTACTTAATATTGAGTTATATTTGTGTTTGTTGTTGCATTACCTATACAAGTTATAACAAAATTCCTTTCCTCCTTCCTTATCCCCAACCTGTTAATATTTTATTGCCTTTTTGCTCTTTGCAAAAGTGCATTTTAGTTTGAATGACAAAATGCCTGACATTTTTAAGTTGGCATTTTGACAAATTTATCCCTTTTTCACTTTACCAACACTAACACACTCAACCGAAGCAAAACAAACATCATAATCAGTCTCATACACAACAACATCACCATCATCATTATTATTATCAGTTTATTCTTGATAGTTATGTCTGTGGTTCTTGTCTTGTCTACCATGGACCTAAACTTCACTTGGATCTATTTGGGTTAAAGTAAAAACGTAAATATGTCAAATATTTCTTAATATGACATAAACTATGTTCATTTATTTACAACATAAAGTGTTTTTAAGGCAAATTGTTAAGATATGACAAAATCAACTTTGAACAAAAAAGTCCTTTTCTAAAAAATGATATAAATTTTAATAAAAAAATCTCACAATAAAAAAAAGCCGAAATTAAAATGTCTCCTTTAATCCTGAATTAAAATCATTTTTATTTAAATTTAAAACACTTTTCTCTCCTTAATAAAATTATCATATCACAAATTTAAGGCTTTTTACAATTTAAAGCCAAAAATCAATATGACAAAGAAATTGAAAATTAATAGCGAATTATTCCTCATTAATCTCCAAAAAGACAAGAAATATGTTATCGTAGAAAAAATGGCAAATGGACTGTTAAATAACAAGAAAAAAACTAAAAATAGAGAACCAGGAAGAAAATACAGCGAAATAGAGAAAAACTAACAGCCAACAGCCAAAATGGAATGAATTTGTAATGAATAAATCCGATATGTCACGTACAGACATTGATCTGAAATACGCGTTATAAATATTGAAATATTGAGAAATTTTCTTACGTTATTTTTATTTTCAAGAAAATAAGCGACAAATCATTGATTTAGAGAAGTTTTAACAAAAATATGTGATGGAAAAAAATATGATTTAAAAATTTTTTTTCAATATTTTGGTGATTTAAAAGAAAATAATGTAATTTACGACTTAGAGAAAATTTGTCATGAATTTCGATAAATCTCATATTTAGAGAAAATTTGCGATAAATCTCATATTTATAGAAAATTTTCGATAAATCTCATATTTAGAGAAAATTTTCGATAAATCTCATATTTAGAGAAAATTTTCGATAAATCTCATATTTAGAGAAAATTTTCGATAAATCTCATATTTAGAGAAAATTTTCGATAAATCTCATATTTAGAGAAAATTTTCGATAAATCTCATATTTAGAGAAAATTTTCGATAAATCTCATATTTAGAGAAAATTTTCGATAAATCTCATATTTAGAGAAAATTTTCGATAAATCTCATATTTAGAGAAAATTTTCGATAAATCTCATATTTAGAGAAAATTTTCGATAAATCTCATATTTAGAGAAAATTTTCGATAAATCTCATATTTAGAGAAAATTTTCGATAAATCTCATATTTAGAGAAAATTTTCGATAAATCTCATATTTAGAGAAAATTTTCGATAAATCTCATATTTAGAGAAAATTTTCGATAAATCTCATATTTAGAGAAAATTTTCGATAAATCTCATATTTAGAGAAAATTTTCGATAAATCTCATATTTAGAGAAAATTTTCGATAAATCTCATATTTAGAGAAAATTTTCGATAAATCTCATATTTAGAGAAAATTTTCGATAAATCTCATATTTAGAGAAAATTTTCGATAAATCTCATATTTAGAGAAAATTTTCGATAAATCTCATATTTAGAGAAAATTTTCGATAAATCTCATATTTAGAGAAAATTTTCGATAAATCTCATATTTAGAGAAAATTTTCGATAAATCTCATATTTAGAGAAAATTTTCGATAAATCTCATATTTAGAGAAAATTTTCGATAAATCTCATATTTAGAGAAAATTTTCGATAAATCTCATATTTAGAGAAAATTTTCGATAAATCTCATATTTAGAGAAAATTTTCGATAAATCTCATATTTAGAGAAAATTTTCGATAAATCTCATATTTAGAGAAAATTTTCGATAAATCTCATATTTAGAGAAAATTTTCGATAAATCTCATATTTAGAGAAAATTTTCGATAAATCTCATATTTAGAGAAAATTTTCGATAAATCTCATATTTAGAGAAAATTTTCGATAAATCTCATATTTAGAGAAAATTTTCGATAAATCTCATATTTAGAGAAAATTTTCGATAAATCTCATATTTAGAGAAAATTTTCGATAAATCTCATATTTAGAGAAAATTTTCGATAAATCTCATATTTAGAGAAAATTTTCGATAAATCTCATATTTAGAGAAAATTTTCGATAAATCTCATATTTAGAGAAATTTTTCGATAAATCTCCCCTGAATTTTAGAATTTTAATAAAATTTTCATTAAATTTTGTATTTTTTATTAATTTTTAATAATTTCTTATTTTAGGGGAAAATTTTGCAAATTCTTAAAATTAAAAATTTATGGTGAATTATCCTTATAAATGTCCCTTTTGTGTGATATTTAATGTTAAGTTTTTCTTTTCTATTTTTTCCTTAAAGTGGAAATTTATAATGATTTGTTTGCATATAAATAATCTTAAAATGATTTGAACATAAAATAAATAAAATCAAATTGTTTTCCATCTCTTTTGTCTCATATTTTCTAAGAAAATTTTCAGTTTTCTTAACATCCGATTTCTCTGGCAAAAATATTGACTTACAAATTGCATTTTTTTAAGTACACGATTCGTCATCATTATTTTTTTGTGATTAACGAGAAAAATCATCTTGAAGATTCATTCAATATCACGTCTGCTATTGGCTGGACGAGAACAGGATAATGATGATTATTGTGGTCATGAGGAATAATGAAGACTTAATCATGTCAAATGAGGAATTATAAGTAAAAAATGCTGATAAATAAAAATTGCATTTGTGTGGTTTTCTAGAGAATAGAAATTAATTGGTTAAATAAGTTTATAAGTAAGTAAAAATAATCAATAACAAAGAAATGATATCAATTTGGGATGCGTAAGAGATATTGAATAAATTATTATTTTTATAACAAAATTTTGTTTTTTATGCGGAAATATTGTCAATTTTATGAAAATTTATTGAATAAAGAAAAAACTCTTCTTATTTCCCTTCTTTATTGCCATAAAAAGCGATATTTGTTTATTTTCCTTAAATATGACATAAACGTGTGACAGTTGTTATATGTTAACGAGACAAATAGATTGAAACTTATGCCATTATTATCATCAATTATAATAAAAACAATCATCATCAACATCGTCCTCTTTAACGTCAAATATTCTGTTTTCTTGCGACTGAACTTCATTTGGCAAAAATTTCCGTTTCCTGTTGAATTTTCTTCAATACTAGCAGGTGACATCTTTTTGTTATTGTTTTTGTATATGCATATGATCCTTTGAAACATTAATTTTTAATTTTATTATACAATAACACACACATACTTACACACATGCAATAGTCTTATACAAAGAAAATGTTAAAAAAATATGTTCACTTTCTTCCTTCAAACTAAAGAAAAGAGTCCTTATCAAGGTTTCTTGTGTCTGCCATAGTGATAATGAAGTTGTTGCTGCTATTTCCTATATGTGTATGAGTGTATGTATATGTGTGTGAGTTTTTCTTTCTCAAAAGGAAATGCCTGCTAAAGTCTTGGTTTCCTTTTTAATATCTAGAAAAAAAAACAGACAACCAAAATTCATAATTGAAATAATATACTTAATAATGTTGTTGGTTGTTGTTGTTAAATTGTTATTATAATTTCTGATGGATCTTTTGGAGCTGACAAAAAGAATGCAAGAAAGTCTTAGACAAAATAAGTCTGTTTGCTTAAAAATAACAATTTTAATTTTGTTTATATTTTCATCTAACAAGCTTATGATATAATCAGGAAATACGAGGGCAGTTCAAAAATTTTACTAAATCGATTTTCTTTAAATTTGTGCTAAAACAATATTTTTAACACTAACACTAACACTAAACATAAAAGAAATTCTATGCCAGTTCTTTAATAACTAAAACTTATATAAACATATGTGTCATAAAATAGACTGACAGTCTACAAAACACAACATTTACTACAACATTGTATACACCATTGCAAATTACACAAAAATGTCTTTATTTTTCTATTTTAAAATTTAAATAATTTTTATTTTCCAACTCACACAAGTGTCCGTCCTTCCGTCTGTCTTTTTAGGGTTTATAATAAAAGGAAATAAATTAAATAAATTTTATTTTATTTTTTTTTTTCTCCATAACTTTCTATAACGCTGCCAAATGATTACATAATCATAACATTATATTTAAGGACACATATACATATTTATGAACTCTAATAAGTATTTTATAAATATTTAATTAAAAAAAATTGCAAATTAGAGGTTATATAATTTGAAGTCTCATAACATCGCTTAGGAAACAAATAGAGCATAGATTTTTCACAGTCACACTTCCATGATCCGTGACTATCATCGTGTCAAACATCATTAAAATCCCTAAAACGGTTTCCAAATTACTGGTCTTTTCTTAAAAATTATACTTTCTAAAATGCATTTTTTCTTTCTTTAAAAAACAGCGAAACTTACCGGTTTTAAGCTAATTTAATAATAACAACAATTTCCATATTATAAGTGATATAATACAAATACATATATAATTATGTTCATATGTGCAATATCATCAGCAAATAAACTGCAAAGCATCATCATTTTAACTTAATAACAAACAAACAAACACACACATCTCATGCAAGCATGTATGAAAGAAAATCGGTCGGTGTGGCAGTTTTAAGCTCATCAAATAGGAATATTTTAAAGGCTTTTTGCCAAGTTCTAAAACAAACACAAACATTTTTTTTAGAATTTTTATGGACAAAAATCCCTGAATAAATGAAATTTTTATATACAAAACGAGATATTTATGGCGAAATGATTTTAACGGTTTTCAGCTCAAAACTAAAAATTAACTATTTTTTTTATCACCGGCTATTTTGAAATGGAAATCAATATGTTCATTTGCGGTTCAAATATAATCTTTAAACTGGTCTATAATATAGTCTAAAAACTAATCTAGAAACTTGTCTATAAACTAGTCTACAAATATATCTTTTAACTAGACTACAAAATTATCTATTAACTGTGTAGACATTTTTGTAGTCTATACAAGTATCTACAAACAAGTCTTTAGACTAATCTAAAAAGCTGTCTCTAAAACAGGTTATAAACTAGAAAGGAGTGGAAGAAGTCACTAAAATACTCTCTAAACTAATGTAAAAACTCGTCCATAAAATAGTCTTTAAATATGTCCATAAACCACTGCACAAAGAACTCTGTAGAATAATCTTAAAAATAATAAATTATTAATTACTCTATAAAATAGTCTAAAACTTGTCTTAAAAATAGTCTATAAAACTATTATAGTCTTAAAGATAGTCTATAAACTAGTGAACAAAAAAGACTAAATCTAGTCTATAAATAAGTCTATAAAGTACTGTATAAACTGGTCTAAAAGTACTCTATAGATATATATATAAAGTACTTTATAAATTAGTCTATAAAATAGTCTAAATGTAGTCTATAAAGCAGTCATTAAACTAGTCTGTTAATCACTCACTAAACTAGTCTAAAAACTTGTCTATAAACTAGTCTACAAATATATCTTTTAACTAGACTACAAAGTTATCTATTAACTGTGTAGACTAGTTTATAGACATTTTTGTAGTCTATACAAGTGTCTACAAACAAGTCTTTAGACTGGTCTAAAAAGCTGTCTCTAAAACAGGTTATAAACTAGAAAGGAGTGGAAGGAGTCACTAAAATACTCTCTAAACTAATTTAAAAACTCGTCCATAAAATAGTCTTTATACTTGTCCATAAACCAATGCACAAAGTGCTCTGTAGAATAATCTAAAAAGTAAAAAATGTTATTAATTACTCTATAAAATAATCTATAAACGTGACTTAAAAATAGTCTATAAACTATTATAGCCTGAAAAATTATATGAAAATAGACTATAAATTAGTCTTAAAGATAGTCTATAAACTAGTATATAAAGAAGACTAAATCTAGTCTATAAATTACTGTATAAACTGGTCTAAAAGTACTCTATAGATTGACATATAAAGTACTCTATAAATTAGTCTATAAAAATAGTCTAAATGTAGTCTATAAAGCAGTCATTAAACTAGTCTGTTAATCACTCACTAAACTAGTCTAAAACTAATCTATAAACTGTCTATAAAGTGGTCTATAACCTTGTCTAAAAATCGATCTATAAACTAATCTAAAAACTATTCTATAAACTAGTCTATGAACTAGACCATAAACTAGTCCATCAATTAGTTTATTAAATGGTATAAAAAATAGTACATAAATTAGTCTATAACTAGTCTATAACCAAATATATACTAACCTGTTATATAATCTCTTATACAAACTACAACCGAGTCAACAGTCTTCTATATAAACTAGTCCATATTCCAGTCTATAAACAAGTCTTCAAGTCGATTTTATCATCTAGTCTATGCTATAGTTTATCAACATTTACAAAATTCTTCCTCTTACTTAATAAATACATGATATTTTCCCATAATAAACAAATTATCACTTTTGCTATAACTTCGCCATCGTATTTTTCAATAAACACAACATTTCACTCTTGTTGTTGTTGTATTTTTCACACTTTTTTTGTGATAATAAACCGCAATCGATTTGAAAAGTGGAAAAAACCCACCAGAAAAAAATAATCTGTGCGTGACTTTCTATCAAAAGTCAATACAAAAAAAAGAAGACAAGAAAAAGAACAGGAAATACACACTCTAAATCTCACAGGATAAACAAACTAACAGTTTTGTTTACAAAGTCATACAAACACACACACACTTAAGGCAAGTGTTGATGAACACTTAAGTGTTAGTAAATGTGTGAAAGTGTGTGAAAAATACTTTGTTTTATATAAACGAAATCATCTTTGACTCAACTCAACTCAACATGTTGCAAGAAAATAAAATAAAATAAAAAATAAATAAATAAAAAAAAACAACAGAAACAGAAACTTTGTGATAAATTTTAAACGAAATAAACACGTTAAAATAAACTCAATAATATATTTACACACATACACACACATACACACATTTATATAAGGATTATAAATTCATATGTGTGTTAGTAAGTATTTCTGAAATACTTTAAACTGCACCTGTGTTATTTCAACTTATTTGTAGAGTTAACTGTAACAAAGTTATGGACATATGGAAGGATGAACCGTAAGGAATTGAAAAGTTAACATATTTTCTTTCAATATTTTATTTTTTTTTTTTTTTTTTTTTTTGTTTATTAAATTTTGGAAAATAAAATAAATTTTTATTATTTTTTTATGAAATGAGGGAGAGAAAATAGCTGGAGATTTAGTCAACAACAGGTTAAGAATAATATGACTTGAATATAAATTTAGAGGTTTTATCAGTTGAAGTGGAAAAGTTAAAGTTTTAACTTTAATTGAAACTGGTCTAAAATGTAGTCTACCAATAAGTCAATAAAATGAACTATAAATAGTTTTGTAAACTAGTGTGCTCACTAGTCTATAAAATGGACTATAAAGTAATCAATAAACTTGTCTATTAACTGGTCTATAAAGTGGTCTATAAACTGGTCTATAAACTAGTCGATAAACTGGTCTATAAGCTTATCTATAAACTGGTCTATGAACTAGTCTATAAACTAGTCTATAAAATAAGTTTTTAACTGGTCTATAAACTGGCCTATAAACTAGTCGATAAACTGGTCTATAAGCTAATCTATAAACTGGTCTATGAACTAGTCTATAAACGAATCTATAAAATAAGTTTTTAACTGGTCTATAAACTGGCCTATAAACTAGTCGATAAACTGGTATATAAGCTTATCTATAAACTGGTCCATACACTAGTCTATAAACTAGTCTATAAAATAAATTTTTAACTGGTCTATAAACTGGCCTATAAACTAGTCGATAAACTGGTCTATGAGCTTATCTATAAACTGGTCTATGAATAAGTCTATAAATTAATCTATAAAATAAGTTTTTAACTGATCTATTAACTATAGCTTTTAGCCATTAAAGCTTTAAATGTAGAACATGATGATACAATTATTTGGCACAAATATTTTCAATAAAATTCTTCAATAATGTACCATATTCTACGAGTATTGGTGCTGGAAAGATCCCAAACACATGCGGACATCACTATGAAGTGCATATAACTCACATATATTGTATCCACATCCCGTTTAAATAATATAAATTTAAGCAGGTTTTAAAGTTCGAAATTTGATCGGTCCATAATTTCTCATTAGTATCACAATTCTTTAGCTGAAATAAAAACAAAAATTTGCGAGGGTTTTTCCATAAATTTTCGCAGGAACTATTTACAACCAACAGTAAAGTGTAGGGTATTTCATAGTTGGACTAGAGCGACTATAACTTTCTTACTTGTTGTACCCTCCACCAATACAAGTGGTGATGAGGGTATATTAATCTTGTCTTTCGGTGTGTAACGCCAACAAGGAATATCTAAGATCCCATAAAGTATATATACTCTTATATCAAAACAAAATCTGAGTCGATTTAGCTATGTCCCTCTGTCTGTGGGAGACATTCTCATGCCTTGAATGAGTGTACGAATACAATTAAGCTTGGCCACATTATTTGTTGTTGCCGCAAGCAGTTTTAGTTAGACCGATATCTGAGAGAACCTAAAAAATCCAAACAAAATGTTTAAATTATTCAACAAAAAGGGATTGAATTTCAACAGAATTTAATTATGTGTATTTCATCTTTACACAAAAAATCATTAAAATTGGACCTTTTCTACTGGTCGGAGATAAAATACCCCAAATTTTGATATACCTCAAAAGCTGTGTGTCATAAAAGTCGCAATTTTTAATATAAAGTTTGAAGATTCACCAAATATATTTTTACTTTGATGCATCAATCTAAAGGAAGTAAATTTTGCTGGGGCCATTATTTGACCCAGCTTCCATATAAGAGCCTCACCCGGAAAACGGGTTTGATCCTATAAAAGTCTCATATATATATAGAACAATTTCATTGAAATTCGGCACATCTAATTTTCTAATTGCCTTTAATGCAAATAACTAAGTTAAAGAGTATCGATGCATTGTTATAGCTTCCATATGAGGCACCTTTCCTAAATGTGATTTAAGAACGGTTTTGAGCTTATAAAATACTTATAAATGAAACTAAAATCGGCACAACTGAAATTTTAACAGCCTTGAGTACATATTCCTGGATTGATAAATATAAGCCCATATTTTGCTATAGCTTCCATTAAAGTCCTTTTCCCGGAAACGTGTTTTAGGCGATAATACTATAGAATTTTAACTTTTGTTATTAATATGTGTTAATATCTGTATCTAGTTTCAGAATTATGGACCATATTCCGCTATAATTCCCCCGGAATAGGGATTTCGGTTAAAAAGGTCCTAAAATATGAACCAATTTCATTGAAAATATGAACCACATTTATCTTGTGTTTCGATTTTTCTAATTTTTAGTTTTCCAATTTCCATATTTTATATATTTTTTTATTTTCAAAAAAAAAATAATAAAAATAGATTTAATAGAGTTTTTTTAATAAGAGTTGACATCACATTTAAACCGTTTAAACTTTAAGGACTTGAATGATTTAGTTTTCCATTTTGTTGATCTTCAAAATAATTTTCTTTTCTTATGTCATGTTGACTTAACCTACTTTTAGCTGCTGTTTCACATTTAATAACATTTCCTTTTCCTGTTCTACTTTCATACAACAAAATTACTTAATAAGAAAATAATGTAATATTCGTTAATGCATCCTTTTTTTCCAGATCCTTTTATTTGGAACACAAAAATAATATAAAAATTTCAATATAAATTGGTTTAAAAGCTAAAAATATCAACACAAATTTTTGTTATTGAATTTTTCGCTTTCATCTCTTTCCTCTCACACCATCCCCAACCAGTTTCAATATCGTAAATGTGTTGGTTTCTCAAGGTATTAAGCTTCATTAAGTTTGTGGCACAAATACTAACAAGAGAAAGAAAAGTGAAGAAGGGAAACAAACTATAAGAATGTCCTTTTTGTGTAACCAAAACTTTCTCTCTTTTGTCTTGTTATCTGTCTCTTTTATTCTTCTTCCTTAAAACTGTAAATATTTGATGTTAATGTCTTGTGTTTAAGCTTGTTAGCTGTTACACACACCACAAAAGAAGACAACGAAACAAAAACAAAAAAAAAGAAAAAGAAACGCAAGATATTGCAAAGTTGCCTTGCATAAAGGCAACTTGAAGATAATTGACAGTTATTTGATAGAAATGGGTACGCACACATACATACATACAAACGAGTAATAATGGAAAGGAAAAGGAAGCATTATGTGTGTGCAAGTTGGATGTTTGTGGAAATAATTTTGTAACTTTGGAACTGTTACAGGTATTTTAATGAAATTTCATACGTTTAGAGATGAGGTGTTTTCCACTTAATTTGAAAGAGTACAGATCTTTATCTGGTCAGAAACATAGTTGGTGCACTACCAAAGTTTGCCACCTCGGGAATATTTAAAAATTTACCAATAATTCATTTTTGAACTGAGACAATTGAAATTATGTGCACAGATAGTCCTTATAAATAACTATAAATACATGGTAGGAGGTGGAAATTAATTCAAGTCAAAATTAATTTTTAACCCATTTTTGTTGAAAACAACTAAATTTAGACTAGATGAAGCTTAGTTTAGAATAGATTTCTAACAAAGTTATACATTTTCCATTCAAGTGTTTCATATACATGAAAATGCTAGAACTTGAAGATTCCTAATTTTTAACAAAAAGGAGATGAAATTTCATTTGATGCCAAATATTTATAAAAAAACTTAAAATTTCAAAATTGTGTTTTTTTTTGGAAAATAAAAATATTATTTAAACTTTAATAAAAACGAAACGAATATCGATATTTATTTGAAATTTTCATATAATGTATATTAACTTCTTAAAAAATCATGAAATTGAAAATAGTCCCACTTTTCTATTTAAAAATACCCAGAATCTCAATCCACGTAAATCATCGAAAAAAATTGGAGAATTTTCATTGAAATGATCGACCTGTCATTATAAAGGCTGTCTGGGAAAAAAGCCTTAATGGGTATCAAATCTATATATATAGCTATAAACTAAGGATAACCTTAAGACGATTCCAGCTGAGTGATTTGAGAACTTAACGAAAAGAAAATTAAAAACTCTTTTTTAATTGATTGTCTGGGGCCTGTTGGACTGATCTTTGAACCAAGTTCATCCAAATTTAGTTTGGACTAATTCCCGTTAAGGGTTCTTTAAAAAACAATAAAAAGATTTTAAAATTCAGCCCAAAAAATTGTTTTTATCAGTAAATAAATGTTGCCACCGTTTTGGAAAAACATCACAAAAAACTATTTTTTCAAAGTTCAAATTTTACATTAATATAACTTTTTAACGGATTCATATAATTCTATGATTACTTCAGCAATATTTCTTAGAATTTTATAGAGAATTTAGCCCATATTTTTGAAAAATTTTAGGATCTATATTAAGTCCTCTAACTCAAAAAAACAAAAATAACACAAGTGTAAAAAGGAGTTAACAATTTTTTTCAACTTGAATATCTCTGAAACCATAAGAGATATCTTACATATATAAACATATATTTTGCAGAGATTTATAAGGACTATCTACAAACATAAATTTGTGTTCATTTAATTCATAAATGAATTTTTGATGAATTTTCAAAAAAATATATATAAAAAAATAAACTTAAAAGAAACCCAAAGTGGCCAACTTTGAAGGATCACCGACAACGTCTTTGACCAACTAGAGGCCGATACTCCTCCAGAACAACTCAAATACACTTTAGCTCTAACCATGTGAATTTTCATAGAGATAACTCTAACGGTTAAAGTAATACAGAATTATTTCCAAAAATATAATTTGTAAAAACATGTCTGTCCAGATGTCCTTCTAGAGGTTTTTTCGAAATGAATTTTTCGTTAACTACGATCAAGTCCCTTTTTAAAGTATTGTAAGTGTTTTATTGTCTTAATATAAATTCCGATTTTAAACCCCCATTTTTCCCCATAAAGAAGTAATAAGAAATATTTCCTTATATAAAGTTAATTAATTTTTCTAAATTGAACAAAATTATCTAAACATTTTTGTTCTCTAATTTGTCTTTTGAAAATTGTAATGAGATAATTTTTGTCAACATTTCAAAAGCCTACAAAATGTTTTTTCACAATTAACTTCAAAAGTGACAAAGTTGTTTAATATATTAATTAAAATGAAATTATTACCCTGTAGTTCTGATATCAAATCAAAATTCTAAACAAATTATTTTAGCTGATAAAACATAAGAATCATACAAGATAAAATTTTTAAATCATTTTTTAAAATTCAAGACTATTTACTATTCTCATCACTAGGGGTACAGTAAAGTGGACAATTGTAATTTTTTCTTTTCTTTTCTTTTATAGAGTACATAAGCAATTTTTTTAAGGCTTTAAAATTTAAAAAAGATAATATTATGAGATCATTCTATCTTGAGAAGAGCATTAACTTCCACTTGAAGAAGTAACAAGACGAGAACTGCAGGGTTGCACTGGCATTCATTTGACTTTGAGTGTTGTGTTTCACTTTGTCACAAAACACTAAAACCACAATCTAATTTGTAAATTTTTATAAAATTATTTTCAATTAAAATGTTACAGAAACAAATTAATGTTCGTTACACATCTGGAAACGTATTTTATAAAAATTTTAAAGATTTGAAAACATTAAAAATTTTCTTTAATCGTATAAAATTTTATTAATTCTAATTTATATTAAAATGTTTTTAACATTTATCCCTTTTTTGTTCAATTTGAAAGCGAATTTTCCATTTTTTAGTGTAAAAGATATTTTAGAGTTTTAGCGATTTTTTAATGTTTTAGCGTTTTTTGAATTGTATACTTTTCTATTTCAAAATCATGCAACATTGATTATTTTTATAGACTCATTCCGTGTGTAACACTAAAAAGGAATCATCTCATAAATTCTTGTATCAAATCAAAATCTGAGTCGATTTATAGATGTCCCTCCAGCCCGTCCGTCCGTCTCTCTATCTGTTGTTCATTTGCAAAATTGCATTATTCATTGAAATGTGCATTTTACAGTTAAATTTTCATGAAAAAAAATTTAATGAAAAATTATATTTTTCAGTACGAACAGCACTTTTTATTAAAAATTAATTTTTTCGAAAAAATGCATCAAATTTTATCAAAAAATATCATTTTCATTCAAAATTAAATTTTTCATCATTATTTGCATTTTTCATCATTCATTTCATTTTTCATTAAAATTTAAATTATTTATTAAAAAAAATTCTTTAAAAAAGGCATTTTTATGAAATGACATTTTACAACAAAAATTGCAGAGCTGACCCTATCGATTTAGCGGTTTTATTAAAAACTTTTAGAATATATAGAGTCAGAGGAATTTGGTTAAATCCCCGTTGCATGAAGTTTTTTTTTATTTGCGAAATTTCATTCGTAATGTAGCAATGAGAAGATTTTATGTGCAGCAAAGCGCACCGGGTAAAAAGTAGTCAATAATAGAGAACACATCTAAAACGCGTTTGAAGCATTTTGAATAGTTAATAATTTATTTATTTATTTATTTATTTATTTATTTATTTATTTATTTTACGTATGATTAATATTTATTATATTTAACCAAATATTACTCATACGTTTTCCATTTTATATGATAAAAATCTCTTACATTTTTTTACGTATTTTTATCAATTAAAAAGCTAAAATATTAAGTAGATTAGTTTAATCTAAATTAATTTATTTTAACTTTAGAATTTTTGACTTCATAAGGAAAACGAAAATATTAGAAAATTTTTTAATTGCAAATTTAAAAAAAATTATGAAGCAAAAATGTTCTTCTGCTCTAATAAAATTAAAAAAAAAAAATCATTATAATTTTCATTTGAAAATGTTTGTTTGTGTGTTTATTTGTATTTAAATGTTTATTTTATATTTTCATTGTTGTTGTTTTTTAATTTAATTTTCTTTCTTGAATTTCATCAAGTTTTTCTTATTTTCTGTTTTACATGTTTATCTTTATTTCTTCCTCATTTTCTGTATATGTGTTAGTGTGTGTGTGTTTTTTACCTTTTAAGCTCTACAAATTTAATTACCGTTAAAAATTTAAATAAACACACACATTGTTATTATTGTTGTTGTGTGTGTGTATTTAGAAAAGACAAATTAAAGGAAATATGAATGTATATGTTAGAGTGTGTGTGTGTTCATGTTCTATATGTAAAAAAGCTTCGTATGAGCTGTGTACGAGTTCTGTATCAAAATGACAGTTTTAGTATTTTAATATTTATTTCCTCATTTAAACCAGATGATTTTAGATTCATTTTAAGGAAACATTTTTTTTAATTATATTTGAGAACATTTTAATCTGTTCAAATTATAAAAAGGACTTAAATTAATTTAAGAATGTAATTGCATTAAATTTTTGAAATATAATTCGTATGTAATGGAAATCACTTAGACTTAAGTATATTTTTTAAATACACACTTACACACACACACTCACAAACGTATACATTATATAAACGTCATAAAATTGTCATAAAATTACTTATATTTTTAGCTATAACTCTTTTTCTACTGAACCGATTTTAATAGTTTTTGGAAAAGTAATGAAATTCTTATTACTTAATATTAAGACAATGACTCGTTCTAATTTAACGATATATAATTTATAATTTTACGAAAATTCTTCGCTTCAACTTAGAGGTTGTCTCAGATATCGGTCTATATCTTTTAATATACTCAACAAATTTTGGATGAATTTTAAAAGAAAACTTTTTAGGAATAAAGCAAATGCTTAAGGAAAATTTCCATGAGTTTTATCATTTTTTGTGAATGTGAGCGTGCAAACAACAGAAAGACAGATGGACAGACATACGGATTCAGATTTTAATTTGATGCATGAATATATATACATTATGGGATCTTAAATGATTTCTTTTTAGCGTTACATACGAAATGACAAACTTAATTTATATTCTTTATCAATTCTGTTGTTGGAGGGTAAAAGAATGGTATTTTGTGATCAAAAATTTTAATTTTAAGCAAAATTTTTTCTCTTTTATAAAAATTTCATATTTTATCAATAAAATATTCATGTTTTAGTAAAAATTTTAAAATTTCATAGAAAAAATAGTTTACAGCACTTTTATATTAAAATGGATTTTTTTCATAAAATTTAAACATTTTTAATAAAGTGATTTTCAAAAAAAAAGAAATTTTCTTCAAAAGAAGCATTTTTATCATTAAATATTTTCTCATCAACCATTTCACTTTTTAACCCTCGAGAAAATTTGAATAAAAAGAACTTAAAGTTCAACCCTCTTGAAAAGGTGGGGACCCCAGCTTTTCATTACCTGCATCAAATCTAAATCCCGATTTCCGATTACTTTAATTAAATTAAAACGAATAACAATTTTTATAAGAAACTTCAATATGATGTAAACAAACTTGTTCGCATGAATTAGAGTATGTAAAAGATTCCCACTTTTCCACACAGAGATACCCATAATCCCCATACGAAATTTTACTTTTTTTCGCTAAAACTATCACCCTGAAAATACTACGACTGAAAATACTTTTTAGATGTTTAATTTCCAAATGTAGATGAGTGAAGATCCCAGCTTTGCAATTTGAGAATTTAGATTTGGACCAAATTTCGTGTTAAGGACCAAATCTTTGCTCCAAGGTTGTCCGAATCGAGTCTAAATGTATTACCGCTAAAAAACCTATAAATTTCAGAAAAAAATATTTTATAAGTGAATATAATAAGTGTAATGAATAAAAATCGTCCCTCGTTTTTATATTACATATATTTTATTTAATAAGTTACGCCACCTGCTGGTTAATAGCTTAAGAAGGATAAACGATCATTGTAATGGAATACAACTCTGCATTTGATTTATCTTTTTAGAGTGAAATAATTATGAAGCAGGAATTTCTAGTAGTTAGACCGCTTCATTTTTCACGCCTAGCAAAATACTCACTAGCCCTACGCACAGAGCCATTGAGAAGCTTCGTTATATTTGCTTATTAAGGCACTGTCGGCAATAGTCCAAATCATTGTTTGGTGGTTAAACCACCAGCAGTTGATTTGATTTAACAGAGTGGAAGATTGTAAAGTAAGAGCATCTAGTGATCGCTTCGTTGTTCCCTAATAATCTCCAGTAGCCCCACACACAGAGTAATTGAAAAACGAGTTCTTATAGTGGTTATACCGCTTCATTGTTCTAGCCAATCAATCCACCGTCGGCACAGCAAAGAGATATTGTGAAGCTGGTACTTCTGGTGGTTAGGACGCTTCGTTGTATTTGCCTAATACATTTTATAGCCCTTTATCCAGAGCTATCAAGAAGAAAGAGCGTCTGGTGGTTATACCGGTGCCTTTACCTATTTATGAACTGGCGTTTAGTCATCCAAATTGCTTGTTCGGTGGTTAAACCACTTGCAAAATATTTGTGAAGAGAGAGAGAGCGATCTGTTGAAAAAGTAGCTTGAGACATAGTTTAAGAGAAAAATAGGATAAAATTGTATTTCGAATTGAACCTCTAAGAGAAAACCTACACAAGAGAGTATATTTTTTATAAATTTTTGGAAGGATTATTTTTTTTATAATTTTTTGTCTAAATTTAAAAATGAAATTTTCGCAAATTTTCAAAAAGCAACATAATCCAAATGACCAAATTTGGAGGACCAAGGACTCCGAATCTACTCGAAACCATTTCATTATTATCATATTTCACTTTAATACGATATTTTAAACTTTTCAAAAGTTTCAGAATTATTGCCAAAAGGTCATTCTGTTCTAAAATTATGGAGTTAATTAGTGTTTCGATAAATATTTCAATAATTAACTTAAATCTCAAAATACATCTTATTTTCTCTTATTACAATCATAAAATTATTATTTATAAACTTTTCCATTCTTTTATTACTTCCCCCATTTAAGGCCTGAGACTTTTTTGTTATTATTTCGATATTTAATAAATAATAACTTTTTCTCGGGTTTATTTTATGACTCCAACTCAGTCAGTCAGTCAGTCAGTCAGTCAGTCAGTCAAAAATCATCTTAATTTTCATTATTAACAAGAAAAAAGCAAATAAACTTATTATCCAACTTCTTAACAATAGATGAAACATAAACAAGTGAGAATATTATATTCGGCTATGACGACTTTTTAATACCCTCCACTACAAATACGCGTGAAGTAAGACAGACAGACGGACATAACTAAATCGACTCAGATTTTGATTTGATACAAGAATTTGTATACATTAAGTGATCAGAGATGATGCGTTACAAAAGGAATGACAAAATTAATATACCCTCTTCACTTATTGTGATGGTGGAGGGTGTAAAAAGAGAGAAACTTCTTATCAGAAAATTTCTATATAAAAAGTTAAATTATTTAAAACTTAAACCATAAAATCATATTCCACAAATTGGTTTAAACTTTTTCCAGAGAACTTTTCCTTTTTTGTTTTTGCTAACAAAATAAACAATTCAATTGTTTCACTTAAAAACTTTTTTTCTGAAGAGATTTGTAAAATAAATTTAATTTATTATAAAGAAGAGTTTTATATTAAAGATCACGTAGTGGGGAAAAATTACATTAAAGGAAAAAACTAATATTAAACGCTGATAATAAAAAGATTATTTGAACAGAAAGAAAAAGTTAAAACTATAAAATAATTTAAATATTGATAGAATTATGCCAACCACAATGACACAAAGAGTCTCATAATCGAGTTATTTTGGAAGTAATTCTCCAACTTTTAAAGGGTAAGAAATATTTTAATGAAATTTCATATAATTAGAGCTGAGATGTTTTCCAGCTGATTTGCAAGAATACATCCCTTTATCTGCTCAGAGGCATTGTCGGTGAACCTTCAAACTTGGTTACCTCGAATATGTTGTTTTTTTAAAAACTCTCCAACATTTCATTTATTTAATGGAACAAAATAAAGAGCTGAATAGTTTTCAAGTTGAATTGTAAGAGTTTAATGCTTTGAGCTGAATTCTGTTCGACTTGGGGCAAAGATCAACCCACAAGCCCTATCCAAAAATTGGTCAATTAAAATTTGTTGGATTTTTCCCTGTTTCACTGATAAAACCAAAAATTTTCTTCTGGACTTCAAAATGTTGTTTTTGCTCCATAAAGAAATCTAACGGGAATGCGTGAAAACTTAATTGTAATGATTAAAGGGGAAGGATCTACCCATAAGCCCTAACTAAAAATTGGTGAATATTTTTTATTTTCATTTTATTATTTTTCCTTTTTGCTCAGTTCTCAAATCGGCGGAAAATGGAATAATTTTTAATTTATACTCAATATAAAGCTACATATGTAGGGTAAATACGCAAAAAGTATTTTCTGTCATAAAGTCCTTTTTAGTGACAGGCTGATAATTGAAGTGAAAAAGATTAAGTTTTTTTCATGATTTTTTAATGATTCTGATTTTGGATATTTTTGCATGGAAAAGTGGGAATATTTTTAATTCCCTGATTTGTAAACAAGTTCATATGTATCATATTTAAATTTCAAAGAGATATCGTTCTGCGTTTTTAATTTATTTCAGTTCAAATATTCATTTTATTTTTCAAAAAACAGCAAAAAAACACATTTTCAAGTGTTCATAATTTTTTGACATTAAATGACATTCAATTTACATTTTCTTTAAAGATTATGGATCTTCGAAATCTGTTGTTTTCTAAAATACCAAATACTTTTGTAAGAAGTTTATAACTTGGATGAAAATACAACTCAAACTAGGCCTCTTCTAATCAAATTTAGTAATTTTCCATTAAAATGCGTTAATTTTTTATTTCTTTTTGAATATCTCTGAAACTATATGAGATAACCCTTATATATACTAAATTTTTTATAGATATTTTCAAGAACTATCTAAAAATAATATATTTTTTGTCAAAATTCATAAATCAATTTTTGGCGATTTTTTAAAAAATCAACATACCCGAGGTGGTCAACTTTGGAGGCTCACTGACTACGCTCCTTACCAGATAGGAGTCTGTTTTCCTCAAAATCAACTGGGAAACACCTCATCTCTAAGCAAGTGAAATTTTTATAAAAAATCTCTTATGCTTCAAAAGTTACAGAATTATTTCCAGAAAAATCACAGTGTGACACCAATTGGTGTTGTTTTATCAACACTTTAAGTTCATTTCTCTTCATAAACTTCTCTTAAGCTCCTCATTTAACACTCAAAGGCTTTGTTTTGCTTCTCTCTGTCTTGCTCTTCAGCATAATTATATAAACATATGTGTTTTTCTATTCACAAATACATGTTTAACTATCCCATAAGTATTTACTTTATATGTATGTGTGTTTATGAGGTGTATTACAAGGATTCCAAAAAATGTCCTGTTGTTGTCATGTTAAAACCATTTGTTATTGTCACCTTTTTGCGGATGGGGGGGGTAGTTTTCACTTCAAATTATAATTATTTCAAAATTTACTTCGTAACATTATACACACTCATACATTGACACACTCACACACACACAAATACCAATAAACACCTCTACTTATAATTCTGCTTAACAATTTTCTATAAACAAGAGAATTCTAAATGAATTTCAATATAATTGTGTATATGAGTGTGTATGTAAGTGTATGTGAGTATGTATGAGTGTATGTATGTGTATTTAAAACAAATAAGAGTCTAAAAGTAATTGTGAGTCTATCAAAACCAGAAACAAACTGATCAATAAAAATGGACAAAAAAGAAATAAAATTATATAAAAAGTTCTTAATAAATTGAAACAAAAGTTACGTAAATGAAAACAATTAAGAGAAGAAACTTAAAAGTAATGAAAATTAAAAGAAATTAAATCATAAGACCTTAAAAACATTTATAGAAAATTCTCTTTTTTTACAGAAAATTTTCGAGAAAATTCTCTTTTTTTATAGAAAATTTTCGAGAAAATTCTCTTTTTTTTATAGAAAATTTTCGAGAAAATTCTCCTTTTTTTATAAAAAATTTTCGAGAAAATTCTCCTTTTTTTATAGAAAATTTTCAAGAAAATTCTCCTTTTTTATAGAAAATTTTCAAGAAAATTCTCCTTTTTTTATAGAAAATTTTCGAGAAAATTATCTTTTTTTATAGAAAATTTTCGAGAAAATTATCTTTTTTTATAGAAAATTTTCGAGAAAATTATCTTTTTTTATAGAAAATTTTCGAGAAAATTCTCTTTTTTTATAGAAAATTTTCGAGAAAATTCTCTTTTTTTATAGAAAATTTTCGAGAAAATTCTCTTTTTTTTATAGAAAATTTTCGAGAAAATTCTCTTTTTTTATAGAAAATTTTCGAGAAAATTCTCTTTTTTTATAGAAAATTTTCGAGAAAATTCTCTTTTTTTTATAGAAAATTTTCGAGAAAATTCTCTTTTTTTATAGAAAATTTTCGAGAAAATTCTCTTTTTTTATAGAAAATTTTCGAGAAAATTCTCTTTTTTTATAGAAAATTTTCGAGAAAATTCTGTTTTTTTATAGAAAATTTTCGAGAAAATTCTGTTTTTTTATAGAAAATTTTCGAGAAAATTCTCTTTTTTATAGAATATTTTCGAGAAAATTCCCTTTTTTATAGAAAATGTTCGCCGATTTTCTTTCTAAAGAAAATTTTCGCTAGATTTTCTCTCTATAGAAAATTTTCACAAGATACTTTTTTATATATATATTTTCTTTCTAAAGAAATTTCTACTTTCTATAGAAAAATTTCATTTTGTTTTCTTTCTATAGAACATTTTCGCTAGATTTTCTTTCTATAGAAAATTTTCATCGAAAAGAACATCGATAGATACTCATATTGAAGAAAGTTCTTTAATTATTTATTTTTAAATTTATAATAATAATTTTCACTATTTTCCCCTCAAAAAAACTTTTTTATCTAAATTTTATAGTATTTAAGTTGTTGTTGAATTTAGCAATTAAAAAAAAATTCTTTTCAGCTGCCTCCAGACTCCCGCAGAATAGAATGATATTAAAGTTCTTTTACTTCTAACACTGATTTTGTTTTCATACAATTTTAATGTTTTTATTGCATAAACGCAACAGCAAACAACAATAAAATTACAATTACAATTCTAATTACGTAAAAAGCAGAAAATGTGTTTAATATCAACACAAAAATGCAAAAAAGCAACAAATTTGCCATCAAAGAAAAACATGGGGAAGAAATACAATAACGACAAAAATAGCAGAATAACAAGAATAACAGAAGAGGGAATAACAAGTGCTCAAGTGGTAGAGTGACTCAAGATGGCATCAGGGAATGTATTAAAATTATTTTACATTTTTCTACTCGATTTAAGTGAAAATTAAAAAACAAAATCAATTTTTGTTACATTTCCCTCCCTTCAATATTCCGTTGTCCTTGATTTCTCTTATTTTGCAATATTTACATATTTTATTATTTAAAACTCTCGTTCCATTTAAACGTCAACTCAATTGTCAATTAACATTAATTTAGGTCATTTTTAACATGAATCGAACGAAAGAATAAATATGCGAATTCTCTTGTTAAGAATGTTCTGACTGTTATTTTGACTTTTAGTCTTTATTGCGCCAGACTTATTTACAGCCTTTATTTTACTCTTTTTTTGTAAACTGCATTACAAGATTTCTTGTATTCAGTTTAAATTCATGTTAAAAGACACAAATTGTGAAAAAAGGTCAAAGTTCATTGAACAACAACCGAAATTAAAACAGAAATTTTCGCAAAATTTTCTTTCTATAGAATATGTTCACCAAATTTTCTTTCTATAGAAAATTTTCGCAAAATTTTCTTTCTATAGAAAATTTTCGCAAAATTTTCTTTCTATAGAAAATTTTCGCAAAATTTTCTTTCTATAGAAAATTTTCGCAAAATTTTCTTTCTATAGAAAATTTTCGCAAAATTTTCTTTCTATAGAAAATTTTCGCAAAATTTTCTTTCTATAGAAAATTTTCGCAAAATTTTCTTTCTATAGAAAATTTTCGCAAATTTTTAAAATTTTCCAATTTTTCTATAGAAAATTTTCGCAAAATTTTCTTTCTATAGAAAATTTTCGCAAAATTTTCTTTCTATAGAAAATTTTCGCAAAATTTTCTTTCTATAGAAAATTTTCGCAAAATTTTCTTTCTATAGAAAATTTTCGCAAAATTTTCTTTCTATAGAAAATGTTCACCAAATTTTCTTTCTATAGAAAATTTTCGCAAAATTTTCTTTCTATAGAAAATTTTCACCAAAATTTCTTTCTATAGAAAATTTTCGCAAAATTTTCTTTCTATAGAAAATTTTCGCAAAATTTTCTTTCTATAGAAAATTTTCGCAAAATTTTCTTTCTATAGAAAATTTTCGCAAAATTTTCTTTCTATAGAAAATTTTCGCAAAATTTTCTTTCTATAGAAAATTTTCGCAAAATTTTCTTTCTATAGAAAATTTTCGCAAAATTTTCTTTCTATAGAAAATTTTCGCAAAATTTTCTTTCTATAGAAAATTTTCGCAAAATTTTCTTTCTATAGAAAATTTTCACCAAAATTTCTTTCTATAGAAAATTTTCGCAAAATTTTCTTTCTATAGAAAATTTTCACCAAAATTTCTTTCTATAGAAAATTTTCGCAAAATTTTCTTTCTATAGAAAATTTTCACCAAAATTTTCTTTCTATAGAAAATTTTCGCAAAATTTTCTTTCTATAGAAAATTTTCGCAAAATTTTCTTTCTATAGAAAATTTTCGCAAAATTTTCTTTCTATAGAAAATTTTCGCAAAATTTTCTTTCTATAGAAAATTTTCGCAAAATTTTCTTTCTATAGAAAATTTTCGCAAAATTTTCTTTCTATAGAAAATTTTCGCAAAATTTTCTTTCTATAGAAAATTTTCGCAAAATTTTCTTTCTATAGAAAATTTTCGCAAAATTTTCTTTCTATAGAAAATTTTCGCAAAATTTTCTTTCTATAGAAAATTTTCGCAAAATTTTCTTTCTATAGAAAATTTTCGCAAAATTTTCTTTCTATAGAAAATTTTCGCAAAATTTTCTTTCTATAGAAAATTTTCGCAAAATTTTCTTTCTATAGAAAATTTTCGCAAAATTTTCTTTCTATAGAAAATTTTCGCAAAATTTTCTTTCTATAGAAAATTTTCGCAAAATTTTCTTTCTATAGAAAATTTTCGCAAAATTTTCTTTCTATAGAAAATTTTCGCAAAATTTTCTTTCTATAGAAAATTTTCGCAAAATTTTCTTTCTATAGAAAATTTTCGCAAAATTTTCTTTCTATAGAAAATTTTCGCAAAATTTTCTTTCTATAGAAAATTTTCGCAAAATTTTCTTTCTATAGAAAATTTTCGCAAAATTTTCTTTCTATAGAAAATTTTCGCAAAATTTTCTTTCTATAGAAAATTTTCGCAAAATTTTCTTTCTATAGAAAATTTTCGCAAAATTTTCTTTCTATAGAAAATTTTCGCAAAATTTTCTTTCTATAGAAAATTTTCGCAAAATTTTCTTTCTATAGAAAATTTTCGCAAAATTTTCTTTCTATAGAAAATTTTCGCAAAATTTTCTTTCTATAGAAAATTTTCGCAAATTTTCTTTCTATAGAAAATTTTCGCAAAATTTTCTTTCTATAGAAAATTTTCGCAAAATTTTCTTTCTATAGAAAATTTTCGCAAAATTTTCTTTCTATAGAAAATTTTCGCAAAATTTTCTTTCTATAGAAAATTTTCGCAAAATTTTCTTTCTATAGAAAATTTTCGCAAAATTTTCTTTCTATAGAAAATTTTCGCAAAATTTTCTTTCTATAGAAATTCCAAATTTTTAAATTTCGCAAAATTTTCTTTCTATAGAAAATTTTCGCAAAATTTTCTTTCTATAGAAAATTTTCGCAAAATTTTCTTTCTATAGAAAATTTTCGCAAAATTTTCTTTCTATAGAAAATTTTCGCAAAATTTTCTTTCTATAGAAAATTTTCGCAAAATTTTCTTTCTATAGAAAATTTTCGCAAAATTTTCTTTCTATAGAAAATTTTCGCAAAATTTTCTTTCTATAGAAAATTTTCGCAAAATTTTCTTTCTATAGAAAATTTTCGCAAAATTTTCTTTCTATAGAAAATTTTCGCAAAATTTTCTTTCTATAGAAAATTTTCGCAAAATTTTCTTTCTATAGAAAATTTTCGCAAAATTTTCTTTCTATAGAAAATTTTCGCAAAATTTTCTTTCTATAGAAAATTTTCGCAAAATTTTCTTTCTATAGAAAATTTTCGCAAAATTTTCTTTCTATAGAAAATTTTCGCAAAATTTTCTTTCTATAGAAAATTTTCGCAAAATTTTCTTTCTATAGAAAATTTTCGCAAAATTTTCTTTCTATAGAAAATTTTCGCAAAATTTTCTTTCTATAGAAAATTTTCGCAAAATTTTCTTTCTATAGAAAATTTTCGCAAAATTTTCTTTCTATAGAAAATTTTCGCAAAATTTTCTTTCTATAGAAAATTTTCGCAAAATTTTCTTTCTATAGAAAATTTTCGCAAAATTTTCTTTCTATAGAAAATTTTCGCAAAATTTTCTTTCTATAGAAAATTTTCGCAAAATTTTCTTTCTATAGAAAATTTTCGCAAAATTTTCTTTCTATAGAAAATTTTCGCAAAATTTTCTTTCTATAGAAAATTTTCGCAAAATTTTCTTTCTATAGAAAATTTTCGCAAAATTTTCTTTCTATAGAAAATTTTCGCAAAATTTTCTTTCTATAGAAAATTTTCGCAAAATTTTCTTTCTATAGAAAATTTTCGCAAAATTTTCTTTCTATAGAAAATTTTCGCAAAATTTTCTTTCTATAGAAAATTTTCGCAAAATTTTCTTTCTATAGAAATTTTCGCAAATTTTCTTTCTATAGAAAATTTTCGCAAAATTTTCTTTCTATAGAAAATTTTCGCAAAATTTTCTTTCTATAGAAAATTTTCGCAAAATTTTCTTTCTATAGAAAATTTTCGCAAAATTTTCTTTCTATAGAAAATTTTCGCAAAATTTTCTTTCTATAGAAAATTTTCGCAAAATTTTCTTTCTATAGAAAATTTTCGCAAAATTTTCTTTCTATAGAAAATTTTCGCAAAATTTTCTTTCTATAGAAAATTTTCGCAAAATTTTCTTTCTATAGAAAATTTTCGCAAAATTTTCTTTCTATAGAAAATTTTCGCAAAATTTTCTTTCTATAGAAAATTTTCGCAAAATTTTCTTTCTATAGAAAATTTTCGCAAAATTTTCTTTCTATAGAAAATTTTCGCAAAATTTTCTTTCTATAGAAAATTTTCGCAAAATTTTCTTTCTATAGAAAATTTTCGCAAAATTTTCTTTCTATAGAAAATTTTCGCAAAATTTTCTTTCTATAGAAAATTTTCGCAAAATTTTCTTTCTGTAGAAAATTTCGCAAAATTTTCTTTCTATAGAAAATTTTCGCAAAATTTTCTTTCTATAGAAAATTTTCACCAAATTTTCTTTCTATAGAAAATTTTCGCAAAATTTTCTTTCTATAGAAAATTTTCGCAAAATTTTCTTTCTATAGAAAATTTTCGCAAAATTTTCTTTCTATAGAAAATTTTCGCAAAATTTTCTTTCTATAGAAAATTTTCACCAAATTTTCTTTCTATAGAAAATTTTCACCAAATTTTCTTTCTATAGAAAATTTTCACCAAATTTTCTTTCTATAGAAAATTTTCACCAAATTTTCTTTCTATAGAAAATTTTCACCAAATTTTCTTTCTATAGAAAATTTTCACCAAATTTTCTTTCTATAGAAAATTTTCGCAAAATTTTCTTTCTATGGAAAATTTTCGCAAAATTTTCTTTCTATAGAAAATTTTCACCAAATTTTCTTTCTATGGAAAATTTTCGCAAAATTTTCTTTCTATAGAAAATTTTCACCAAATTTTCTTTCTATAGAAAATTTTCACCAAATTTTCTTTCTATAGAAAATTTTCACCAAATTTTCTTTCTATAGAAAATTTTCACCAAATTTTCTTTCTATAGAAAATTTTCACCAAATTTTCTTTCTATAGAAAATTTTCACCAAATTTTCTTTCTATAGAAAATTTTCACCAAATTTTCTTTCTATAGAAAATTTTCACCAAATTTTCTTTCTATAGAAAATTTTCACCAAATTTTCTTTCTATAGAAAATTTTCACCAAATTTTCTTTCTATAGAAAATTTTCACCAAATTTTCTTTCTATAGAAAATTTTCACCAAATTTTCTTTCTATAGAAAATTTTCACCAAATTTTCTTATATAGAAAATTTTCACAAATTTTCTTTCTATAGAAAATTTTCACAAAATTTTCTTTCTATAGAAAATTTTCACAAAATTTTCTTTCTATAGAAAATTTTCACAAAATTTTCTTTCTATAGAAAATTTTCACAAAATTTTCTTTCTATAGAAAATTTTCACAAAATTTTCTTTCTATAGAAAATTTTCACAAAATTTTCTTTCTATAGAAAATTTTCACAAAATTTTCTTTCTATAGAAAATTTTCACAAAATTTTCTTTCTATAGAAAATTTTCACAAAATTTTCTTTCTATAGAAAATTTTCACAAAATTTTCTTTCTATAGAAAATTTTCACAAAATTTTCTTTCTATAGAAAATTTTCACAAAATTTTCTTTCTATAGAAAATTTTCACAAAATTTTCTTTCTATAGAAAATTTTCACAAAATTTTCTTTCTATAGAAAATTTTCACAAAATTTTCTTTCTATAGAAAATTTTCACAAAATTTTCTTTCTATAGAAAATTTTCACAAAATTTTCTTTCTATAGAAAATTTTCACAAAATTTTCTTTCTATAGAAAATTTTCACAAAATTTTCTTTCTATAGAAAATTTTCACAAAATTTTCTTTCTATAGAAAATTTTCACAAAATTTTCTTTCTATAGAAAATTTTCACAAAATTTTCTTTCTATAGAAAATTTTCACAAAATTTTCTTTCTATAGAAAATTTTCACAAAATTTTCTTTCTATAGAAAATTTTCACAAAATTTTCTTTCTATAGAAAATTTTCACAAAATTTTCTTTCTATAGAAAATTTTCACAAAATTTTCTTTCTATAGAAAATTTTCACCAAATTTTCTTTCTATAGAAAATTTTCACCAAATTTTCTTTCTATAGAAAATTTTCACCAAATTTTCTTTCTATAGAAAATTTTCACCAAATTTTCTTTCTATAGAAAATTTTCACCAAATTTTCTTTCTATAGAAAATTTTCACCAAATTTTCTTTCTATAGAAAATTTTCACCAAATTTTCTTTCTATAGAAAATTTTCACCAAATTTTCTTTCTATAGAAAATTTTCACCAAATTTTCTTTCTATAGAAAATTTTCGCAAATTTTCTTTCTATAGAAAATTTTCGCAAAATTTTCTTTCTATAGAAAATTTTCGCAAAATTTTCTTTCTATAGAAAATTTTCGCAAAATTTTCTTTCTATAGAAAATTTTCGCAAAATTTTCTTTCTATAGAAAATTTTCGCAAAATTTTCTTTCTATAGAAAATTTTCGCAAAATTTTCTTTCTATAGAAAATTTTCGCAAAATTTTCTTTCTATAGAAAATTTTCGCAAAATTTTCTTTCTATAGAAAATTTTCGCAAAATTTTCTTTCTATAGAAAATTTTCGCAAAATTTTCTTTCTATAGAAAATTTTCGCAAAATTTTCTTTCTATAGAAAATTTTCGCAAAATTTTCTTTCTATAGAAAATTTTCGCAAAATTTTCTTTCTATAGAAAATTTTCGCAAAATTTTCTTTCTATAGAAAATTTTCGCAAAATTTTCTTTCTATAGAAAATTTTCGCAAAATTTTCTTTCTATAGAAAATTTTCGCAAAATTTTCTTTCTATAGAAAATTTTCGCAAAATTTTCTTTCTATAGAAAATTTTCGCAAAATTTTCTTTCTATAGAAAATTTTCGCAAAATTTTCTTTCTATAGAAAATTTTCGCAAAATTTTCTTTCTATAGAAAATTTTCGCAAAATTTTCTTTCTATAGAAAATTTTCGCAAAATTTTCTTTCTATAGAAAATTTTCGCAAAATTTTCTTTCTATAGAAAATTTTCGCAAAATTTTCTTTCTATAGAAAATTTTCGCAAAATTTTCTTTCTATAGAAAATTTTCGCAAAATTTTCTTTCTATAGAAAATTTTCGCAAAATTTTCTTTCTATAGAAAATTTTCGCAAAATTTTCTTTCTATAGAAAATTTTCGCAAAATTTTCTTTCTATAGAAAATTTTCGCAAAATTTTCTTTCTATAGAAAATTTTCGCAAAATTTTCTTTCTATAGAATTCCAAATTTTTAATTCGCAAAATTTTCTTTCTATAGAAAATTTTCGCAAAATTTTCTTTCTATAGAAAATTTTCGCAAAATTTTCTTTCTATAGAAAATTTTCGCAAAATTTTCTTTCTATAGAAAATTTTCGCAAAATTTTCTTTCTATAGAAAATTTTCGCAAAATTTTCTTTCTATAGAAAATTTTCGCAAAATTTTCTTTCTATAGAAAATTTTCGCAAAATTTTCTTTCTATAGAAAATTTTCGCAAAATTTTCTTTCTATAGAAAATTTTCGCAAAATTTTCTTTCTATAGAAAATTTTCGCAAAATTTTCTTTCTATAGAAAATTTTCGCAAAATTTTCTTTCTATAGAAAATTTTCGCAAAATTTTCTTTCTATAGAAATTTTCGCAAAATTTTCTTTCTATAGAAAATTTTCGCAAAATTTTCTTTCTATAGAAATTTTCGCAAAATTTTCTTTCTATAGAAAATTTTCGCAAAATTTTCTTTCTATAGAATCCAAATTTTTCGCAAAATTTCATTTCTTTCTATAGAAAATTTTCGCAAAATTTTCTTTCTATAGAAAATTTTCGCAAAATTTTCTTTCTATAGAAAATTTTCGCAAAATTTTCTTTCTATAGAAAATTTTCGCAAAATTTTCTTTCTATAGAAAATTTTCGCAAAATTTTCTTTCTATAGAAAATTTTCGCAAAATTTTCTTTCTATAGAAAATTTTCGCAAAATTTTCTTTCTATAGAAAATTTTCGCAAAATTTTCTTTCTATAGAAAATTTTCGCAAAATTTTCTTTCTATAGAAAATTTTCGCAAAATTTTCTTTCTATAGAAAATTTTCGCAAAATTTTCTTTCTATAGAAAATTTTCGCAAAATTTTCTTTCTATAGAAAGTTTTCACCAAATTTTCTTTCTTTAGAAAATTTTTTCTTTCTAAATGATTTTTCCTTTTTGTTTTTAAAGTGATGTTGACCATAATTTGTGTCATTTTTAAATTTTGACATAAATTTCTCCAAAAAAACAAGTGTTTAAAATCTTTAGAGTAAAATATTTTTACGATCCTTTTTAACAGTTTGTTTTCCTGTTTTTGGAACAAGTTGTTGGTTTTTCATTAACTTTTTGGAAATAAAAGTTTTTATCTTTTAAAGGACATTAAATACATTTTTATTTTCTTTAGCGGAAGAAATAAGTGAAATGTATGAAATATTTATGGATAAATATTTACTCAAAGTTGAAGAGATATCGGTTGATATATATTTGTGCTATTAAATCTTTATAAATGAAGAAGAAAAGTCAGTTCTTTTTCATTTCTTCTTAAATTTGTTAACTTTAAATTCATTTCAATTTTAGTTCCAAACTCTATAAGAGATTAATAATTTCCTTATTTACCATTAATGTCATTATGATTTCAACATACAGAAATTAAATATACAAATTTCAAGCAGAAAATTTAATTTTCCCTCTTTTTCACAATATCAAACTGTTTGTTCAATTTAAATATGTTTCCTGAAATAAAGTTATTCTTTAAAAATTACAAACAATAATAACAACAACAACTAGAACGTGATAAATCGTTTATAATCGCTGGGGATTTGAACTGAAATTGTTATTATGATGTTTGATATGAAACAACTTATCATATTTTATTTTAGATGTAAAACGAAATAAAAAAATAACATCCTTTTGGCAAAAAAGTCACCCTTTACCCTCCCGTTCGCAAAAGAATTTGAAAAATTACGGTATGAAAATAAAAAAGCTTAAAGTTTCGATCATAAAGCCTTAAAAGGGGTATAATTTATTTACATGTGATAATAATAAAGATGACGAATCAAAAGTCAGAAAATTGGAACTGTCTAGATTCTTCCTAGTTCAGATTCTAGTTCAGATTCTGGTTCAGATTCTGGTTCAGATTATGGTTCAGTTCTAGTTCAGATTCTAGTTCAGATTCTGGATCAGATTATGGTTCAGATTCTGGTTCAGTTCTAGTTCAGATTCTGGTTCAGATTCTAGTTCAGATTCTGGTTCAGATTCTAGTTCAGATTCTGGTTCAGTTCTAGTTCAGATTTTGGTTCAGATCATAGTTGAGATTCTTGTTCAAATTTCAGTTCAAATTCTAGTTCTTTCTCAATTACGTATCCACGCAATTGTATCGAATCCTGTCCAAGTTATAGTGAACCGAATATTATTTAACTTTTGCGTGTTTTGACTTCCTGCTTTAAATTGGTTGTTCCCGTTTAAAACCCCTTAAACACTCTAACTCCTCGACCTTTTAGCCAAAAGCTGAGAGAAAAACAATTTATAATACAAAATTTCTGCGGATTTCCGATTAAAACATAGAATTTTTGCAAAATGTTAGACGTTTTCAAAAACCACAAATACCCTGCAGTTTTGAAATTAGAGAAATTTTCTATTTGTCTCAACTTAATTTTTAATAAAATAAAATCTTTTTTAATTATCATTTAAACAAAAATCAGATTTTGCTAGAACTTATGTATCTGATACTCAGAACTGTCGGGCTTTTTTTAAAGTATGAAAGCCTAAGCGTTTTTGTGCTTTAAAAACAAATATTGAAACGCTAATAAGTTTATGTCGCTCAAAACTTAAAAAATAAAAATTATGCCAGAACATGAACTTTGTCACAGATTTAGGTTTTCGCAACAAAAATACGATATTACTTTCTAAAGCAGACCAATTTTGAAGCTAAAAGAGGGGAAATAAATGAACTATAAATTGGAAGTAAGTAAAAAATTAAGAATTTTCATTTAAAGAAAGTTTTTGATAAATTTATTATTTTAGAGAAAAATACGCAAATTGGTGATTTAAAGAAAATTCACTTTATATTTTTCATTTTTAGAAAATTTGCCATAAATTTGTGATTTATAGAAAATTTTTTGGGCAAATCCATGATATAGAGAAAATATTCATTTAATTTGTGATTTTAAGAAAATTTTGGATAAATTTATGATTCAGATAAAATTTACGATAAATTACGTGATTTACGAAAATTTACGATTTTTTTTTTTTTTTTTTTTTTTTTTTGCGATTTAAAGAAATTTTATGATAAATTTGCGATTTAAAGAAAATTTACGATAAATTTGCGATTTAATGAAAATTTACGATAAATTCATGATTTTAGAAAATTTACTATAAATCTGTGATTTTAAGACAATTTATCTGAAATTTGTGAATTCAAGAAAGTTTGCGATAATTTTTTATTAAGAAAAATTTTTCAATAAAGTTCGCTTCATTTAGAAAAATTTCTATAAATTTGTGATTTAAAATTACGAATTTTTTTTATAGAAATTACACGAAAAGTTTTCCATAAATTTGAAATTTTAGGAAAATTCAGATAAATAAGTGATTTAGATAGGGTTTTTCCACAGAGAAATGTTCTTGGGATTTTCCCGGATTTTTCATTGTTGAAAATCCTGAGAAATTTCTATGGAGAATTTTAGGGAAATAATTTAAGTAAAGATGGTATATTGACTCCGTGCGTTACGCCAGAAAGAATCATTTAAGAATTTAGGTCCCATTTGGAAAAAAATTTTAAGCTTCTAAAACTCTTTACTATGGAATAATTCAATGCAAAATTGTCTTAAATATTGGAGTAATAAATACGGAAATAACACATTTAACTCAGAATTTAGGAATGTCGAATCATATTTGGCAGGAGGTCAATTCTTATTTATTCCCGTAAATTATCGGGAACGACAGATTTTTTCCAAAATTCCCGGGAACTTAAAAATTCCCGGAAACCCTAAATTTAGGGAAAATTTACGATAAATTTGTTTTAGAGTAAAGAAAAATTTGAGATTTAGGAAATTTTCGACAAATTTGTGAATTAAAGAAAAAAAATTTTTAACGATAAATTTGCGATTTAAAGAAAATTAACGATAATTAAAATTTGCGATAAATTTGAAAATAAAACAAGTAAGAATGTATAGACGGTCAAGTCCAACTATGAAATAATTTACACCACACCGTCGGTTAAAAATGGTAGTTACAAAAAATTAATAAACGACCTTCGTATAATTTGATTTTCCGATTTATTCTTAAGTGTGCAGAATGTTGCTTAAACACTAAGATTTATGTTAAAATTATAATGATCTTTTGGGGGTGGGGGGCTATAATTTTGAACATCGATTCTTGCTTACATTTTCTTAATTTTTTTTCTTTTTTTCCTTTAAAAGTGATATTTGGAAGGGGATTTGTATCGGACCCTTGCAGTCGGACAGACAGACGGACGGGCATCATTAAATCGACTCAGAAAGTGAATCTAAGTCGAACGGTATACTGGTAACACCACTTTTTCTGCATGTTACAAACATCCGCATAACCGCATAATACCTCAACCAACCTCGGTGGTGTAGGGTACAAAAATACGATAAATTCGTGATTAAGGGAAAATTAACGACAAATTTTTGATTAATAGAAATTTAACTATAAATTTGTGATTTATAGAATTTAAAAAAACTTTTGGAATTTCATAAATTTGGCGGTTCGAAGAATTTTTAACTTAAATATGTGATTTAAAGAAAATTAAGTTTTTTTACAAATTTTTGTCATTCTCCCCTTCTCCTCCTCTAAAAAAAAAGAATAAATAAATTTGTATTCGTTTTTCCATTTGATATTTTCCTTCATTTTTCTGGTGAAAGAAAAATCTCATCATTTGTAACTTTTTATTATTTTTGATTTTTTCTAAAAATCTATAAATCATAAAATCATTCATTTTCCGTTAAACATAAAAAATCGTCTCGAATTCTCGTTCTAAAGACGTTTTTTGATTTTTTTTTTTTTTTTGTGTGAAATATTTTCTTAACTAAAAAATCTGAACAAGAAAAATAGATTTAAAAGTAATTTAGAGCGAAAAAGAAGTAAAATCTCATTGAAAAATTTGGAAAATCTTATAATACAAAACTCATAGAGAAAAGATGGATAACTAAGGAGAAAAGGAGGAAAACTAAATAAATAAATAAGATTCCAAACAATTTCTTTTCATTTGTTGTATTTTATTTTAGAAACAACAAAAGAAGGAGATAGAAAACCTGAAAAGTACTTGAATTAAAGTTGTTTTTCTTTTTTAGCGTCTTCTTCTTTTTCTGTTGAGGGTAGAAATACAAAACTTAAGTTTTCATATAGAAAACAACAAAGTTTTCACATTAACTATCAGAAAAAAAAAGTTTTTCACACTTTTCATTCAGCTTTTGATAGTTTATACACGTTTACATTTTGTAGTTGTAATTTTACAACACTTTTTTTTCCTCATCTTCTTAGCAAATCAATACAGGATTTGTTGAAGGATCTCATTGCAATTTATTTAACTTTAATAATATTTATTTAGAATTTTTATTTTTTTACTTTTTTTTCAGTTTTTTTCTAATTTTGTAGAAAATAACTTCAATGGTGGAATGAAATCTTTAAAATTGTAATTGAAATCATTTAAGAAATCAGAACAAAATTATTCTAAATCGTTTTTAGCAAAAAATTTAAGTCATAAATTTATTTAAAAATTTCTTTAAGACAAAGATTAATCGTAAATGTTTTTATAAATCACAAATTTATGGTAAATTTTCTCTAAATAACAATATTAATGTAAATTTTATCAAAATCACTTTTTTTTTGTAAAATTTACTTCATCTCGTCGTCTTTAAATAAACAATTTATCGTAAAATTTTAAATATTAAATTTATAGAAAATTTTCTCTTCATCACAAATTTATGATGAAATTTCTTTAAAACAGAAATTTATCTAAAATTTTCTTAAAATCAAAAATTTTATGAAATTTTTTCTTAAATCACAAATTTATGGTAAATTTCTTGTAAATTACGAAATTATTGCAATTATTTCAAGATCATTAATTTATCTTAATTTTTTTCTTAATCACAAATTTATAATAAAATTTCTTTAAATCACAAATTTATCGTAAATTTTCTTCAATTCGCAAATTTATCGTAAATTTTCTTTAAACCCCGAATTTATTGTGAATTTTCTTTAAACCAAGAATAAATCGTAAATTTTCCCTTAATCACAAATTACACTTAAAATCTCTCTATATCCTGAATTCATTGTATTTTTCATCAAAATCTGCAATTTATCGTAAATTCTCTTTAAATCACAAGTTTATCGTAAAATTTCCCTCAGTCACAAATTAATAGTATTTTTTTCCAAATCATAATTTTATACTAAATTTGCTCTAAATAAAACAAATTATGGCAAATTTCTTCTGATCACAAATTTATCTCAAATACTTCTAATCACAAATTATAATTATAATCAAAAATTTATTGCAAATTTCCTCAGATCACAAATTTATCTAAAATTTTCTAAAAATTACAAATTTAATCTAAGATTTTTTTAAATCAAAAATTCAAGGTAAATTTTCTATAAACAACTAAATTATTGAAATTATGGTAAATTATTTCTAAATCAAAAAATTTAAAATATTTTTTTTTTTTTCAAAATCACAAATTTATCGTAAATTTTCTTTAAACCTCGAATTTGTTGTAAATTTTCCCTAAATCCCAAATTTAACTTAAATTATCGCTATATCCTGAATTTATTGCAAATTTTGTCAAAACCTGCTATTTATCGTAAATTCTTTTTAAATCGCAAGTTTCTCGTAAAGTTATTCTAAATCACAAATTAATCGTATTTTTTTCAAATCATAATTTTGTATTAAATTTGCTCTAAATAGAAAAATATATAGTAAATTATCTCTGATCAAAAATTTATCGCAAATTTTAAAATTTCCTGCTAAAAATCACAAATTTTCTTTAAATTACAAATTTATCGTAAATTTTCTCTAAATCACAAAGTTAATCGAAATTTTCTTTAATTCAAAATTTTATCGTAAAATCAGAAATTTGTCGAAAATTTTCTCTAAATTTAAAAATTGTCATATTTTAAAAAAAAAATCATAAATTTATCGTTAATTTTCTCTAAATCATAGATTAATCCAAAATTTTCTTCAAATCACGAATTAATTGCAAATTTCCCCTAAATATGATTTCAGTAGTTAATTGTCTCAAGATCATAATAATTTATCGATTTTTTTTAATCACATATTTATGATAAATAAACTTTAAATCCCAAATTAAAGACAAATTTTTTAAATCACAAATTTGTTATTTTTTTTTCTAAAATTTATAGTAAATTTTCTTAAAATTAAAAATTTTCGTTAATTAATAAATTTTTAGCAAATTTTGTGATAAATTTAAAAATTATTGAAAATTTTGTCTAAATCAAAAATTTATGACAAATTTTCTTTAAATCACAAAATTATCGTTTTTTACAACAATTTGCTTTAAATTACAAATAAATATCAATTTTTTCTTTAAAAACATTTATTTCTTTAAATCACGAATTAACGTAAAAATTCTTCAAATCACCAATCCAATCAGAATTTATCCCAAATATATTTCAAATCACCAATTTAATGTATTTTTATACTCAAATTTTATCGACAATTTTCCTTAAATCACATATTTATGGTAAATTATTTTTAAATCACCAATTAATGCCAAATTTATTTTTACCTAATTAATTATCGTACATTTTTCCAAAATAATCGCAAAAATATTGTTTATACCCTACACTACCATTTGTATTGTAATGGACAAAAAATAGTGCTACAACCTCTTTTAAATATCGCCCAACTCAGGATCACATTCTGAGCTTATTTAACGATATCTGTCTGTCCGTCCGTCCGTCTGGCTGTACATGTAAACCTTGTGAACAAACCGCAATTATAAAGATATCATAACGGAATTTGGCATGTATCATTATTTTTCCAAGGATGAGTCCTATTGAAAATGGTGATGATGGGCCCATTATTTCATCTAGTTAAAAAGATTTTCCTTAATTTTCCATTTTATTTCCATTTTTTTAAAAAGTTTCATTAAAATTCACTTCAATTCATTTTCATGTCACCCAATTCTTCTTCGTCTTCTTCTTATTTCACGCAATTCATTTGTATTCATTTATTGTCATTCTTTTCCAAAATGTCTTCTTTCGGTTGATCAATTAAATCTTAAGATTTTGCTGGAGAAATATTTGGCCTCTAACGAAGTATCTTTTTAGCTCGTTATCGGTTTGATAAGTTAAAATTTTCACAGAACAAACTATTTGGAAGAGGAAGGAAGTTTTTTGTTGCATCAACAGTAATTTAATGTTGCAAGAAGATGAAGAATAAGAAGAAGGCGAGAGCTTACAATCAATGATTTTGTGGTTTGTTTTTATTGCATTTGTTTTCATTGAGGAAAACATTGATTGGTATTTGGAAGATACAAATAGACAAAGAAGAATTTTATAGACGGTCAAGCCTGACTTTGAAATACCCTACACCACAATATTGGTTACAAATCATAGATTATTGAACGACCTACGTATAATCAGATTAAGTGATTTATTTAAGTGTGAATTTAATTATTGTGACATTAAAAATTGTGTAAATTTTTCGCGTTTCAAAATTTTGTTTTTCTCTGAAAGGTTTTATGCAAGTTAAAAGAAATTTTGAACCGGACCTCGTAAAATTTCGCACATCGATTTCTGTTTGTATTTATCATAATTTAAAAAACTTTTATTACAATACCAACGTATATGTGAGATTTATGACCCTCAAAGTGATATTTGGAAGGAACGTTGTATGGGAGGTATGAGATATAATGAAGCAGTCCTCGCATATTTTAACACATCATTTTAGAATAACATAAGACTTACTTTTGCCAAATTTCGTAAAAATCACTTTATATTTAAGATTTTTATGAACCTCATTCTGGGAGAACATTTGAATGGGAGGTACCAGAAATTTTGGACCGAACATAGTCAATTTCAATAGACTTCGTCCTTAGACCAAACTAATATGTAGTAAATTTTATCAAAATATCTCAAAAATTGCTACTTGTAGACTGTTCACAACGTTCAGATGGACAATCAGCCAGACGGATGGACAGAAGGACAAAGGGACGGACATCGTTAAATCGACTGAAAAAGTGATTCTGAGTCGAACGTTATACTTAAAAATAGATGTAATACCATTTTTTCGGTCTGTTACAAACATCAGCGTAAACACATAATACCACATAGGATGATGTAGGGTACAATGAATGGGGGGTGAGAAGGAATGGGTGGACAAGTTAATTGCAAGAAGAAGAAAAAATTTGGACTTTTACTATATAAAAAGTATTTTTGCTTATTTATTGAATTAATTTAAGTTTTAATTCAATTATTAACGGTTTTTTTGAAAGCTTAACATTATTTTAATAACTTTTACTGAATGTCTCTCTTAAATAGACCTTCAAACTGTTAATAACATTGTATTACTACTTAACATAAAAGCTCTTCGTTTAACAGAGTGTTTTACAACTAACATACTCTGTTAACTGTAGACATATAAAGCTAAATATGCTGTTTAAAGCTAGAAAAAAAGAGTCTATTCTATAGTCAATACTAGAGTTTAATAGTTCAGACAATATTAGAGTTATAGTCTAGAGTAGGTACTATATTATAGTCTTTAGAATAGACAATGATATATTCTGGAGAAGAGGCATTACTTTAGTATTGCGACTACTAATTATATTAGAGTCATAATCTTATCTACTCCCCCTTAAAGTCTTTAAAGCACATTTAATAAATTAAAGTTGTTTTTTTCAAATTTAATAATGACATAACCTCCACCTCTATTCCTGCAATGGACTGCTTTTAGTTTCATTATCTCGTAACAAAAACAACAACAAAAAACCAGTAAATGCTTTCACTTGTATCTCCTTATTTTGGCCTATCACTGGCCTCAGGCTTAACAAATTACTATAAAAACCACCTTCTTTCCATTTAGTTCCATTTACATTCATACGCAACTGAATTACTCAACATTTTAACTTGAATTTTTTTTATCTCCGGGTCATTAGAGGAAAATGTGTGGCGCTTTTGAATGAGTATATGGAAAATTGTGCCACCATCATCATATTAAATATTCCATGTTTTTATTTTTTTTCTAAAGTTCTATTCTGATTATAACATAAATAGTAAAATATATATTTTGATAGTTTAGCTGTAAATTATACTGCAGTGCTTTTGTTTCGAACGTTATCTCGCAAATCTTTTGTGACTTCATCATCATCATCATCATCACCATCATCATTAGCGCTTGTGTGTTTTAGATGCTGGAGGCTAATTTAGTTCTAACTTTAACATGTTAAATGGAAATTGTTGTTGTTGTTGTTGTTGTTGTTGTTTTTAGTGTTATTTTGTAATATTGCAAATTTCCATTAATAATAAATAGAATAAAGAATTCTATTCATACGCCAGAAGAAATATGAATTAAAGAAAACTATTTTGTGTCTGAATTAAACGATGAAAATCTTTAACACAATTTTTCCTATAATTTTTAATCACAAAAATTTATAAAAATCAACAAGAAAATGATTCCAAATAAAGACTCTATGTTAAGTTAAAAACTAGTTTTTAGTCTAGACCAGAGATAACCAAACAATAAACCAGTATATTCAGTTGTTCGACTCAGACATAACACGATCATCAACAAAACTCATGTATGTACACTGTGAAAATAACTAACAGTTACCACAAATCTGGAATATAGAATTGGAAGAAACAAATTTATTATCTATGAAATGTTTTAATGAAGCTGAGTGTCTGTATGATATAAATTTTGAATACAAAATTAATAACAACATCATTCATAAATTTCTCTCTGTGTATTAAGAGAATAATTTCAATTAATTAAGCTTAAGCACCAACACATTCATGTTAATTGTTTTCTATCCCACTCTTTTAAGATATCTCTGGTCAAGACTATAAACTTTAACTACAAAAACCATCTCCATCAATAACACCTCCAGTACTGCCTTTAAGTATTACTTCGCTGGTCTGGTTAGCACTTATGCTACATTGTCCTATTTCTTTCGTCTCTTCTCCTCTAAACCCATCAGTTAGTCTAAATCCAATTCTTTTTTTTTAGTCATGTTATTCGCATCATCACTCGTCCCACTATCACACTCCAGCATCCTCCATGATTTGAAAGAAACTGAGTGAAGTTCTAGTTTACTTTCCCATTTCCATGTTGTATCCATGATTTTTTTATCCAGGATTCGACGATATTTCCATCATTCTTTTTGAGAAACTTTATCATCTCCGTAGATAGTTTACTATTGTCCTGTCCCTTTCATGTTGTTTTCTCTCTTCTTCATTCTCCTTTATTACCTTATCCACAGGGATCCTAACGATTATTACTCATGTAGCAGCTTTTTTTCGAAATAATCCTTTCGGATCCTGTCTAAATAGTGACCGTATATTTTAAAAACGGAAATAGTTATTCAAAGGATCAGTAATTGTCGACATTGTCGGGATACTTTAAACATTATGCATAATTCAGTAACTTTATTTTCCTCCGACTTCTAATTTGTACTTTCTCTGTTTTATAATCAGCCAGTTCCAATCGTACTTGTTTAGCAATTCCTTACAGATCCTTATTGTATCATTTAAATATATCTTCTTCGTACTTTGACATCCAAATCTTCCATATATCTGACAATCGTCATAAACAATTTGTACTTTACACTCATAACAGTGGTTCAAAAATTAATCTCTAAGAAGCTCCATCCGAAGTGCGATAGATTCGTGTGACAAAGTCATCATAATATGATTTCAGCATACTCTTCTGAAACATTCCTTATGTCCGAAGCAAAGAACGATTTTTAACTCTTTTTTCTACGATCTTATAAAGAGTTTAATTTAAATTTAAAGAGAAGAATTTAATTTTTTCTATCGCTCTTCGAAAAAGAGTTAATTTCTAAAGAATAAAAAAAATTAAAAAATTTAAATTGAAAAAATTTCATCTTCGCAAATGAGGATTACAAATTAAGATCAAGCGAAAATAAAGATTTTTTTTACGAGTTTTTCCATACTCTGATCTGAAGTTATTAAAGCACTGTAACGATATACGTACTGTCTCTCAGTGTGGTTTCTCTCCAGTTAGTAGTAATCTTATATATTCCTTTTCCAAACCATTTCCAACAAAAGGGACTATAGAAAAATAAATCTTTCCAAAACCTTGGAAATATAGTCAGTAATATAAGTTATGGACTAAAGACGTTCTCACGACAATTGCATTTCTACGCTGGAATGGCCAGAGTTATACCCGACCAAAGAACTCAGCTAATTCAACCGAGAGATTTTTCCTCAGTAAAGAATTATTCGAAGTGTAACAATAATATGAACCAAAGACTATTATGACTCTATTGTGGGTTTTACGTAGTTCCTGTTCTACCAACGAAATAAAATCACATTATTTTTTTATTTTTTGTCATTTTTATTTGATTAAATTTATTTAAAAATGTTTTTGTTGTTGTTTTTGTTTTTTACTAATATTATGTACCATTTTCTTTTATAGTTTTGTTTTTTTTAATTAAATATTAATGATATCTAAAGTTCAACTTCTTTTAATTAGTTTTTTGCTAATTTTTCTTGTTATTGTTATTGTTTTTAATCCCAATAATTCGTTTTGTTTTAATTTAATAATTTTTTTTCTAAAAAAATCAATTGTTTTATATTTTTTTTCTCCTAAACATCAACTATCTAATTTTAATAAAATTATTATAAAAAAAATATAAAACTTAGTGAACACACACATACATAAACATGAATTAAAACAAGTAAGATGGTTATAGTCGATCAAGACCGACTATGTTATATCCTACACCACAATATTGATTATAAATAGTACAATATTGTGACACTAACATTTATGCATTTTAAAATGAGTGTAGGGTTATAAGGGAGCTAGAGGAAATAATGGACTGACCCTCGTATAATTTTGCGCATTGATTTTTGTTAATATTTGTCTTAATTTAACCAGTTTTATTACAATACCAACGTATATGTAAGATTTATGCCCTTTAGAATGATATTTGGAAAGGGACTTCGTAGGGACCTTTGAGCATAAGAGACTCAAATTTTTTGGCAAATTACGTTAAAATCGTTTTATATTTAGGAGTTTTATGAGCTTAAAACCTCATTCCGAGAGGAAATTTGTATGACAGGTACCCGAAATATTGCACCGTACATGTCCAATTTCAATAGGCTTCATAATTGGGATAAAATAATAATATGTAACAAATTTAATCGAGATATATAAAAAATTGCAACCTGTAGTCTAATCAAGGACAACTAGCCGGACAGACAGACGGACGGACATCGTTAAATCAACTTAGGACGTGATTCTGACTCGAACGGTTTACTTAAAAGTGGGGTCAACACCATGTTTTCTGTATGTTACAAAACCTCTGCACAAACGCATAATAACCCAGCCACCAACGGGTGGTGTAGGGTATAACAATAATTTAACATAAAAGAAGTTAAGATAAAATAAAAAAACTCCTTAAAAAGGAGTAAAAATAATAATAAGTAATAATACTTGATGCATAATAACAATAAAGAGAACATAATTAAAACATAATAAAATTAAATATTCTATTAAGGACGAAAATAAAGTCTTAGAAATTTTGAAAAACCATCACAGCACTATTACATAATAGTAGTATTTTTTCTTGTTGTTTTTGTTTTGTTATCATAATTTTAGCTTAAAATATTAAGACATAAATTCTTAAAAAGGAAATAAAAATTATCTGACAAATTCCAAGGAAATAAAGGACTCAAGTCTTTAGATAAATTGAGATTTATCTTAAGATATAATTAAGACTCGGTCTTTACTCGTTCTTTTTCTAAATATAACTTAAATGCTAATTGTGTATATCGAAATTTAAGAGTATCCCAGTGTAGATAAGAGGAAAACTCTTAAAAGACATTACAAGCAATTCCAAATGGAGCTGGTTAAAGTTGTTCAAACTGTTAGAGAATTTTCCACAATGAAATTCTGTTTGAGTTGTAAATATTCTTGGATGCGGGTTATGGCATAGTCCTGTAACAAAAAGAAAGGGTTATTTAAAACAAGTATAAAGTTATAGCCGATCAAGCCGCACTATTTAATACCCTACACAACATTGTTTGTTATAAGCAGTAACCATGAAACATACTCGTATAAAGTTAATTTTTAATTTATGATTAAGCGTTCAGTACATTATAATGGTACTAAGATTCATGTGAAATTGGCGAGTTCTAAACCGACTTTTTCTGTGGGCATTATATGGGATTTTATGGACTGACTCTCGTAAAATTTCACACATCGATTTTTCCTTATATTTGTCTTGATTTAAACAACTCTTATGACAATCCCAACATAAATTTGAGATTTAAGCCCTTCAAGATAAAATATGGAAATGGTGTTGAATGGGATCTATGAAAAATAATGAACTGATCCTCGTATATTTTACATATCGTAAGAATAATTTGTGTCAAATCTCATTGAAATCCCTTTATATTTAGGTCATTTGTGAACTTAAATCTCCATTCCAGAAGGAATATTTGTATGAGGGCCAGGTGAAATAATGGACCCATCATCACCAATTTATATGGACATCGTTCTCGGACCAAAATAAGAATACAAACCAAATTTCATTAAAATATCTTAAAAACTGCGAACTAAATTTTGTTCTCGATTTTTACAGGACAGCCAAACTGACGGACAGACACCGTTAAATCAGTTTAGAAAGTCATCCCAGGTCGAACGGTATACTTCAAAATGGTGATAGCACAATTTTCTCTGCCCATTACAATTTTTGCACAAATGCATAATGATGTAGGGTATAATGCATTCTTAATAAAGTGTATCATTTCATCATACTCACCCAATAACCAAATTCTATATTTGAGGTTACATTAACCACTGACCACAAACTCCAGAAGAGATGAGAAAACATTTTAAATAATTTTATTTCATTTTCTACATCATCGATTTCTTTTGGCGATGGTTCCCAATCATCATCACTTTCATTTAATCTCTTCAAATACGATTTAATAAATTGTTCTCTTTGTTGTTTATTTGGAAATTGTTGGGGACGATGGTGATAGAAGGGAAAGACGGGATTACTATAGTCGAAAGTCCATTCTAAGAAATGATTAGCTAAATCAAAGCCTCTATAATTATAGGCACAGTATTCAAAATCTATTATCATTAAATCGGGTTCAGGGATAACAGAGGAAGAGTCTCCTGAACAGAGAGCCGAATCGCCAGAGGTATCAAGATCGGTGGTTCGGACACGTTTGCTGGAAGGAAAATGCAAATTTTAATAAACGATTTATTTAAAATTGCAAAAATATATATAAAAATCTTAATATTTTTATTTTTTACACTATGTAAACAATTAATTACTATTGTTTACACAAGGTAAATAAAAAAGTAAAAAATTGAAAAGAATGATTACAATTTTTTTTACTAAGTAAAACCTAATAAAGCGAAATAATTTCCTTAAAGGAAATTGAATTATTAACAAAACAAAAAATAATTTACATTATTTACACAATGTAAACAATTGATTTTTACTGCTTACAATAGGAAAATGTGAGAAAATTCTAGTTATTTACGTACTATTTTTTATTAGGAAACATCTTTGTAAAGTTTTGCCTCATTTTCATTAGGTAAATAATTAATTTTAATTGTTTACATAAGGTAAACTTATAAGAAAATATTGTTTACACTAGAAAAATCAAAGATCTTTTTAAATTTTTTAAATATTTTCGTTGAAAATTTTAATTTTTACATCAAATAAATGTTATGACATGAGGTAAACAATGGTTAAAATAATGTAAACAATTAATTACGTTAAGTAAACAATCAATATACATTTTTTAAATCCATTACCAAAAAAATATATATTGAAATTTTGATTTTTTTAATATTTTTGTTGAAAATATTTTACTTTTTGGTATCAAGTACATTTTTGACATGAGATAAATAATTTATTAGATTTAGATAAACATTGTTTTCTATCAATCACAATAATTTTGATTAATTTTTAAGAGATTTTTTATGTATAAGTATTAATTTTTCCATTTGAATTGTGGAAAATTTTAATTGTTTACACATCATGTAAACATTTGATTTTTATATTTTAAATTACAAAAAAACAAACGTTCTTTAAATAATTTTGTAAACAATAAAGGTTTATAATTTATATAAGAATATTTGAAAATTTGTAAGGAAAGTAATAAATTATAGCAATTATTTACATTATTTACATAATGTAAACAATTACTTTTTAAGGAAATACATAACAATGAATTCATTTCAATAAATAATATAAGAAAATTTTGAAAATTTAATACAATTTTCACTTTTGTATGGAAGTAGTTAATAATTTACATTATTTACCCAGATGTAAACAATAGATTTTTAGATTAACTACATATTAAATAACATGAAAACCTGAAAATATTGAATATTGTTAAACTTTTAACAACCATTTTATTTATTTACCTCATGTAAACAATTGTTTTTATACGATTTTTGGATTTTTTACATATTTTATTCATAATATTTTTACAGTTTTCACTTTATGGAAAAAATGTATTTCTGCACATTCTGAATATAAACAATTAAAACTTTACGAATATAGAGCAAATTCAAAGTTTACATAATGTAAACAATTAAACTTTTCATGAATATTTTAATTTATGTTTAAAAACAGTAGATTTTACATATTTTACTTTATGTAAAGTATTTCGAAATTAAATTAAATGTCGACTTTATTAATTTTACTTGATGTAAAGCATTGATTTTTATAATTTGACATGTTTGACGTCACAACAAATTTAAGAATATTTTGAAATTTTACATGAAGTAAAAATATAAGTTTTGGGTATTTTTCATGTAGTAAACCATTAAATCCTTAAGAATGTTGTCTTTCTCTTTTTTACATTGTGTAAACAATACGTTTTTAGTTTAGAAAACATTATTTGTATTAATTTTTAATTCTTTTATACTTTACATGATGTAAACAATTAATTTTTCTGAAATATCTTACAAAATGTCAAGAATGAGAAATTGGCAACTTCTTTTTGCTCAAAATTACCTAGTAAAAGCAGTGAAATGTTGTATTTTAATTGAATTTTGATAGCTATATAATTGTTTACATTTGGTAAACAATTAATTTTTATGGTCTGTTTTTAAAAAAGAAAATTTCTAATGCCTTTTTCATGTATTTAATAACATATAGTATTTCTTTTGATTATTTACATTAAGTAAACAATTGATTTTTTCCAAAATTATTTAATTAAGGACAAAGGGAATTAGAGGAAAATGTTCTATATTATTTACATTTTTAAAATTATAACAAACACGCAAACAGAAATTCTATTTTAGGATTTATTTCCCTTGATTTTCTACTTCATATTAAGAAAAAACTAAAATCCAACTTACTTGTTAACATTATTTTCACCCTCATCACTGTTAGTATCCATTAAAGAATCATCCAGATTTGATCTAAAACGTTAAGAAGAAGTTAACTTTTTTTAATTGAAATGAATTTGGCAAAGAAAAACTTACTCTTCCTGATTATTTGATGTTTTCCTTAATAAAATATTACCCTCTTGAAAATCATTATGACAAAACAATACGGGATATTGTCCTTGATCTATAACCGATTTCAGCCATTTTGTTTCCTCTTCATAACTAAATTTACGTACAAATTCGGCATGTTTTTGATTTTCCTGCCAATCGTTACGCACCAGAATGGCTGGCAAATGACGTTGCCAACGATTCATACAATTCCAAATCCAATCGGGCTCCTTGGACATGGGTATATTGAGACCATGAATTTCACCCATTTTTTCAGCGATTTTTGGGGAAATTTTTGGATCTGCCAGTTCTGCTGTTAATAAAGCTCTGGCTGGTATATATTGTTCTATGCGACCTCCAGGGAATATACCATGTAACTTAGGACCAAAATGCCGTTCACTTAGTAGGGCAAAGACTACAGATTCGGTGATCATGGCTTCCAGAGCATCTTCACCATGAGATTGACCATAAATGCGTAAGAGAACCTTTAAGGAATAATAGAAATGTTAGAAAGGATTTAAAATCAAGTTATTTTTCGGGGAACTTACCTCTTCCGGTTCATTTTGTCTTAAGGCAGCTGAACAAGCTGATGAAGCACTATCAAATCGTTTACGTTTATTGCCATTTAAATCCCCCACTGTTGTCACCAAATCATTGTAATGAGGCTCATTTCTATTCTCATCATCTATGGAGGTTAACAAAGCTGTAGCAGTGGCCCGATCTAAGGCAGTATCCATTAACTGGGGTGCCTGATAATTAGTATTGACCTCGGTATTTATATCTTGTTGAGGTGGCAGACTGACATAGTAAAGAAAATTGGATAAACCGCCACTGTAACAAGAAGGAAATTAAAAAAAAAAAACACACACATATTTTAAGGTTTCTAAGTCACGTGTAAATAGTGACATCATTTTGTTTTCCAATTTACCTAATTCTTTTAACAATCAATTGATCAGATGGCACCACCTTCCAGCGACCATTTAAATAATCACGACATATGCGGGAGGCAGCCAAACGAATTTCCTCCAAAGTGGCCTTAAAAGGGGAGAGAGAAAGAGAAAACAAATAAGGAAAATTAAAATTATTGAAATGGAAGCAAATAACAAAAGGAAAAAATGATTTAAATGTCATCCTTCTATAGCCTACTTGGGGTCCAAATAATTGCCACACCCTTTCATGAGAAATTGGTTTTTTACCCACTTTTCTGGCCACCGATTGTTTCATTTCTTTTCCTTTAATCTTCTTCTTTGTTTGCGGTTCGATTACAAATTTTCAATTATCACAGTTTTCAATTGAATTTCTGAATAATTAATGACGTTTATTTTGCAATTGAAATGATGACTAATTACGTCTGAAGGATTTAATGGATTTTTATTTATAATTTATTTATAACAACGAGAAATGCACTTAAATTATTATTTCAATAATTTATTTTTCCGTCCAAAATAAGGCACCAAAGGTTTGTGTGTCTCTGTTTCTTGTGAATATCGCTTAGTAGCAGCTGAAAAATGTAGATTTTTTCTTTCAGCACGTTACGTGTACAAATAGAAGAAGAAAAAAATCATTAAACCTACAAATGCCACCCCTGCCCGGAGTACCTCCAATCTACCCTTAAATTTCTTAGCCAATATTTTATTCATTCATTCATTCATTCATTCATTGTAACACTTTTTTTTGTAGACGAAATATAAAAACTACACTTTTTTGCAAATTTTGCTTTATTTTCTCTAACGTCTCTGAAATTAGAATTCCAAGGTGGCATTACAAATCGTATTTGGCACGCGTTTAAAAAGTATACAAATAATAATAAAAAATCACATAAACAAATTTGAAAGGCCTCCGACTCTGAGTCTTAGTAAGAAAAGAAATCAAATACTCTCAATTATATATGCAAGAAGCACGATTTTTATTTCTTTTTCCCCCAAAATTCTTTCTTTCTTTCTTCATTATCATTACATATGTTTATTTATGTTTTTGTTCCTCTTTATTTATTCCCCACCACATGCCGGTATTTTTTATATTCATTTCTCTTTTGCTGCTAAAATAAGTTAGCGCATGCTCTTAACCAGCAGCCTCATATCAGTCAGAAGACTTTTGTCACCCCCTTCTTGGAAAAAAACGCCTTAAAAATATATATATGTAGACATATCGAACAAGTGCAATTTTATACCGGCATTGCATTAATGCACTTTGCGGTTTCAGCAGCCTCTAAAACAGCGATAACTTTTTTTTATCGCCAAATAAAATATTTTATCACAAAATAAAAAAATGGAAATTAAATATTTCCAGTGTTACGTACTGACGTTTGTTCATTCAATATTAATTACATTTTAATTTTAATGAGGGAAGTAACGGCACAGTGTTTCGTATAAGAACATTTTATAAAAACATTTTTTGCGTAATTTTTTGGAAAACTTAACTACTTTTTAGTTAGAATTTTGGATCAAATTAGAGGTTTAGATTCTAGTAGAGAATTTAGATCAATTTTTAGTTAAGATTTTAGGTCAGATTCTTAATCAAATTTTAGATTCAGTTCAGTTCATCTTAACTGGTTAAGATTTTAATTCAAATTCTTATTAAGATTTTAGTTCAGATTCTACTTTATATTGTAATACAAATTCTAGATCAGATTGTAGTTTAGATTTTTGTTCGGATTCTTATTTAGATTCCAATTAAGATTCTATTTCAGTTTTTTTTAAGCTTCTAGTTTAGCTCTATAACATGTAGTTTAGGACCAATATGACATTTACTTAGTGGGGCGAAGACCCCTAATTTGTTAATCATTCATGATTATGTAGTTCCGCTCTAATTTTGCTTCTAGTTTAGATTATAATTTTAATTCTAGTCCAGAGTCTAATTTCGATTCTAGTTCAGTTCTACTAGATTTTAAGTTCAGTTCTAGTTTAGTTCTAGTTTAAGTTCGGCTCTAGTTCAGTTGTAGTTCAGTTCTAGTTCAGCTCTAATTCAGTTCTAATACAGTTCTAGTTCAGTTCTAGTTCAGTTCAAGTTCAGTTCAAGTTATGTTCAAGTTCAGTTCAAGTTCAGTTCTAGTTCAGTTCAAATTCAGTTCAAGTTCAGTTTTAGTTCAGTTCTAGTTCAGTTCAAATTCAGTTCAAGTTCAGTTTTAGTTCAGTTCAAGTTCAGTTCAAGTTCAGTTTAAGTTCAGTTTAGTTCAAGTTCAATTCAAGTTCAGTTCAAGTTCAGTTTTAGCTCAGTTCAAGTTCAGTTTTAGTTCAGTTCTAGTTCAGTTCAAGTTCAGTTCAAGTTCAGTTTAGTTCAAGTTCAATTCAAGTTCAGTTCAAGTTCAGTTCTAGTTCAGCTCTAATTCAGTTCTAATACAGTTCTAGTTCAGTTCTAGTTCAGTTCAAGTTCAGTTCAAGTTCAGTTCTAGTTCAGTTCTAGTTCAGTTCTAGTTCAGTTCTAGTTCAGTTCAAGTTATGTTCAAGTTATGTTCAAGTTCAGTTCAAGTTCAGTTTAAGTTCAGTTTAAGTTCAGTTTAGTTCAAGTTCAGTTCAAGTTCAGTTCTAGTTCAGTTCAAGTTCAGTTCAAGTTCAGTTGTATTTCAGTTCAAGTTCAGTTTAAGTTCAGTTTAAGTTCAGTTTAGTTCAAGTTCAGTTCAAGTTCAGTTCTAGTTCAGTTCAAGTTCAGTTCTAGTTCAGTTCTAGTTCAGTTCTAGTTCAGTTCAAGTTTAGTTCTAGTTCAGTTTTATTTTAGTGAATTTTTAGGAAAATGTTCCTCTCTGAATTGTCTATATGTCGCACATAAACCCCTCTTTAGTTAATTGTGACAATAAATATTTGTTTAATTGAGACACAACTAATCCATCACTAGCAGGGGAAGAGCACTATCAAAATTCTTATCTCTATGAGAATAAACCGAGTATAAATGTTGATACATAAGTACAATTAAATAATTAAGAACATGAGTGTGTAGTACTTGAGTCCACAGTTGTAAAAATTGCAACAAAGTTAATTTTGCAATAAAACTTTTACCTGACTCTTGTGGGAGAGACTGATGGTGTTTTAGTGAATTTACTTTTAGTTGTTATCACTAAATTTGCTTTAATCATAATTTTATCTCTGTTAATAGTAAAAATGCGATTATTTCATTCCATTCCATTTCACATTATCAATTATAAACGACAAACAATGAACTTTATCTCCTTAACTGAGTTTTTGTTATTGTTGTTTGTTTATTTGTTTGTAGCGCCAGATTGCAAAATGTTCGATAACAACTTGTTGTTGTTACTGTTATTAACTCTAGAATAACAACAATGTTGCTGTTTATTAAAAGTCAAAAGACTTAACAGAAATCTGAATTAATTACAGATCATAAAACACCTACAGAAGATATATAAACATCGGATTATAATGCAAATAAGTTTATCGTCAACACAAATGTTTGTTTTTTTTTTCATTTTTTTTAATAATTTTTAAATGCAAATAAATAATTGTCTCGAGTTAAAGTGAGTTTTAAGTTAGAACGTAATAAAATATATGTGACTGATTCACAGGAAATTAAATCGTAATTTTATGGAATTAATTATGGGGGGATTTTTTTATACCCACCACCATCACAAGTGGTGAAGAGGGTAAGTTAACTTTGTTATTCCGTGTGTAACGCTAAGAAGGAATCATTTCAGACCCCTCTGAGTCGATTTAACTTGTTAATCGGTTCAGTTCATAGATCGATATATAAGACAACCTATAAGTTGAAGCGAAGAACTTTCGTAAAATTGTTAATAATGATTCGTTAAATTGGAATAAAATTTTGCAACAACATTAAGTTATGTGAACTTCATTACCATTCCAAAAATGGTCAAAATCGGTTTCGAGTTCCTGTCTTATATTAAAAAAAAAAACGTGAGTGTGTTGTACAAAACATAAAGTATTTACTTCACACGAATTTGTGTGGTAAAGGATATTGAAGATTCGACATAACCGAATAGAGTATTAAGCGTTTGTGCTCAGAATTACTTTTTGAGTCGATTTAACGATGGCTGTCCGCCCGTCTGTCTGACAGGCTGTACGGCTGCCTGGTCATGTAAACATTGTGAACAGTCTACAGGTAGCAATTTTAGAAATAAAGCGATGAAATTTCATACATATGAATAATTTGGACTAAGGACAAAGCCTATTGAAATCAGCCATGTTCGGTCCAATATTTCAGATATCTCACATAAAAATGTTCTCTCCAGAATGGGGTATTAGGATCATAAAAGTCCTAAACGCAAAACGATTTTAAGGAAATTTGGCACAAGTAAGTCTTATAATATTCTATGGCGATGTGTTAAAATATGCAAGGTTCATTATTTTTCATAGGTCCCGTACAAACCCCTTTTCAAATATCACTTTTAAGGGTAAAAATCTCACATATACGTTGTGCAGTAATTGGTCAAATTAAAATAAATGTAAGCAAGAATCGATGTTCAAAATTATACGAGGGTCGGTCCATAATTTCCTATATGCCCCCCAAAAAAAGATCATTTTAATTTTAACATAAATCTTAGTATCAAAGTAATGTACTGCACACTTTAGAATAAATCAGAAAATCAAATTATACGAGGGTCGTTCATTAATTTTTCGTTACCACCATTTTTAACCGACGATGTGGTGTAGAGCATTAAATAGTCGTTTAATTGTTTGTATATGAAAATGTGGTTAAATATTTGAAGAAAAACCGGCTGCACTGAATCATGTGATTTGAAAACGTTTTTTTTTTTCAAAAAGTCTAAATCGTTCAACTGACTTTCTCATTTCAAACGTGGACTTTAAACCAATTTTAGAGTCAGTTTTATAAAATTATCTTAATTATCTTTCATCACTCGTTTTCTAAATAAAAATCGGAAGACTATAATTTCTACGTGATAATTTGAATAATCAAATTTCGATTCCGAGCATTTTTCTTTTCGCTAAAATATTTTTAAATTTAAAATTGTTAATTGATAAAATTTAATCATTCCCACAAATGCGATCTTATCAAAATAATCATTTGCCATATGTCAGCTAAATATATATAGAAATAGTCTTATCAAAATAATTAACGAAATTCACTCCATTTTTATAAAAAATATCGGTAACCAACTTGAATTTGACAAAAATGTTAATTATTTTTTGAATAATTATTGAAAATGATATAACGCCTTGACCTATTCCCAACGTAATCATGAAGTTTGCGAAATTAATTTGGATATAAATTGATTTCCTCAGAACAAATCGGTCGGGTATGGCAGCTTTACATTTCCTATAAAATTAGTTTTCAAAAATTTATCTAGAACTGGCCCGATTATGGAAACTTTTGAAAATAGTTCACGAAATTTCCCTGGAATTTAGATATTGTGAATCAAAAACTGGGGATTTCTGCAACATATTTGGTTTATCACTTGACGGACCCAAAACTCTAAATAGTTTGTCCTCAATTCTACCTGTAGTGGAAATTTTTGAACAAAATCTGCTGAAAAAAGTCATGAACTTCATGAAATTCACTTGGATTTAAACTCCGTTGCCTAAAACCTGATTTCCGCGGAAGAAACCGGGCAAGTATGGCAGCTGTACATCTCCTATAAAATCAGTTTTTAAAAATTTGTTTAAAATTGTCCCGATTAAGAAAAAACTGTTGAACAAAAAAATTAAGAAGTTCACGAAATTCAGTTGGACTTCAACATTGTTGCGTCAAAAACTTGACGTTAGATGTGTGACAATTACCATCGTCCTAGTTAGACCACCACTTATTCAACTTGGTTTCTTACTAGTGTAAATCTTTCACTTTCAAAACAGCGAATTTCAGCAACATATTTGGATTATCACAAGATCTTGACTTGATCTTGATCGTTCTCAAAACTATAAATCGTTTGGATGACTCTGTTCTTCTCAAACTAACTCTTTCCAAGATCGTATCGACAACTTATATTGAATAGTAGATACCCTTTTTAAGTCCCCCTTTAAAGCATTAATAAGAGTGTTACAGAGTCGACTCTTTTTACTGTGTAAGAGGGAATTGGAATTCCAAATCACATAATCGTTATATTTCTTTGAGTCCACAAGTAAATATATATGTATAAAGGGCTTCTGATCTGAAAGCAACGTATTCTTAATTTAAGGCAGATGTACCTTTTTAATGGATGTCATTTCGTCGGACAGACTCACGGTAAGTAACTCAATTTTTAGAAAATTATTAACTATTAAGCCAGTTGTGTGATCCAGCGATCTGAAATTAATTTAAGTTAAATTCCAAATGTGTTATTTGAATTCTCGAGCTCCCTATTTTTCCACACACTTTAAAATCTATTTGGCAGACTAAAAGATCTTTAAAAAAATTCTATCAACATCTGGAGATTTGTTTCGCTTCAAGCAACAAATCCAATGCGATCAAAGTGAGTCTTCTACGTGAGACTCACATATCGATCGCAAGAGTATGACAATTCGCAGAGTTTAGTGATTCATGAACATTGATGAGTCCTTACCAATAAGAAAGATCCAGACTGTTTTATTTATTATGATGAGCAGTATCGATCGACATGTCTATCAAACTTGATCCCAGTTTGAGTATTTTTAAAATATAAATTCTAAATCTACATTTATAAGCTCTTCTACATGAGTCTCACAACGCATAGAGACTGTTAATTCGCCGATTTCATGCAGATATCAGTGATCATCCGAAAAGCTTTAAGTAATCGCAAATACACTGCTTATTTTTTAAAAATCATAAAAAGTTCGAGAGTTTCCCAAATTGTATCTATAAATAAAATATATTAATAGTATCCAGGATTACATGCTTATCCCATAGATCACTAATTTTTAACTAATTTTTTTTTAAACTATGAATTTCCGATTTACTCTTAACAGATTTCGAGACTTTCAGCTGCTCACATTTCGTATGCAATACGGAGAGATAATCCTTAATGTCGGAAAAGAGCCTGTCAACTTTATCTCTAATAATCAACAAATTCGGATCAATTAGGACCAGGGAGAGGGGTACACAAACACCCCCCTCCACAATAAAGCAAATATTGGTAATCAAATATCTAAAGAAATATAACAGCGAAAGTTCTCAACTGATTCCAAGAACCTCCTCAAGGAACTATTTTACTGGACAAAACGTATGATGGATAGGACCAGAGGAAAGGGTTTCCCCTTTTCAAAGCAAATAATGATTTTCGAACATCTAAAGAAATACAACAGCGAGAGCTCTCATATTTGATATCAAGAACTTCCTCAAACAAACATAACAGGACAAAAAGTTAGACGGATGGGACAAGGGGGAGAGGTAATCCCATAAAAAGTAAATATTAATTATCGATTATTTAAAGAACTATAATAACGAGAGAGACACTATCACTGGAAAAAATATTGGACTTATAGGATCAGTGGAAGAGGTACCGCTTATTCAAGCAAATTTAATTTACTAACGATCTATTTAAATCGTATGATAATACAAGACAAATGTAACGCCCTAGAAATTGATTTTGGCAAAATGAAGTAGTTTTATATAATAAAGTCTTAAAATTAAAGTCAAATTAAAAAAATTATTATAATAAAATAATTTTTATCAACTAATTTCATAATAATAATGATGATCATTTAGATAATTAGATTTTATAACATGCGATTATAACTGTTATAAAATTATCATTATAAAAATTGTGTCACAAATATTCTAATGCGTTTTTTTTTTAAATGACGAAAATTTTACAAAAAATTTAACCTTGATTTTGTGGAAAAGAAGTGTGAACTTGAAATTTTGAATGTTAGAGAAAAAAAGCAAATGGCGTATGAAACGATCGAATTATGTTTTATGATTTCAACTGCCATTTGAAAGAGAGAGAGAAAGAAAGAGAGAGAGAAAGAGAAAGAGTGATAAGTTGAAAATATGTTGTGACTTTAATTTGTTGTTAAGAAAATAGTGCAATTTCGTGATAAGAATTATCACAAATTAAAAAGAACACTTTTATCAGCGTTAATAAATTTTGAATGGAGGGGAACTAATAAATATTCTGGAATTTCAAAATGAAATAAAATGCGTAACAATGGAAAATTATGTCGATAAATTGAAAAGAAATGATAATAATTTCAGAAATAATTTTAAATACAAAAAGAAAATTTTGGAAAAGAAGTTCAAGATTTATTGCAGGTTTGAGGAATTTATTTTCAAAAGAGATCAAATTGAGCTCCTCCCTTTAAATTTTGAAAAAAGATCAATGATCTGGAATAAGTGGGACATATAAGATAATTTATAATCAAAAACTAAGTTCTTCAGAAAAAAATCTTATCGGCTCAAAATATCCATAAACACAATTTCGTTAAGATCTTGTCAATTGCTCATTTAAGGGTCATTGATCTTTAATGGATCGATTACATATGGCAACCGGAGTTAAGTTGCGTTGCTGGTTGATAACGCAATCATTTATCAAAAACGTATTATGTGTGGCAACTGACATCGGTTCCCATTTTGACAGTTCGACAACCGAAAAATATAAACAAAACATACTCATGTACTGTGTATGTGTGTGTGTGAATTCAAAAATAAAGAAATTCTAGGATTTATCCTTAATAAATTGTTACCAAAATTACCGCAGGAAGGACAACTAAAATTGAAAACAATTTTCTGCGGAACAACAAACGTAGCATTATGGGACCTAAAGAACATTTTTAACTTTCACCAAGGCCCGGACACCACGAAAGTACCACAATTTCTTTTCTTGTTATTAATTTAATAAAAAAACACAAGAATTTATTATTTAACAACTAAAATTGATAACTTCAGTTGCCAGTGGCCATCTATAATGTAATTTTGGCAACAGACAATGCAAATGAAGTTGTGTTGCCATACATAATCGACCCATTAATCTGATCTCTTGAAAGTAAGCTGTTGTCTTTAAGCCATATAACATTAAGTTCATTAACCTCAACTGTATAACATGACTGACAAAAACCCATTTTGAAAGCTGTAATTGAGAACTTTACCTGCCTTAAAAATCATATCATGCCAATGCAGACTGAAATCTTTTACGAATGACCTTACAAAAATACTCCAAATTACTTTAGAACCAGCAGCGATCTTTAAATTTGAAATCCACATGAACCAGAAACTATTCGAACTATTGAAACAGGTTTGGATGATCACAGGAAATTTGTAGCTTTGATTTGTTTGAAGGGGTAATGAAATGAAAATCTTTCATCATGAAAATGCTCCGCTATGTGTTGAAAAGTTTTGGTTCACACAAGTTCCTTAGATACGGATATTTAAATCGGAACAGATGTTCACAGGAGACTTATAGTACTTTTAAAGAGAACAACTTAGCTCTGTCACAGGTTACAAGAACGGTTTTAGACTTTTAGCAATAACTGTGGAGGGCTCACCCTTTGGCGAAGCTTGACCCATCTTACTACCATTTTTTCGGGTCGATGCAGAAAGACCTCACTGCAGTTTATACTTTTAGCTTAAAACCGGGAAGTACTGAAAATTCTGCTTAAAGATAGAAATCGGCAAAAATTTTCCATCATGACAAAGTTTGACCACGTGTTATAAGAGCGGTCTATAGCTATTTACCATAAAATAGATGAAACAAGTTTGACCTTTTTAAATGCCAGACGTTTCGATCGATATAGAGTGACCATATGGAATGCTTTTAGAATAGAGTATCTAAAATTAACCCAATTGACTGAGATTCTTTAGAATCTCAGATCGACCTTACTGGGGTACACTTTTTACTTCTTTACCTAAAATTTGGGCCGATAATCATAGGCAACCTATTTTGAGGTCCTTTTGAAAATGACAATAAACGAAATTCTTCCAAAAAGCCAACGATAGATCATATGTAGAAAGATCGGCCAAACCAGCAAAGCCAACGAATTGGCTGACCAATTTTATAGATCAGAACTTGACCCGTTTAGACTACCAAACATTTCAATTAATCTAGATCAAAGTTACCCACCCACACTACCACACATTTGCCTTTGTGTGAGTAAAGCAGCAAAAAATTACATTGAAAAAATACTGTCTCTGGTCAAATTGAAGAGAGAGAGAGAGCCGAAATCATTTATCGTGTACGTGTAAACTAACCAAAATTTGTAGTCTGACCTCTTGAATCGGGAAATGTGTATTAAAATCATCACCACTTTACTTCTACTTTCTAAATTTGGATTGGGCGATTAGATGGAATTTTTCTAGTTACTTTTGTAGAGGACAATCAACGAAAATCTTCCATCAAGACTAAAGATCGATCAAAAACCGAATTGGCTCACCAACCTTACCGATCAGACCCTGTTCCTTTACGATTACCAAGCTATCGATTGATCTAAATCAATCACTTTAGGACAGAGTAGCAGAAAATTGGAGTAATTGATTATTTGCAATATGTTACTTAAAGGAAGAAAAATTGTATGATCATACTCTCTAAGACACATTCTTCTTCCGATGAGATAAAATGGGAAATTCGTGCTCTCAAATTGTCGATCTCAGACATAGTTGCCAGATCATTTTGGAAAAAAAATCGTCAAGAAATCGTCAACAACTTATAAAATTTTTACAATTTGCAACAAAAAAAATTTTAAAGGCTTAAGAAGTAGAGCTTTTTATAACTTCAAATACGATCCGGAAACATTTCAGAAATCACATTCCTTTTTCGAACAAAATAATTTCATTTCATTCAGCTGACATGGGATTCATACTTCTTAGAAGTGGTTACTGTGGCAACTTTGTAATTAAATTGAAAAGTGCGAGTTTTCATTAAGTCCAAAAATGCCCAAAAAACAAAAACCCCAACACGAGAGGTTGGAATACAAATTCTATTTACCTCCCACGTGCACTGTTACCGACTGCTACTCACTCTTTCATCAATTTAAGTTGATTCGTTCACTGAAATTTTTTGCAAAAACAAATTTATCACAGTGTGGTAGGGCACCTCTGCTTTAGTCTTTTATTAGATTAATGAATATTGGCATTGAAGTTAATTTTTCCAAAAGACTTCTTTTGGTACTGTAAAGTACCCAAACGATTTCATTGATTTTATATCAAAATCTATATATTAACATTAAAATATCTGGATGACAGATTTTTGGAAAAGTTTTGGTGAGCGATTATATAAAAACCTTGGAAAGCAATTATTATTATACATTTTGTGCCTGTGAAAAATTGTTAAATTTTGGTTATAAATCGTCAAAAGTCCATTTTTGGTTTATAAATTGTCAAATCTGGCAACATTGGTCTCAGGGTATAGTCCAGATATAAAACATAATAAAATTCTCAACAGATTTATTATAAAATATGACTTGATCCTTGATCTCAAAGTCGCTCTTTTGTAATTGACATTTTCTCTTTAAGTGTTAAAAAAAAGGAGTTCATTGCTCTTAATATTAAGTTGAAGGTATTTTAAGTCATTTTTCAGATAATCACTTAATTAAATTATAATTATTTTTTTATTAATTTGCACTTTTTCCATTTATTTTGTTATTTTATTTTATCTTTTTTTTGTTAACAATTCCTTTGTCTGTTCTCAACTTGATAACAAGAATGTGGCACAAAATAAAATAACAAAAATAAAAAAGGAATTTCAATTATTTACAATGTAAATAATTAATTATAGAAAAATTTCCAAAAAAACAAAAAAACTTACCGTCTGTAGGGAAGAAGACATGTTTTATTTAAATTATTTTTTTTTTTGTAAAAAATAAACAAGACTTTTTATGTTTTTTTCTTTAAAATTGTGTGGTGCGATTGATTAACATTTAATTATTATGAATTGATTATTTTGTTGTTGTTATTATTATTAAGCAGCTGTAGCTAATGACTTGTTGTTGTTTTTGTTAAAAGGGAACTTAAACACTTGTATTAAATTGTTAATAACAATTTTTATTCCAAATATTTAAACAAATAATTAAATTTTTACACTTTTAATTTTAATTTTTTTATATGAATTTTTTCCAAAAAATAAAAATTATTTTTTTTTGTTTTTGTATAAAAATATAAAAAAAAATATGTTTTGTTTTTATTTTTAATATTTCTTTTTATAAAAAAAAACAGTTTTTTCGTTATTTCTTTTTTTCCAATTCAAAGAGCCGAAAACCTCATACATGCACTTGTCTACGCTGTTGAAGAGTAAATGAGTTTTTCGATTTTGTAATTTTAACTAAAAAAATAAACTAAAAAATAAAAAAATACACTCTCACAGTGAGTCCACTATCTCTGAGTCAAGCAACTCATACATTTACAAACTGGTTTTCTATTTGTTTCCCTGCAAACATTTTTTGGCTTAAAGGAGTCGAAGATAATTTTCAAGTAACAAAAAATTTATCTTCCGTTGGGAAAAACTATCTCTTTTCGACGAAGTAACTCACTGCCGAGAGTGACTTATAAGACTCTTCAGTAAGTGGGTTAAAAAAAAAAAATTTTAGAAGGGCCTTAGAAAACTCTTTCAGAAGTCACTTCTTTGGCTTCTTTTCTTCTTCACTTCTACTTTATTTTTTACATTCAAAATAAAATGTGTAATTTTCTTTTAGTAAATGTTCTCTTCCAACATTTTTTGTTGTGCAAGTGACTTAGAAGAGTCTTCCAGAAGTTGAAATTTATTGCCGAATATGTTTTCAAAGTATCATAAAAATCATCTTCCATCGGGAAAATGTATTTCTTTTCGATTTAGCTTCTAGACGAATCTAAGAAGGAAGTGAACTTGAAGGCACTGCTGAGAGTGATTTATAGAGGAGTCTAGTATATGCTTCTTAGAAACTTCCAGAAGTCACTTCTTTGGCACTTCTACTTTCTTTTTACACCCAAAATAGAACGTGTTATTTTCTTTTAATAAATGTTCTCTTCCAACATTTTTTGTTGTGCAAGTGGCTTAGAAGAGTCTACCAGAAGTTGAAATTTATTGCCGAATATGTTTTCAAAGTATCATGAAAATCATTTACCGTTAGGAAAAACTATTTTCTGTTTCGAAATAGCTTCTAGATGACTCTAAAAAGCTACTTCTGGAAGTGACCCAGAAGTCACTTCTACGAGTGACTTATAAGACTCTTCTATAAGTATCTTAAATGTGATTTCTGGAGGAGTCCAAGAAGACACTACTTAGAAACTACTTAACCATTTTCAGAAGTATATTCTTGGTAACTTTTAGAAGTCCCTTTAAAGTCACTTCTGGAAGTGCTATTTTATTTTTTATACCCAAAGTAAAACGTGTACATTTTTTAATTAATGTTTATTTGTTACATAAATGCGTGTGAAGTCAATACATTATGTTTTGTACATACACAGTTACACACTTATACTCCCAGACGTGCACAATATAAAAAAAAATTGTTCTTAAATATAACAAATGGACACTTAATCAGCCATAAAATTTGCTATATTTTTGGCTATAACTTTTTTTCAACTGAACCGATTTTGAGCCGATAATAATGAAGTACATAAAATGTTCTTCGCTTTGCTTAGATGTTAGAGAGAGATCGATCTATATCTCTTTATATAATGAACCGGTTTTGTTGGTTCTAAATAAGTAACTTCTCAGGACTCTAACAAGTACTCAGGCCAAATTTCATTACCAACAACAGAAAGATGGACATAGCTAAATCGAATCAGTTTTTGATATGATACAAGAATATATATACATTTCGTGGTCTGATAAATATTCTTCTGAGCGTTACACATAGAATGAAAATGTTTATATAACCTTTTCACCACTAAAAATTGTTATAAAATTTACTTACGATTTTATATCTCAGTCTGATTAAACTAAAATTTTGAACACGAAGAAGAATAATTTTTATAATCAATTACAAGAACAAGTAAGAATGCGATATTCGGCTATACCGAATCTTAAATACCCTACACCACTATATTGAAGACAATTATCTGGTTGTCAGAATTTCAATGGAACTGGTTCACATTTTATTCCATTCAGTGGGATGATAAAAGTGTGATAATCAAATGTGGACCGATGTTTGTCAAACTAGTTTCATCTATTAAAGACTTATAAAAAAACTGATCGAATTTAAAGCATTTTGTGCAAAATGGCCTTAAATGGCAACTACAACAAAATATGGCCCGATATTCGTCAAATTAGTAACATATATTTAAGGTAGAGCAATAATTGTGGCGAATTTCAATAGAATTGTTTTAACTTTCAAAATGTTTGAAAAGAACTCTCATTCTCGGAGCATACAAGACCAAGAAAGTACCAAATATTCAAGACAGTTAGAAAAATACTTGTGATGATTTTAAATTAAATTGGTGCACAGTATTATGAAGTCAGAATCCGTTTTATCTTCTAAGGAAAACAACAACTTCTGGAAGCTTCTTCCTTATATACTCCGAGAATATCTAAAGGCAATAGAAATGTATTTTTCTTTTGTAAATTGTTTACTATCGTCTGATCAACTTCTGGAAGACGATTCCTTATATAATCTGAGAACAGAAATAACTTGTTTCTATAATTCCTTTATACTATATATATTATAGTATATTCCGAGAAGATCATGTAGCAATAGCGATGTATTTTGTTTCTCTAAGTTGTTTGCAATCATCTGATCAACTTCTGGAAGACTCCGAGAACAGATGTGAAGTTTTTGTTTCTGTACTTCTTTCATTATTCTTTATTATTACACATCTTTTGGTAGACACTTTTTTGTATGCTTCGAGAAGATCATATAGCAATAGTGATGTATTTCATCTGAATAACAAAAGATTTTTATCTTCCCACAATCTTCCAAAAGTATCTAAGAAGTGACGTCCACAACACTTCTAACTTCCAAATGTTTGAAGGGTTGTGAAAAATGAATAAATAACAAAAACAAGTAAAACATAAAAATAAATCCTACAAACAAAATTTTTTGTTATCAAATACTCACACTCTTTCTACCAGATAACACACACACACACATTAAAGAGGAACCTACTGGAACATTAATTGAGTATAAATTTATTTTATCTCCTTTTCTCTCTCTCTTTCGCTCTCTTTGTATTAACATTATTAAGGCCATTTACCATAGTAAAAATAACAGAAATTCATATGATTAACATGTGTTTTTTTCTTTTTCTATTTCAATATTGATTTTTACAAAAAAAATTGTTGGTTTTTTATTGAGACATAAAACAGAACCTTGTTGCTTATTCTACTCTCCGTTTAACAGAGTGGCCAGATTATTAATTTTTATACTTCTATCTTTAGGTACACCATTCGACTCAGAATAACTTTTTAAATCTATTTAACGATGTTAAAATTCCTCCAGCCTTTGCCATCACTTGAACTAGGAAAAAGTAAGTAAAAGAATTAATATCGCCAATTCCAGATAAAGATGCAAATATCTCTCACATCAGCAGTCGCCAAATCCATCTGAGATTGTAACGAGCCACTTCCACAAGACAGTCACTGGACACAGAACAGTGGCCAAGAAGATGAAGACTAATTTCCTTTTCTTCCTCAATTATGCAGTTTCTGCGGAAATCATTCGAAGTTAACCGCATTTTTGATGCATGTACCTCGAAACGACACTGTCCAGATACTGCAGCAAATGTGTCTCACAACAGAGTTAGCAAGATATTGAGAAGGAACGATGATTTTATAGTGAATTAAAAATGTATTAAAAAATGACTTTAAATCACAAATTTATCATAAAAATGACATTTTAATATCGATATCTATCAAGTTCGATAAAATTGTTAGTCCATAGTTGATTTCAAATTTTTATTGAAAATAATATATATTTTAGTTTTTGGGATCCCAATAATGCTCACTTAATTACAAAACAAAACAAAAAAAAACCTGTCCGAAAATGGGTCAATATTTTACTTTGGTCTAAATATCTCACAAATTATACATATGTAGAGAATTATAAGGACTATATGTATGTAAAATACATTTTCAATCAAACCATAAATGAAATGTTGGCTCTTTTTTTAAGTCGTCTTACTCAAGGATCCAGTTCTCGACCCACTAGAAACATGTTCTTCTCCAAATAAATTGTATAATACCTGGAGTACATCCATGTAAAACTACTATTTAATTGTTTCGAAGTCACAGAATTATTATTAAAAAGAGCATTTGTGACCACTGTGCGTAGTTTCTTTTATATATCAACTTAAATGTAAATTTCTTCGCGACCACAAATTTATCGTAATTTTTTTTTTAATTGTCGTAATGGATTGTTTACAAAATGACCGAGGAAGGAATGAAAGCATCAAGGGACCTGAAGAAAATATTCGACATTTGTAGCTATCACTGAAGCCCGGACACTACGAGCAATATTTGAATTCAACTCCATTTGTTCAAAAAGCTCCTCAAATTATTTTCTTGTTGTAAATTTAATAATAATTGTTAAAATTAAACAAACACCTTACGTTTTAAATTAAAAACAACTGCGTAAAATATACTATGCGACCAAAAAAATTTACTATTTGGCAACTGAAATTGACAACTTTATTTGCCAGTTGCCATCTATAATATAATTTTGGCAACTGAAATTCGGTTGCCATACGTAATAGACTCATAAAACGGCTGGATCAATTTTGATAAAATTTCCACAAAATGATCTCAATACACCTGGAAGTAACATAAGCTATAAAAAATTCCGGTAGGACCAAGGCCGTACCACCCATTCAAAGCAAATATTGATTAATATTTAAAGAACTATAACAGCGAGTTTTTTTACCAACTCCTCCTAAATTCAAGTAACTGTTTTACTGAACAGAACCAGGGCGCCAACAAAGCCCTAATTTCTTTCTTTTCGTGAAACGAAGTTTAGCGGGTCTGCAAGGCCTTTCATAAATTTTCTTTTAAACAAAAATTTATCACACAGTTATTCTCAAATTCAAAAAAAATTCTTAAAATTAAAAATATATCGCGAATTTTTTTGAAAATTAACATTTATCGAAAAAAATTTTATCCGGATCAACAATTTCTCGTTGATTTCCTTCGACAATCAAGAAAACTGACATAAAATCGTCCTAAATTGAAAAAAATACTAATTTTCTTTCAAGTTTTACGTTATTAAAACCCCCCTCCCCCCTGTCACAACCAAAAATTTAATTTCTTAAATTTTTTTAAGTAAATTTTTGTATTTAAATTAAATAAAATTACAAAAATCTCACTTAAAAACTATAATATGTTGGTTGTTGTTGTTTCCCTTTTCTTAAAAATTAATTCAAAAAATTACAACACAATTTTTGGAAGTTTTTTTGTTTTTTTTTTTTTTCAAATATTTTTTTTGTTTTTATTTTTCAATCGAATGTATTTTATTGAATGTTTGTTTGTTGTTTTTTGTTTAAATATATATTTATTTTTGTTTTTGTATTATTTTTTACAACTTTTTAGCCTTTTACTTCTTGTCTGGTAGGTAGAGTGGTGGTTGGTGTAGTTGTTGCAACTGATGATGTGTTATAATATTTTTGTTTTTACTTTTATATAATAATTTTTTTTTTAAAAATATTACAAAAAAAAATGAAAAAGTCATGTTGTAAATATTTTTTCTTTAAAAAGTTATTGAGACATTTTTTATAAAAAAAACTAAAATTAAGAGAAAAAATCTTAAAATCAACTTTGTTACAGGCAGCAGCAGCAACCAAAAAAGGAGGATAATAATCGATCGATCGATCAAATTTATAAAACCTAAATTTTCAACTTTTTAACTTTTCAAAAAAATGCTTAGCATTTTATTTAAGGGAGAAAAAAGAGAAAAATTAAGGAAATATTGAAGAGGAGGAACTGCTGTTGCCAGACAAAGAAATTTATAAGAAATTCGAATTAAATATAAAAATTTCTTTTCGATATAAAAAAAATATTGAGATATGACGAAGACAAAAGTGTTAGAATGAAATGAGAGTTTTTTTCTTTAGATAAAAATAAAATGGGATCTTTTTTCATTTACGTTAATTCCGAATTCAAAATATACAACTTTTGTCCCTCTGCCTCTAACTCTACAAGAGAAAAGGAGGTGGACAAGATGGAGAATGTTTATAATTAATAATTTTTGTAATAATTAATTAAATATTCTTAGGATTATGTATAGTAGATTTTTTCTTCTTCTTGTTACGTTTTAAAATACACATGCAAATTCATTCATTTCAAAAATTTATGAAGAAAATACATTTTTTGTTGATTTAAAAAAGAAAATTTATACATAAAAACCTTATAAAATAATTAATTATTTAAAAAAGTTAAATTAAGATTAAGAGAATTTTGAAAATTTGAATTTTGTTTTTGTTTTTGTTTTTAAGGAGAATATGCTGCTGGTTTTGTTGCTCTCTGTGCGTCAATAAAATTATTAAATATTATATCGCCGGCGATCAGATCACATCTTTCAATTGTTGTTATTTAGATTCTTTTGTTGATTGTGGTTGTTGTGTTGTTATTTTGTTGTATGTTGATTGATGTTGTTTCTTCTCTTTTTTTCATTTATATGTAATTTTATAGGTAGTTTACAGGTTTTTTATATTTTTTTCTTTGTTTTTTTTTTTTTTGTAGGATTTTTTTAAAGTTTTTTTGTTTTCATTTTTTATAATGTTAATGTAAGTAAATTATTAGAATTAGTTTTTTTGTTTGTTTTGTTTTTTTTTTGTGTGTTATTTTTTGTTTTTGTTTAATATATATTATATATAGTAGAGGGTAGGTGTTGTTGTGTGTGTGATTTTGTTAATTAAGAGATTAAGCCGCTACTTCAGATGCCTCCGCACCATTTTGTACCTCTTCTTTTGAGGTCTCTTCCAATTTGGCCTTCTTTTCGGGTGTCACTTCAGCGGCATCGTCTGTTTTAGCTTCACCTTCGGTCACTTTCCTCTTAACGGCCTCAGCGGGGGCAGAATCTATATATAAAATAATAATAATAATAATAATAATAATAATAATAAAGAAAATTCAAATATTTAATACAAATTTTTAATCATAATTTAAAAAAATAAATAAAATTTCATTAATTTTTAATAACCTTCATCGCCACAAGTGTCATTTTTCAGTGTGTAAGAAAAAATATTCTCAGACTAAATAATGTATATATTTTTGCTTCAAATCAAAATTAAGCTTAGTCCGTCTATCTATCTTTCTGTTGTAGTAGTCCTCAGTACTTTTAATAGTCCTGAAATTTTCCCCATTTAAAACCATAAAAATCGGTTCAGTATATTAAAAGGTATAGACCGGTATCCAAGACAAACTCTAAGATCAAGCGAAAAACTTTTCCATTGTCAATTATAAGTCGACAAATTAGAATGAAATGAACGTACTTCATTACCATTCTAAAAATTTATGAAAATCGGTTCAGTAGAAAAGTCAGCCAAAAATGTAAATAATTCTATGACTCATTAAGTGTTCCTGTGTTATATTTAAGAAAAACTTTTATATATTGTATACATGCGATCCGTAAGTGTTTGTGTGAGTTTGTATGTACGAAACATAACTTACTTCACCTTCACGCGCATTTGTGGTGGAGGGTATTGAAGATTCGGCATAGCCGAATATAGCATTTTTTTGTTTTTCTTTATTATTTACCTGTAGAATCACCATTGGCTTCAGCAGCAGGTGCTTCTACACCATTTTCTTCAGCGGCAGCTGGCGCAGATTCTTCAGCAGCTTCGGTGGCAGCAGGAGTTTCAGCTTCGGCAGCAGCTTTACCATCTGTTTCAGTTTTTTCAGCTGCAGCAGCTGCTTCGCTATCACCATTTTCCTTGGCATTAGCGGCTTCATCTTTCTTTTCTTCAGCAGCTGAAGCTTCACCATTTTCTGTGGTTGCCTCTTCGGTAGCGGCGGGAGTTTCAGCGGCAACTTCTTTTTTGCCAGCATCAACCTCCTCGGCGGCTACTTTCTCTACAACGGGAGTTTCTCTGTAAAGCAAATAACCAAATAATAAATTAAGTAAATTTTTGAAATTTAAAAATTAAAAAAAAATGCTGCTAATTATTTTTATATACACAAATTAGTTAATAAAATAAATATTGAAGACAACTTTATGGTCATTATGTCGTTAAAAATTCATATCGAATTATCTTCAAATATGATAAAAATAAAATATATCATTTTAGTATCATTTTGTATCTAAATTTTATTCATCACTTCCCCCTTTTTTTGTTTTTACTATTAAAAAAAATGTCTAAAAAATTGTCTTAAAACTTTAACATTTTGCGCGCTTCATTTAAGATAACATTACTCTGTTAACGTTAAAATTAATAGTTAACAGTTATAGTTTACATTAAATAGGGTTCACCTGACTGCTGCAAAAATAAAGCACATAACCTCAAAAAGCTGTTAAATTCAAGGACTATAATATTCTTTCTTTAATTATATCTCCCTGATCTAAAATGTTATATTAATAATTTAAAATATTTCGAAATAAAAAAAAAATACTTTCTAAAATTTATTTATAAGAGATCGCCTTGCATTATTATAGTGAAGAGAGGGAGAAAAAGAGAGGAGGAAGCATCATGTATGATTCACATTAAAAAACAACAAAAATTAAATATTAACTTTAATTAGCATTTAAATTAATATTTAAAAAATACACAAAAATATAGTAGAATAATAAACAGAAAAAATAATATTTAAACAAAAGAAATAAAAAAAGAAACATTTAAATTCATTTAAAACTGCTGGCGCAGCTGTACTTTTTCAATTTTTGAACTTGTTTCAAAAAAAATGTGCTTTTCTTTTAAAAAACGAGATCAAACTTTAAAAAAGCACAACCAGGATCTTAAAAATAGTTAAATTTTTTTTCTAAACTAGAGATCGAGATCCAGAATATGTAAAGTTTATTTAAACAAATTCTATATCGTTTCGAGATTTGGAAAGCTATAGAAATAACGAGTGATTACCGAAAACCCCTTTTAACACACGTTTTTCTTTATTAAAACTTTCAACTCTGGTTTTATTTGATTCTTTTTTATTAAGTAGCTATTGATCGAGGGAATGCTGAAGGGAAGTTAACGACTCAAAAGCATTCAAAAGTTCTTAGAATGGCAATCAATATGCAGTTGCAGCAAAAGAAGCGAATCTTATGTTACAACGACCTCAATAAATACTAAAATTAACATCAAGCTCCCTCTAGTAATGTTTAGTTTTATTTGACACGTTTTTTCTTGAGTGGGAAACCAATTTAGATTGTGGCTGAGAATCGGTTATCGATTGTTTATGATCCAATCTATAAAACCATTCTTAGAGATCTTATTCATCGAAAATCTTCCCATTATGCTTTATGATTTTTTAATAAAATTGGACTTAAATTCTTTATTGTAATAAATTCAATATTTATTTATTTTATCAAAAAGTTCCTTAATTTTGTGAAAATTTAGTATAAAATTCTTTTTGAAAAAAAATTACAAAGAGAACAAAATTTGCACCTTCTTTTCAAAGAGAAAAAAATTATAAATTCTCTTGTGAGTCATTTAATGTTTTATTATTCTCAATTTTTTTAATGCATTTTAAAGAAAGCACATGGACCTGGTATTAGAAAAACTGTCTAACATGATCGATTTAATCAAAAATTCACATAGAAACAAAAGATAGATAACATTGATGACCTAAAAGAAGTAAAATAAAGAGCTGGTTGACAAGAATTTTTAATTTAATAAAATAAAAAAAGCACATGGCAGGAATTTAAGACTTTTTTCATAAAAATAGACTAATTTTTAATGGACCTTAGACAAAATAATAAAAATCTAATGGACTGAGAGATGAATAAAAAATTAATTAAAGAAATTATTTAGAGATAAAAAAATAAAAAATGGAATTTTTAAAAATATTTTTAAAAATTATGGCAACTTTTTTTTACTTTTTGGACAACATAGAGATTAAGCATTTAAAACTTTTTTAAATCGCATTTTTCAAAAGTAAGGTAATTTAACTTTTAAATTTTTTTAAATAATTTTCATTAAAAATTCGTCACAATTTGTATTTTGCTCTAAATTAAATAAAATTTCCTTTTTATTAAAAAAATACAAAAAACCTAAGTTTTATACCCTCCATCACAAAAAATAAAGAGACCCCGACCCCTTAATATATAAAATCTTGCATTAAAACAAAATCTGATTCGACTTAGTACTGCCGTCTATTTGAAGTCGTCACACTGACATTCACAACCATTGACAGAACTGAGTGAAATTTGCCTTAATTAAGTAATTAGTCCTGAGAAGTTTCCTTTTAAAATCAACAAATCAGTTCAGTATATAAAAAGGTTCGAGCGAAGAACTTTGTTTATTGAGTAGGGGAAAAATACTGAAAGCTTTCATGACTAATTTACTGAACTCAGAAACCCTAATTTTTTACCACAATAAAATTATTTTCTTCTTAAAATTAAGCTTTAACGATGTAAACTAACATTAAATACAAAAGAAAAGCTCTACTTTTAAAAACAAAAACTTAACAACATAGACAGTGTGTAAAAAAAAACACAATGCAAAAAAATGTGTGTTTACAAAGATATTACAAATAAAAAAGTACCCTCTCAAAAAACATGTTAAATTAAATCGAAAATAAAAATAACAAAAACAAAATTACACACCGCTAAAAATAGAAAAAAAAAAAAAAACAAGTACAACACTAGACACATCTGCCAGTTCCTTTACGAACATTTTTTACACAAAAAGAAAAAAGAGAAAAAACGGCGTGACTCCTCTTCTTTTAACAAGCAGAACAGCAAATTAAAACACACATGTGTAGTTTTTCGCTTTGAAGAAAATACAAAAACAAGTAAACAACATGACTAAACCATACGGTATGGCAGACAATAATAATAATACACAGAGAAGAATTAGAAGAAGAAAAAACGGTTAGAAGCATAAGGGGTGATAATACCTTATACACACCAACAAATTTATACACACAATACAATTTTGCTATATGTTTAATATGCATACAAACTAATTAAATGTTGAGAGTAAAGAGAGCGCAAATAATGAAATATATTTAATGTTCTTTTTCATTCTAGAATAAATTAAGGAATTAAAGTAAAAAAAAGGAAATAAATATTGAAACAAAACACAATAAAGGAAAGCAAAAGAAGAAACAAATAAAGAAAACAATAAAGTTTTAGCGCGCAAAAAAGAATACCAAAAAAGCGAGTCTTAACAAAAAAGGAATTAAAAGGGATTTAAAAAATGTGAGGAAAAAATAACGGGCTTTTTTTGTATCAAAAGAGAAAAAGTGAGAGAAAGAGTTTAAAAACAGTTAAGAGATTTTGCAAAATCTAAAATGTAACCAATAAATCGTCAATAATGATATTAAACTGTATTTGGGGATTTAATAAATTTTGTGTAAAAAAATTATATTTCTTTTTGTTTCATTTTTTTGGAATCAAAAACAAAAAATATTTTTCTCTGTATATAACAAAAAAAAATTAAAAGCAAATATTGCTCCCTATTTCGTAGTATATAACAAATTTTAGTCGGTCAAACCCGACAATTTAACACCTTATCACCACGTTAATTTCTTATGTCAGCCACCAAAAATTAAATATATTAAATATAATTTTTCTTAATTTGACCAACTCTTACCACAATACCAACGTATTGTGAGATTTAATCTCCTCAAAGTAATATTTTTAAGGATTTGTATGAGGCCTATAAGAAATAATGAACCGAACCTTGAAGAATTTGGCATATTATTTTATATTTATACTAAAAATCGCTTTAAATTCAGGACCTTTATGGCCTTCTATTCTTGGAGAAACGGTTGTATGGGGGTAGATGAATAAATAGACTCATCAATCCTTGGACCATAATAATGACACGTGTCAAGTTTCGTCAAGATATCCTTGAAATTGCAACCTGCAGAAAGTGATTCTGTGTCGAAGTATACTTAATATGGTGGATATGTAACATAATTTTTTCTTTATGTTACGAACATCAGCAGAAATGTACAATAACCCAAACACCTTCGGTGGTGTAGGGTACAAAAAAAGTTTGTATCTTATTTGTTCAGGAAGTTCTAAGTGAATACACATTTTATATATTATAAAAAGCAACAACTTGTCATATTATACAAAAACATCAGACAAGCGCGCGCTCTTTTTCTTTAAAAAATACCAAAAATTTACTGCGTAGAAAATGTCTTTGAACTTCCCCCCGCTTCATTAAGACATTTTTAACTTATTAAACAAAAAACCCATAATTTAGTTATTTCTTTCTGCTCTGGTGTCTTTATTGTTTAAAACCGGACATATACAAGTTAAATTGAAAATGTGTTGCCGCCGCCAGGTATTGCTAACCGGCATTATAAGCCAACCGCGAAAAAAGCGGCCAACCATTTCAATTCTCCTTCAATTACTTAAGCCGACACAACACCACAAACTCTAATACCTACATTACCCCACCAACTCCACCGCGCAAAAATGTTAAACCTTTTTTCTTCACAATTCGCTTAAAAACTTCTTTCTGCTCTACACAACCATTTTATTTTACGTTTTTCTTCTTCCTTTTCAGTGTTACAAATAACGTATACAAACAACAACCACCGCTTAGTCGTTTCATCATTATTTGCCTTAAGCTGCTTGCATGGCGTCTTTTTCCTACTTCTTCTTCGTTTTTTTTCTCTCTCTTTCATTCTCATATTCGAAGAAAATTGTTTAGCAAAAAATTTGTATTTTCAAAAAAATGCCGCTTTTCTGTTTCTTTTGTTGTCATTTTCTTTCCTTTATGTTTCATGTACAATTTGTTGTTGCAAAATATATAAACGAATATAACAAATAAACTTCCACAAGACAAAACGAGTTAACATTATTTACTTCTCCACAAAAAAAACTCTCTTATACTTTCTCATAACTTACTTAACCTAAGAGTAACAAAGAACACACTATATTCACAAACCGAAAAAAACCAACCAAGAGACGCCGTAAAATTTTTTCGCAAATGCCGCTGTTTTGTGATACAGACAAAATTTTTAAAAATTTTCATCGTTTTTTTTCCACGCACTAGACAAAATTTCCTTCTTTCTTTTTAACTTAATTGAATTTATTTTTGCTTTAAACTCTTTTTTTTAAATTAAATTTTATTGATCTCTTGTTAAAATTTTAAAATACTCACTTGTTTTCTACAGCAACATCGGCCATTTTGTTAAGGTGTTTTATTTGTTATAAAAAAAACTCGTTTACAAAAAAATGTGTATTTTAAAATGAGAACGTTTTTTTCAAGTTAAAATTGTATTTTATTGTTAATTTCAAATAAAACACAATCGTAGTCACACTTTCTTTAAATATCTTTTAGAAAAATAAAAGATTTTTGTTAATTAATTTAAGTAGCACACAAAATAAAAGAGCTTTATTTTAAAATTTACTTGTACTTTTTCAATATATTTTTACTTTATTTCTCAAATGCTGTACTCTACTGACCACTGCACACGTCTTTACTGCTTCGCTGATTATCGCCGAATGATGATCGAATTTTTGTTCGAATTAATTGGCGTCGTTGAGTTTTTTTGCCAACATTGTTGCAAAAATGTTTGTGCATGCGTTTCCTTTTGTGTGCCAGAAAGAGAGCGTAGTATGTTTGTGAAATTAGAAGAAGGTAATTTCCTGCAGTATTCAAACAGGTAAAAACAGCAACAATATTATTGTACAATTTACAACCACCACCACCACAAACAACAATATACATCTTTAATAATAAGTCAAACATTCAAGGCGACATATGGTTGTCATTGTTGAAAGAAAGTGTTAAAACAGGGTTGATGAGATTAATGCGAAAAAATGTTCCCAGATGCAATTTATAAAGTAAAATACGGTAGGATGTTAGAATAATGACAACTAAAATAGAAATCCATTATTTTTTGTATCTATTCAAAGACAAAGATGGAATTTCTGTCTCAATAATGCTTCAATCTGCAGATATGTTAATGATTTATTAATATATATTCTTTTAATTAATATTGCCTCAAACAATATTAATTAAATTAATTATGTAACATACAAAAATATATTGTTAGACCCACTTTTAAGTATTCCGTTCGACTCAGAATCACTTTCTGGATCGATTTAACGAGGTCCGATGTTCTGTGACAGGATGACACTTTATAAAGTCTTATGAAGGGAAATTTTAAGTATTTATAGTGACCGTTGCAACAAATAATTGTCTTCTTTTGGTGCAATTGCCTATGGCTTACTATACAAAGAAATTTTTGGGAAATTTTGACTGCTTTTGGGTCTAAAACTTTCCTTTAACTTTCACTCGAGCATCAGCAACATCAAATTTTTGACCTTGACGCTTCATCAATATATTAGGGTTAACTTTTCCTACCAAATAGTCCGAGCACTGAGCTAACTGTTCTGCTCTCCTACCGGCTGTGTTGGGAGCTCTTTTGAGAACGATTTCTATATTTTGGCTTAGAAACATCATGTAGATCATTCCTTCTACGTGAACTAAGATTTCTATAAAGGAACAATTTCTCCTGGTGCTGGTTAATAACATTGGCAGACATTTGAATGCTTAGCTAACTCATTGTAGCACCAAGTTTGATTATGTTGAAAATATTTAATAAAAAAAATATTAACAACTCCATTTTTAGGGTCTTTAGGTCTTTGATTTTAAAAAGATAATCAATTTATTATTTTGCTTAAAATCACACACAATATATGATATTTTTTACAAGAACAACTTGACGAGAAAGATAAAATAATACTCGGGTTAAAATTTGTAATGAAAAACATGTGTTAAGAATTTTTTGATCTTACTTCTTATTGTATTGAAGTTGATTTTAGGTTTAGAGCAAACGGCCTTTTATAATATATGAAAAAAATTATGAAATCATTTTGAAAAATTATTAATATTTAAAAAAGTTCTTATAAAGAGTTCACTGTATTTTCATTATTCTTATTAACCATTTACATACAATTCTCGTCTGGCAACACTCTTTCCCTCTATCATCAATATTGTTTTGCTTATAAAAATGACAGCTCCATCTGTTTGTCACTGTCAGTATTAGATAGCAACGCACATTTTGTTAATCAACATTTCGAGCATAATTATAAAGATATTGAATACTGTGCCGCCAATATTATTTGAAGCTTTGTTTAACTTCAAACATTACGGGGCAGAGGCAACAACAAATACATATGAGATGCTTGTTGTAAACTAAAAACTATTTGTTACAGTTCATGAGAAATGCGTTCTGATGTTGATTGAAATACTCTGCCAAGAGAATTTGCTGCAGCTGCTGCAGAAAAAGCATACAAAATTTTAAGAGAGTGAGAGAGAGAGAGAGGGAGAGACTTGAGAATGTAATAAATCATGAAATCAAAAACAGAAAAACACCAGGTGTTTGTGTAAGTAAACATAATTGTTGTTGTAAATTTCTAAAACAGGATATTTTTTGTCAGGATAAACGGGACAGATGTAATAAAAATTAGATTTTCACAAAATAAGTTTGCTAAGAGAAAATGAAAACAAAATCACAAAAACAACAACAATATCGATAAACTTAAATCTCAGTTTTCTATAAAGACAAAACAGAGAAATTTATATAAAAGAGTTTAAAAGGAAATATTTACAATTATTTTAAAGGAAACATTTATAAAAGGTAATAAAATTAATTAATTAATTAATTAGAAGTATGATTTAAAATACAATGTAAAAGATCACTCCTAAATTTAAATATGAGTTCTAGGAAAAGTGGTGGATAATAAATATTTAGAGAAAAATATTTACAACTCCATTTTGAAAATTAAGTACAGTGTTCTAAAAAGTTACAAAACTTACTTAAATTGAAACACGTAAGAAAGTTTTAGTTGGTCAAGCCCGATAATTTTATATATACCATATTGTTTGTTATAAGCAATAGCTACCAAAAATAAATAAGCGACCCTCGTACAAAGGTATTTTTTAATTTATACTTAAGATTGCAATATATGAAAATTTTTCAGGGGACGTTATATGGAAGCTAAGAGAATTATGTGAGGCTATAGCACAATCTTTTTCTGTCCGATGTTCTTTTCCTATTAACAAGCGCTTCCTTTTTAATTGTAGGGTTATCAATGCTCTTAGTTGTCTTATCTGTCACTTTGCTGGTTGTCTGCAGGCATTTCCAATTTTTCCCTTTATTGCTGGAATGAAGAAGATCGTACATAAATCGCGATTAGATAAACATTTTATTTATATATATTTTTTTTTGTACTCTCACCATTATAAGTGAGAATAAATATATTATTTCACCAAAATCTAAGTCGATTTTGCTTTGTACGAATATGTGTCTGTGTCAATGAAATTTGGCCTGATAGTCCTGAGAAGTTTCCTGTTTAAAACCATTAAAATCAGTTATGTAAAATAAGTTAAAGTTAAACCAAACATTTATCGTAAAATTGCCGATTATTAATCGACAAAATAGAATGAATTTTTCTTGATAATACATGCTTTGTCATCGAAATCGGTTCAGTAGAAAAATTATATAGACAAAAGCATAACTTATTTTGACTCATTATTTCTTGTATATTTTGTATATAGTATTGAGTGTACGTGTGAGTGTATATGTACGAAACTTCATGTATTTACTTCACATGCATTTGATTCCGTATATTCGAATATTGAATTCTTAGTTGTTTTTAATTATTGGATTGAGTGAAACGTCTCCCTTTACAGTTTCTATTAAATTTTCTTGAAATCGGAAATTTTTTAAACTGATTTTTTTTTAATTTGTAAATAAATTAATTTTTCTAAATTGTTAATATTTAAATTTTGTTAATTGAAAATTTTGTTATAAATTTGTTAGAATTCAAAATTTATCTAAAATTTCTTAAAAATCTAAAATTTTCTGTCTCCTTTTTTAAAGAATTTTTTTAATTGAAAAAATTTTATCAAGTTTTATTAAATAAAAAAATGCAATTTTTGTAAGTCCAAAATTTTTGGTTAATTTCCAGAAACAAAGAAAATTAAACAACAAAATATATTTTCACAGCTGCAAGGAGATTAGTTTTATATATTTGACCTTAAGATCCTTATTTTCTTAGAAAAAAAGAAAATTAAGAAGGTTGGTTAGATTATTCTGATTTAGGTCATGCCAAAGCAGCTGCTTTAAAATAAGATTTTATTCTGTTACCTGCTTAACATTTTTGTAATTGTACAAAACTATTTCCCGCCAGTACATTTCACATATTAAAATTTTTGACATCTTATAAATAATTGATAACAGAGAAAGAATTTCTTAAATGATAGTGACACTGACATTTCTGTCATACAAAACAAACATTGTGTGTTTATACACCTTTTGCAATTTGACATGTGTCAGTTTAAGCTTATTTTCCTTTTTTGAAAGAGAGATACTCTTGGGTTCTGAGAACGTAAAGCTGTTGGACCAAAAAAGTCCTTAAAGCTTTTTTTGCTGTGCGTTTGCTTAACTATTTTTTTCACACAAAAGTTTCTTTAGTCTTCTGCTGGTAATAGATTAGAAATCATATATAGAACAAAAAAATATATACTTGGTATATAAAACGGGCAACGAAAAGTAAAAAAAAATTAATAAAAATTTATTAAAAACGGAAGAAAATTCGAAAAAAGAAAGAATAAAAAAATTATTGTAAAAGTGTTAATTTTAATTGAACAAAAGGAAAAGAAAGTAAGATATCTGAAAGGAATACTATATAGAGATTATTTTTATAATATAAAAATAATATACTAAAACACACACATACAACAACATTAGCAGCAGCTTTAAAATATATATTAGAGGTATTTTAAGAGTCCCCAAAAAAGGATTTTTTAAATTAATTGTTTGACTAAAAATAAAATGAAGGTAAAATGAAAAAAATTAAAAATAATTTATATGAATATTTAAAAATATACAAATCTTAGGATTTTTCAAAATTATTACTTGTTGTTGTAATTTAAGTATTTGGCAAATGATTAAATGGTATATTTGCAGCTTCCTGTACAAAACTTTAAAGAAAACTTCAAAAAAAGTTAATTTTTTGAGATTTTTTCAATTAATTTTAAAAAAAGTTAATTTTATTTTAATAAAAAATCAGGACCATTTTGTGTGTGTATGCATTTCTTGTGCACATTTTTCTTGTTAAATTTTGTTATTTTGTTTTCACCCACAAACAAAAATGTTAACCATAAAATGCTCATCCTTAAAACAGCAGCCCATTTTGTTTCAATTTACACACACACACCATTTTACATACATACAAACATACGTATGCACAGTGGGTCCAAATCGATTTTTTTCAGAAATAATTCTGAAACTTTTGAACTATTAGCTTTAACTTAATATTAACTTAAAAAAAACTGCCGTCAAAGTGTTTTTAATGTTATTAAATAGAGCCGGGAAAACATGTCCGATGATTGAATACCTGGTTCAGGTAGAAAAAATTGTCCACATCATGTTTCTGAAGCAAAAAAAAAAAAAAAAAATAGAAAACATTTTTAAAAGAGCTCCCAACACACCCAGTAGGAAAGCAGCCCGGACAGTTTGTGCTCTGACTATTTTTTAAAGCTAATAACCTGCATTAGAAGTTTTCCGTTCCTGACAGGAATGCTGTTAACAACTTAGATCCCAAAAAAGAGCACGGAAATTGAAGACAACTTTTTCGAAAAATATTCTTGCTGCATAATAGATGACGAAACGTATGATCTGGCAGATGTTTCACCACTACTTGGTCAAAAATTTTATTTATGTTCTAGAGAATGTTGAAGAAAACTTAGCACCCAAACACAGTCAAAATTTCCCAAAAAGTTCTTAAAATGTCAAGCAATATGAAGTTGCGCGCAAATGAAGTCAATCCTTTATAGCAATGAGCTTTATAGAGACCAAAATTTACATCAAGTAATGCTTCCATTCATAACACTTTATAATTTGACCATTAATTTTTTGCTTGACTTCGTATCCTGTCACTAGGGTAAACAATCCTTTGAGTGGTACAATAACAATAATGTAGTATTTAAACCAAGAGAAGGAAAATTCTCAAAACTATCTGGAGCTAAGGCCAGTGGAGAAATATTGGGCTCTTGTTAAAAGAGAGGAGCACAAAAAATGTGACTAAGAGTGATAAAACCATTTCTTGTTCTGAACTTTATAATTTTTTATTGTTTTATAAGGAATTTTTGTAAACGAAATTTGTATGAATTTGGTTCAAATATCTACGCACAAAGTCTATTCAAAATTTTTCAAATTTAACAACATTTTCAAAAACATTTTTATTCTGCTCTCAATTCGCAAATCTTGAATCATCATCATAATTACATATATCATGGCGATCGTTAAGTAAAGTCTCTGATTTATGGGAGAGATCATGCATGTACATCATATTAAAATATTAAAGAAATGTTTTTATTCTCTTTTATTTTATTAAATTTTAAATATTTAAACAAATTGAAATTTTAAATTTTTTATACATTTTTGACAGAGCTCAATGAAATTTGCCCTGAGTATTTGTTAAAGTCCTGAGAAGTTTTCTTTTTAAAAAATCGATTAAGTATATTAAAATATATAGACCATTGTCAGAGGCAATCCATAAGTTCAATCAAAAAAATAAAATATTGCTATAATAAGCGTAACGTTTCAAAATCGGTTCAGTATAAGAAGAGTTATTAGCAAAAACTATAACTTTTTTATGACTAAGGGTTTCTTTATACGTCTGTGAGTGTGTATGTACGAAATATAACGTATTTACTTCACACACATTTGTGGTGGAGGTTATTGAAGATTCGGCATAGCTAAATATAGCATTCTTACTTGTTTTTTTTTAATCAATTTTGCCTCTATTCGTAAATGATGGCCAACTTTGAAGCTTCACCGACTATGTGCCTAACCATATAAATACTTTTACTCCTTCTTATCAACTTTAAAATACTTCACTTCTAACCGTTTGAAATTTCATTACGATATCTGTAATGGTTCAAAAGTTACTAAATTTTCCAAAAAAAAATCGATTTGGACACACTGTGGTATGTAAATACCAGAGCGACAGACAAATCATAAAATAACTTTACTCCCTAATTTATCCCTTTTATTTCTTTTTATTATATTTTTTCAAATTATTGAACATAATTTCTTTGTGTTGTTATTATTGTTGTAAATACAGGTCCTTGAGCAACATTAAATGTATAAAACAAAAACGACAAATATGGTTTTATGCCAAAGTCAAAGCTTTCTTCTTACTTTTCCAAAAAAAAATTCGGGGGAAAAATGGTGTAAATAATCATTAACATTACAATAACAACAAAAATTACATTTAAAATGAAATTTCTCCAAAAAAACAACACACACACACTTACAAAAAAAGCAAACAAATAACTAAACAAAAAAACACTACTTTGAGCAAAAGCAAAAACAAAAAGAGTGAGCATAACAAAAAAATAAATATTGAAATTATATTGAAAAGCAAAAAAAAAGAGTATAAGGAGAATAAAACTTCCGTTAGTTAATAAAACTTCCTTTATCAATAAAAAGTGAGAAAAAAAAACAAAAAAGCTTTAGTTTCAAAAGCATAAACAACAAAAATGCGCGCCTTGTAAAATATAAACATCGTATTTACACTCACATATGTTCTCTCTCTCTTTCAATAAAGCAAATCTCTTACTTTAATTTACCGTTGAAAAATACTCTAAATTTTGTTATTTTTCATTTGAGTTTAAATCCTAATTAAGCAGGAAATTTTTGAGCAACAAAAACAAACAAAAAAAAAATGCCGCAAAAACAAAACTTGAACAAAAATGTTAAGGTTGTGATTTAAAAAACCAGAAAAAAGTGACAAGAAAGCAAAGCAAAACGAAAACAAAAACAAACACAAATAAAAAATGTTAAAATAATCCTCAAGAGGATTTAAAACAAAATATTAAAATATAACACCAATTAAAACAACAACAATTTAAGTTAACCAAAAAACAAAACAGAAACATCTTACTTATTAGCTGCAATCAAATTTAAATAAAATAATTATAAATTATTAAAAATAATTTAAAACAAACAAAAAATGTCCGAAACAAAATTAAATAATTGTCATAATATTGAAAATGGTGTCTCATCGATAACTTCGATAAATAAACAACAAAAAGATGATCATAATGAGTCCTCGGAAGGACCCACCGTTATATTACCCCATTCTGTATTAAATAATTTATTTACAACATTTTATGTTAATCAAAGACGTGAAGCACTTAAATGGTTCCTCCTCGCATATTTATGCTTTAGCATATACACACTTGGGATACCGGCCGAGCAGTCAATGCAAAATAGATGTAAGTAAGCAAATCTTGGAATGAAATGAAATTTTGAATAAAAAATAAATTTAATTAATAATTTTAATTAAAAAAAAATACGATGAATTTAGATAACATTTTTTTGATTGAAAGAAAATTTACTAAAAATTTTGATTTTGTCATAGTTAAGAATAAATTTTTGTTTTAAAGAAAAATTACGGTTAATTTTCGATAGCAAGAAAATTTACGTAAAATTTTTATTTTTATAAAAACGATAAATTTTTGTTTTCAAAAAATATGAAAACTTTTTGATTTTAGAGAAATTTACGATTAATTTTTGAAAAAAATTCCAATAAATTGTTGGTTTAATGAAAATTTACGATAAATTATTCCTTTAAAGAAATTTTACGTTTATTTTTTGGTTTAGAGGCAAATTGCAATGAATTCTTCGTTTCGAGAAAAATTTACGATAACTCTTTGATTTTAAAAATTTACGAATTTTCTTTTATAAAAATTAACAAAGAATTTTTGAGAAAATTTTCGATTTACATAAAATTTATAAAGTTTTGATTAAAAGAAAATTTACGATAAATTTTAGATATAGAGATAATTTACGATTGATTGTTTTATTAAAAGAAAATATGGTACGTTTGTCATTTAAAGAAAATTTTACGATTTTGAGATTATATATGATTTTTGATTTGGAGAATAATTAAGATAAATTTTTGATTTAGAGAAAATTTGCGATAAATTTTTATTAAATGAATTGAACAAATTTACGATAAATTTTTGTTTTAAAGAAAATATACGAACAATTTTTGAGAAATTTTGCGATAAATTTTTGATTTAAATAAAATTTACAAGAAAAATTAAGATTGATTTTTGTTGTTGAGAAAATTTACGAAAATTTTTTGTTATAAGGAAATTTTACGATAAATTTTTAATATAAAGAAAATTTACTGTAGATTTTGCTTTGAAGAAAATTTATGGTTAATTTCGGATATACACATTTTTGATGTAAATAAAATTTATAATCAATTTTTAATTTATATAAAATTTACGATATTTTTTTTTTGTGAAAAAAATTGACGATAACTTTTTGTTTTTAATGACAGAGAATATATACGATAAATCTTTGTTAAAAATAATTAAGATAAATTTTTGTTTAAAAATTTACGATAAATTTTCTTTGAAGAGAAAATTTACGATAATAAAATTTGGAAAAAACTTTAAAATACATTTTAAAGAAACTTTCATTTTAAAGATAATTTCTGAACGATTTTTGAATTTTACTAAAAATTTTGTTTGAAGAAACTTTCCTGTAAAATAAAATTTACTAAAAAATTTTTTTAAGAGAAAATTGCTTTAAATTTCTTTAAGAGAAAATTTGGTTTCTATTTAGAAAAAAATTATTTAGAAATTTTAAAGTGAAATTTAGCATTATGATTCTAAACATCTAAGGTTTCCGTCAAAATTTACAACTAATTTTTTTTTAAATTAGGTTTTTTAGTTCTTGGACAAATTATTGAGTTTTCCCATTGAGTATAGGAACTTCTCTTCGATAAATCGTATAAAGTTAATTTATTTTATTTATACAAAGAACAACAACATGGGCGGATTTTCAAGTCTTCAAGGGTCTATAGTGTCGATGATTTGTTTCCCATTTTTCCCAGTTATACACAAATTAATCATTGAAAATATGTTGCAGATCTAGATATTTTTTAAATATATATTTCGAATTATATTTCGTTTCGATCCTGCCTTAATATTTAACGACTTATCTATTAATTGGAACAATGTCAAACTTCCTCTGTCACTCCTTAATTTAATAATTTTTTTTCGGATCATTAGTTAATTTCAAAAATACAATTTTCTATGAATTTAACTCTATTTTTGAATAAAGAATTTATTCTTAAAATCGGTTCACATTTTTATATTAATATTTTGTTCTTTTTTAACGATTTTAATTCTATATAAATCTTTCAATATATTTTAGCGTGTTACATTATCTTCGATGTAGTAGCGATTAGTAGTTGGCTGCTTATGTTTGGCGCTAGTAAATATGAAAGAATCAAACTGAAAAGACCCTTCTATATATCGATTCTAATAAATAGTGCACCAATTGTAATATGGACCTGTTTCATAATACATTTTGTTACATATTCCTTCGTCCAACAAGTACAAATTTCCGCCAGGTGAGTTGAAATTCTAAAAATGGTAATTTTATCTTAATTATATTTATTTTTTGAATTTTTTGTCTCTCCTTTTTTTACGCAAAGAGAACTCTTGGGATGGGCGATATTATTTAATTTTTTGGTACCCGTAAGTTTACCCGTTCCCCTATATTACACCGGATGTTTTATGTGTTTTGTGACATTTTTTGGCTATTATGGCCTCATCTATATGTCAGCACGTCATGATCCCATGTTTAATGAAATGGTAATTTTTTTTGTTCATTTTAATTTGAGTTTTTAATTAAATGTCGTGTTGTTTTTTTATTTTTTTTTCGTATTTTTGGTTTAAAGTTACTGGCCAATATGGTTTTGGTATCAGCTGCTTTAATTATTGGTCTGTTGTATTATGACATGAATGCGGCCAAACAAAGGAGAGCATTTTTGGAGGCCAAAAAGAGTCTAGAGGTTAAAATGATTATAGAAGAACAGTCGGCCGAACAGGAACGTTTGCTCTTATCGGTATTACCTAAACATGTGGCCGAGAAAATGAGACAAGATTTGGGATCCACCAGTTCAGAACCTTTTAAGAAAATCTATATGAGTCGCCATGAAAATGTCAGGTAATTTTTTCAATTGTTTGAATTTTCCTTATTTGATTTTATTAATTTAATTTATTCCTTTTTTCCAGTATTTTATATGCTGATATTGTGGGTTTTACCGCCATTTCCTCGACTTATAGTGCTCAAGATTTGGTTAAAATGTTAAATGAATTATTTGCTCGTTTCGATAGATTAGCTGAGGTAAATTTTAATTATATTATAAGAATGAAATGATTTTATTTCTTTTCAGTTTTATCATCCTTATTGAAGTGTTATTTTTTTTCTATACAAGAAGAAAAACAAAAACAAGAAACTTAATTTGTTTTATTTTCCATTTTTGTTGATTCAATATTTATGTGGTTGACTGCCTGGTTTATTTTATTATGTTTTTTATTTTATTTCATTTCGTTTTATTGTGATTTGATTAACCTTTACGTTTACTTTTTCATTATACATATGTACCACAAATATATATTGATATCTTTGTATGTTCATCGTACATGGTTATATTTTTATATTAATGTACATGTACATGTGTTCAACTTGCATGTGTCGATGTTGTATAGTCAAACGTTATTTATCCATCAACCTTCATGGTTATGCTAAACGTGACCAACTTGTTGTCCTTTATAATTTATAAGGAAATCTCTTCAAATTGTTGTAAAAGGTTAGGTTAAGTTACTATCGTAGTTTAGCAAGCTCATGAACTGTCAAGTAGAGACGGAATGACCCGGGACTAGATGAAAGAGCAGGTCATTAATACTTCAGAAAGAGAGTGTAGTATGTTGGTGCCCAATAAACTATTCCTTTTAATCGCCAATGCCGGGTATTCATAAACGAGGTGATAAACTCTTTGCTCCATCTCCAAATTATCAAAGCTACGATAATGTTAATTAAAGGATAATCCAAATATACTTGCATAATTCCGAACACACCATGATAATTCAAAGTAACCTAGATACATTGACGCGACTATGATTTAGGAGTTGTCTCAAGCGTCTCAGATTGTAAGCAGATCACATCTGAAACTGCATGAGAAAGTATTTGAAAATACTGCTTCTATTATGACCAAGTGAAATTGCAACTGACTCCACGTGGGTTATTTTAGATGCAGAACCTTCCCTGATTGGATCATTGGCTTGCTCATCACCGAATTGGTCCCTATGCGTTATGATCCAATAGAGATTTAGTAACGTGAGCTTTACGTGAGAGAAATACCGCCTGACTGTCGACAGAGTCCCTCGTTTTCCTGTTTTTTAGAAGCTCGCATACCATGCAGATAACAAAAATGTTAGTCTGAAATACACTGAAAAGACTGATCCTAATGTTATGGTTCCTGATTATGTCACTTTCATTCCACACACTTCTGGGGGGTATTTGAATTTTAAATGTTCCAACAAAGTTCAAATATTCCGAAACATAATCAGATGGTAGTGCCAGACATGAGCCTTATAAAGTACCATCACATATATTTTCTTTGTAGGTGTCCACCATATTTCATTCGATTAAAGAAAAATCATATTTATTGCTCTATTTTCGTTAAAGTTTACGGAAATTCTTTAAAATTTAATTTTAATACTTTTTCCTTACAAAGTTAATATGTTGGTCCTCTCACACTCAAATAGTTTTCCATGAGGAAGCTTCTCATGTTTCAGTCACTTGAGACATAGTTGACATAAAGTATGGAATCAAATAAATAAAAAAATACTTGAATCGACTTCAATTTTTAATAGTGTTTATACTCGCGGTACATATGGGATAAAGGTATTATGCGTTTATGCTAAATTTTGCAACGTTCTCCCAACTTTAAGTATTCATGTAATTCATAACTATTTAACTATTTCAGCTTTAAATGCCTCTGTAAATGACCACAAAAGGGAGAGACAAATCATTCCATTCTTGTTGCTCATGGTGAAAATATAATAGTGGTTTGATGAGTAAAACGGAAAGACGTATGCGAAATAATGAAAATCCACTTTTATATTCTGCTTTTTCTTTCAATAGTCCATCTCAATTTCAAATATACCACACTTTGGAATACCTATTTTATGCTCTTCAATTCTCGTTTAACAAGAACCAAATATCACTCCACTGGCCACAACTCCGGGCAGTTTGGAGTATTTGCCTCTCTTGGTTCAAATACTCATAGAGCGCGGCAAATTTTAACTATTTTTGGGTTCTAAACTTTCCTTCAACTTGTGCATAAGTAACATAAAATTTTAGACCAGGAAATTAGAACATACGTTTCATCATCCATTATACAGTAATAATATTTTTTAGAAAACATGACTTTAATTTCCGTGCTCTATTCTTTGCCTCTAAATTTTAAGCAGAATTCCTGTAAGGAACTTTTAGAGTCTTGTATGTTTTTAAAATTGCATTAGCTTTAACTTTTTGTACCACATAGTCCAAGCACTGAGCTAACCGGGCTGCTTTAGTACCGAATGTGTTGGGAGCTCTTTGATAAATAATTTCTATTTTTTGGATTTAGAAACATTATGTGGACAATTCCTGAGCCAGGTTTTCTATCAAAGGAAAATTTCTCCCGATGCTGTTTAATAGCATTGAAAAATGTTTGACGTTTTAAAGCTTGACCTACTTTTTGTAGTACCAAGTTGAATTTTGTTGAAAATTTTTGTTTGCAATTAAATATAATAAGTGACATGTTTTCCAAAGGTAAAACAAATTATACTTAAAAGTTTTAACGAACAACGTGTGTTAAATATTTTTCGATTTCACTCCTTATTTCCTATTTTCAAAGATCTTTTCATTTTATTGCTTAATTTAAATGGGAAAAAAATCAGATAATTCAAATATCTGTAACAATTTCTTTTTAAAGGTACTGACATAAATTGCTTCATAAATTCTCTTCTTTATGGGAACCTTTCAAATGGTTAAAAATGTATTTTTAATTAAATTTTGAAGCAATTAAAAATTCGGTCACATTATTTATGCACCACCCATCAATAATAAAGTAATCCTTTAATATCCTTTTTAATGTTTTGTTTATTGGTTCTTTCGTGTTTTTTTTTATTTTATTTTTTTTTCTTTTTCAAAACCGAAACAATTTTGTGTTTCCTTTTTTTCATTTTCCGTTGTTGTTGACTTTTTTTAATAGTTGTAAAAACACACAGCCACACACACAGTTCTTTTTCCAACAGGCGACAATGATGACAAAAGGGCCATAATTGAACGGCCATTTAAAAAATAACAGTTACCAGCACTTAGTTAACACTTTTTCACTTTGTTACTTTCTTGTCTCTTCTTCTCTTCTTTTCTTTCATTTTCTCTCTCTCCTTTGCTTTTTGCTAAAAATTTGCAAACAATGCTCTTCTTCAATGGCTGTGTGAATGTTCAATAACACGATGTCGCTATCATCATTATTATCATCGTCGTTGTTGTTCCTGTTACAATTGCTGCTGTTCATGTTGCTGTTGCTGTCATTAGAAATATCAACAACTAAGAATAAAAATTCTAGGCGATTGTTATTATTGCATTAGTGGAGCCCCCGACGAAAGACCAGATCATGCTGTGCTTTGTGTACACATGGGTTTGTCTATGGTTAAGGCAATAAAGTAAGTCCACCCGAAACTAAAATAGTAGAGGAGTTCTAGGGGAAATTGTTATAAAAAGATATAATAGTGTTTTTGTTGTTCTTCTTGTTTATGATGAAAAGGAAAAAAAGAACGATAAAAATATTATTTGACTGACTGACTGACTGACTGACAATCTGTTATTGTTGTTAGTTTGGTAATAAATTCATTGAAAATAGGTGGAGAAGGAGGAGGAGGTAGAGGGGGAAAGGGTTTATTCAGAGTATTAGAATATTAATGTTTCAATGAACCAACCACCCATACATACAAATATATTTTATTATTCAATTTTTTTTCTTTTTTTTTTTTTTTGTTTGTGTGTTCTGTTCGGTAAATAAATAGATATGTGCAACAAAAGACCAATTCACCTGTTGACATGCGAGTTGGTATTCATACGGGTGCTGTTTTAGCTGGAATATTGGGACAACGTCAATGGCAATTTGATGTCTATTCAAAGGATGTTGAATTAGCTAATAAAATGGAATCAAGCGGAAAAGCTGGGTAAGTTTGCTTTCTATAAATACTCGTTGTTTGTTAATTGTAATTATGATTAGGTTTTCTGAAAAAAAAAAAAAGAAACTATAAAGTGACAAATGATTTGACAGTGAATTGCATTGATTGACATGTAAAATATGACAATTGAAGTGTTCGAGATTTGTCAAGAGTTTGTGGTAGAAAAAGTGGAGGAAAAAGAAGGTCATTTAGCACACTTATCTAATTTATTTTAAGTGTTTTTGGGTAGTTTTTAAAGCGAATTGTTTTCAAATTTTAATTGAATATTAAGAGGAACCCTAAACACGAAAAAAGAGTTCAGTTCAATTGTTTTGGAAAAGGATTAATAAGAAGAGATATTCTTCCCGACTGAAGAAGCTTTAGAATGTCTTTTAAAAACTTTTTAATGACTTTGAAATTAAATAATAGACTTTTACTTTAACTAGAAGAACTGAGATGGAACTCTCAATTCCCTACGATTTAATTGATTACAGAAAATAAAGATATATAAATCTGCAAACTGATTAATCTTCTGGTGTTCTCTCCAACTAAGAGAACTGGGAATGCATATTACCTTTGTAATACTTTCTTAACATTTCCCTTTCTGACTGCAAAAGAAATTTGTACGTGAACTTGGAAGATATTACAAATTTGACTTATATTGAAGTGAATCGAATCGATTTGCAAAATAAGGAGAGAGATGAGAATAAAATTGAAATGACAATATGGATTGTTCTGGAAACAACAGATGTATGAAGCTTGATCTTGTGTTTAAGCATGGTGAACTTGATACACATTAAAATGATGCAGATCAATCTGCAGACCGCTTCAACTGGATACCTGCTGCCATTTTCTCCAACAATGAGACGAGACTCTCTCACAAATCTCAACGATTGTCCTGGAACTACTGTTGAGAGTTTAGAAATTTGACTTCGAAATACTTATAAACAACGTAAAGATTATTTTGTAACTAATAATTGAGACTTTGTCTAATAATTGGATTACCATGATGAATTTTACAACGTGAAAGCTGCAGACACCAATGTGAAAACCAATTAATCTAGACTCTGTCTCTAACTCACAGCGATTTCTAAAGGGCATAAAAAACATTTTCAAGAACTTATTATTGCGAAGTCGATGTCGAATTTGAAAAAGATTGTAATAAATGTACGAATAGAACACTCATGGAAACTCTTACAAGCCGTGAGGACCTTTCAATAGATGAAATAACTAACGGCATTTTCGGAATTGCTGACTAATGCTTGAAAAGATAATAAATATGCAACTTAAACGAATTTTTGTTGAGAGGTTTGACAGTCCAGATAGAATCCAATGAAACTCAGAAAGCGGACTAAAGTTATTCCTACAATGTAATCTAAAATGATATAGAAGGAGGAGAAGCACTTATCTAGCATTACCAAGAGATATTGTGGTTGAAGTAAGCAGCCGCGAAAATGATTTGTGAAAAATTATGGATTTGCGAAAAAAAAGTGACATATTCAATAACTTAATTAAGAACATTTGTTTCTGGTTTCTCTTGAGACGAGTTGAAGCAATTTATAATAATTTGAGATGATCTTAATTAGAATGAAACAAAATCATGATAAATTATCATTCTCATTATTCGTTTCGAAGGAACAATTTATCATTAATTAAATTTAAACTTCAGAGTCAAAGAAATAGAAAAATATTCTCAATATAATTAAATTACTTTAAGGAATTAAATTGAAATTGAATATAAAATTATATTCCTTTTTTAATTAATTAAATATTTATTTCCAATCCGTTTTTGTCCTTCTTCTGTTTAATATTTTTTCTTTCAATCATTTAAGACGTGTTCATATATCTGACAAAACTTTGGCATATCTGAGTGGAGAATTTGAAGTGGAACCAGCATATGGAGAGAGACGTGAGGAAGCCTTACGTATAGCTGGCCTTAAAACTTATTTTATAAAAAAAGTTCTGAAGCCTGTAAGTGTCATGGTTATAAACACACACACACACTCACACATCTATGCATACATTCACACTAACATCTACATATTCATATAAAATAAAAAACTTAAACATTACAAATGTACTTCATAAATAATGTGACATGTAGACAATAATAAACTTTCAATGATTTCTTACTCATCCTTCTCCTGTTTTTTTTTTGCTAGAGCAAAGAAAAAATAAACAATAAATGAAAGAAACACTAACTGACTGACTGACAAACATTCATACTTATACATCAAGTCAGTCATTTAGTTTATATTTAATTTTATTTTGTTCATTATTTTATTCCCCATATGTGAGTGAATGTAAGAGAATTGTTTTTGTTTTCTGATTTTTTTTTCTCTTTTGCTTTTGTTTTTGTAGTTTGCCTCCCCCAATGCTAAGAAAATCAACGAAACCCAGAACGGCAACAACGATGACAATGACGATACTTTGGATGAGGAACTATTGGCTGAAAGTCAAGATGATAAAGTTAAAGAGGCTCAAACCGAAGCCGAAGAAGTTTGCGATAAAGCTGCGTTATTTAAAGAGGAACTACGTAATGTGTTACGTGATCGTGATTATTATGCGTAAGTTAATTTGGAATGATTGTTTAGGTTAAACATTTAAATCAGAAGATCATTTTGCGGGTATAATCTTTTGCAATAAAGTTATGGTAATTAAGAAGGAACTATGTGAAGTGTTACGTGATCGTTATTACTATGCGTAATTTAATTTGAAACTTAGTTTTGCGATAAATCAGTTTAATTACAAGATAACTTTGTGAAAACAAGATCACATACCAAACGATATTTGTCAAAGTATTTGGCGAATTTATTGAATTTGAGATTTTTTAGTGAAATTGAGAACTTCTTGTGAAATTTAATTTATTAGTGAATTTCAATTTTTATTGAAATTATGAATTTTTTTGTAAAATTTTTAAATTTTAGCAAAATTTATATTTTGGGAATTTTTTAGCGAAATTTTGGACCTTTCACTTCTAGTGAAATATGAATTTCTGGTAAAATTTTATATTTTAAGCGAAATTTAAAATTTTTGGTGAAATTGTAAATTTCTGGTGAATTTATAAAGTTTTAACAAAATTGTGTATTTGAAATTCTTTTTAAATTTTCCAATTTCTAGTGAAATTGTGAATTTTCTATGAAAATTTCTAATTTCTAGTGAAATTGTGAATTTTCTATGAAAATTTCTAATTTCTAGTGAAATTGTGAATTTTCAGTAAAAATTTCCATTTTCTAGTGAAATTGTGAATTTTCTGTGAAAATTTCCCATTTCTAGTGAAATTGTGAATTTTCTGTGAAAATTATCAATTTCTAGTGAAATTGTGAATTTTCTGTGAAAATTTCCAATTTCTAGTGAAATTGTGAATTTTCTGTGAAAATTTCCAATTTCTAGTGAAATTGTGAATTTTCTGTGAAAATTTTCAATTTCTAGTGAAATTGTGAATTTTCTGTGAAAATTTTCAATTTCTAGTGAAATTGTGAATTTTCTGTGAAAATTTTCAATTTCTAGTGAAATTGTGAATTTTCTGTGAAAATTTTCAATTTCTAGTGAAATTGTGAATTTTCTGTGAAAATTTTCAATTTCTAGTGAAATTGTGAATTTTCTGTGAAAATTTTCAATTTCTAGTGAAATTGTGAATTTTCTGTGAAAATTTTCAATTTCTAGTGAAATTGTGAATTTTCTGTAAAAATTTCCCATTTCTAGTGAAATTGTGAATTTTCTGTTAAAATTTCCCATTTCTAGTGAAATTGTGAATTTTCTGTGAAAATTTCCAATTTCTAGTGAAATTGTAAATTTTCTGTGAAAATTTCCCATTTCTAGTGAAATTGTGAATTTTCTGTGAAAATTTCCCATTTCTAGTGAAATTGTGAATTTTCTGTAAAAATTTCCCATTTCTAGTGAAATTGTGAATTTTCTGTAAAAATTTCCAATTTCTAGTGAAATTGTGAATTTTCTGTGAAAATTTCCAATTTCTAGTGAAATTGTGAATTTTCTGTGAAAATTTCTAATTTCTAGTGAAATTTTGAATTTTTAGTGAAAAATTCCATTTTCTAGTGAAATTGTAAATTTTCCAATTTATAGTGAAATTTTGAATTTTTAGTGAAAAATTCCATTTTCCAGTGAAATTGTAAATTTTCCAATTTCTAGTGAAATTTTGAATTTTTAGTGAAAAATTCCATTTTCTAGTGAAATTGTAAATTTTCCAATTTCTAGTGAAATTTTGAATTTTCAGTGAAAATTTTCAATTTTTTGTAAAGTTGCGAATATTAGTGAAAATTTGGAAAATTCTGAATTTATCAAATTTTAGCATAAAATAATGTAAATTCTAGTAAAACTGTGAATTTCTAGTGAAATGTGAACAATTCTATTGAAATCATGAATTTTTAGTGAAATTTAAGACTTTTTTGTTTTTGTTAGAAGAAACTATTTAAGAAAATATTTGACAATTAAGACTTAAACAATGTGAGATCTAGATTTTTGTAGAAATCGGGTATTGATAATTTAAGTTTCCTTCTGAATTAATATTATTTTTCTATTTACAGCCACATTGATCAGGATACCGATTGTTTATTGAAATTCAAATTAAAAGAATTCGAAGATGATTATTCCGCCTATAGAGAACCATTCTCATCGCTACCCCTAATATCCGCATTAATAGTACAAACTATGGATATAGTTTATTCATTTTTAATTTTACCCAGGTAAAATAAGTTTCCTACCGATATTTAGATTACATAAATGACTAATGTATATATTTTTTTCCTTAGATCTCCTTTACATTTCGTTAATATAGCGGCACCTTTAGTACCCATATTCATGTTGGTATTCATAAGTGTGGCCGAAAGTTTTCCCAAATATTTACCCGATTTCTTTGTGAGCATAAGTAAACGTTACAATGACTTTACCTGTGTCCGAGAATTAACGGCCATAATAATTGTATTGACTATTGGTCTAAGTAATGTTATAGATGAGGTAAGTTAAGGATAACGATATTTACGGAATTAAATGTTATTTTGACAAAATTTCCATTTTTAGTACTTTTTTGTGGCCTATATAAAGTCGGAACACATTGTTAGTGAGAGTGTTTTTAATAAAACTCAAAGTGAAGAAGATTTCTTGGTGGCTGAGCCCATGATAGATGCTACACCCGAACCATTAGATAACATTATGTATCCCTCCTATTTAAGCAATTTTTGTGTTTTAATATTAATTGCCACCACTGTCATAGCACAGTTAACACATTTTGTAAAAATCCTCCTACTTATCCTAATTACAGGTCAGTATTTATCTAGTTTATATCGTTTATCGCACAGTGGTTTTAGAACGTATTTTTTTTTTTTTTGGAAATAAATCTGTTACTTTCAAATCGTTAATGATGTCCCATGGTTAACTGTAGTATTATCATTTGATTTTTATATCCTCTACCACCACAAATGGTAAAGAGGGTAAATTAGCCTTGTCATTCTGTGTGTAATGCTAAGAAATCATCTCAGACCCCTTAATGTACATATATATACATGCATCAAATCAAAACCTGAGTCGATCCACAATTTAACTTAAGTATTTGCTACAGTCCTAGAAGTTTCCTATTTAAAGTACCAAAATCGGTTGAGTAGAAAAAAAGTTATAGCCAAAAATATAACTAACTTTATCAGTCTTGTATTATTAAGAGAAACTTTTATAGAAAAACATTATGAGAGTGCACGTACAAAACATAACGTATTAACTTCACACGCATTTGTAATGGAGGATACTAAGATTCGGCAAAGCCGAATATAGCATTCTCATTTGTTTTTTGATCAAGTTACCTTTGTCAGTTATTATGTTTAATTGCAAACAAACGACTGTATTGTTAATCTGGTTAAAGTGAGTGACCAGAAAAAAGTGCGTACTACAAAAAGGTTTTCCAAGCGTTCAAATTCCTGCGTCCAATGTTATTAAATATAACCGGGAGAACTTGCCGGTGATAAAAAACCTGATTCAAGTGGAAAGAATTATTCACATGATGTTTCTAAAACCAAAAGCATAGAAAGCATTTTCAAGAGAGCTCACAACACATCCGGTAGGAAGGCAGCCCTGTTAGCTCAGTATATGGTAAGCAAACCCTTGAGTGATACAAGAATAATAATGTGGAATTTAAACCAAGGGAGGCATATTTTCCAAACTGTCTGGAGCTAAGGCCAGTGGAAAGATATTGGATTCTTGTTAAAACAGAATTGAAAATCACAAAAAAGTGTTCAAAAGTGTATTAGATTTTAAACGGACTACCTGTTCGAGCAAAGTGGCAGAAAGCATTAATAAGACAATAATAGAAGGATTTCCGAAAAGGGTTCATCAAGAGAGATTAAAACTATAAAAATTATTATTATTATTTTTTTTTGTAAATTGTAATATTATTTTTAACCATATAAAAAGGTTAAACTATGAGTTTAGTGGTTTCGTTCTTATTAACATATTAGTATGTATTTAAAATTTGTTCGATATCACTCGATCTTGATTTTCCATAAGAAATTTTCTATAATTCCAATTCCTTTTAAAATATATTCAAAAATGATTACTCTGTCGTTATTAACGGCCTGACTAAATAAGACTCAAATATACTCGAAAAGATCTGACTTCTGATATATTACGAAGATGTCGCTAACGATTTAAAATTCACTGAATTATTTCCAAAAAACCACTGTGTCTCAATATAGACAACCGATATATATATAAATTATCTTTAAATATGTTTATTTATAGATTTTTTTGGATAAAAAAATTCTTTGAAATTTATTTATTTGCATTTGTGTGTATGTGTATGTGTATTTGTTTCGTTTACAGGTTTACATTGGTATTTTAATATTTATGTGCTCAACGATTTATATGCCTTGGAAGATGATTTGGCCTTCAATCCGTAAGTTTATGTGTACAAACACAAATAATAATGGTGGTCACAATAAAACCTACAACAACTACCAATGAACATTTTTCAAATTATTTATTCATTGTCCATTTTATAGTTTTTTCCTTTTTGGTTTTGTTTTATTTTTTATTTTTTTTTGTAAGTAAATTTACATTTCGCATGTATACAGTTATGAATATAAAAAATTATGAGTAGTCCCAGGTAGTGGGTAAAATGTCCCTGAAACTCAAAAAAAAAAAAAAAAAAAAAAAAAAAAAAAAATATTTCCTTGAGTTTATTGAACAATACAAATTCACACAATGTGAATAATTTAGTCGCTGTTTGGTTTTTGTCATTTTTAACTCGTTCTTCCTTTTCTCTTGCTTTCATTTCAATTGTTCTAATAATTAACTTTTAAAATATCTCATGGATATAATAAGTGAAGAGATTTTACAAATTATTGAAATCCTCTATCAGAGTTTTCTTAAAAAAAAAATGGTAAAGAATTTAAAGGATTTAAAAACAAAATGGATTATTTTAATATCTGTTTATAAATTTGGACTCTTGGACTATAAACTAATTCCTACGATAAAATTTAAAAATCAAAGTGGAAATATTTGCTAGTGAAAATTAAGATATAAAAATTTTAAGATCAATTTCCGTATAAATCGAATTTGAATATTTTTATCTAGAAATGAATTGAATTATAATTTCAAATTGAAACTTTAAATATTCGGAAAATGTTAAATAAAGATCTGATTACTCAACATTAATATGAAACAATTCCTAAACGTGGAAATCAATTGAATAAAATGACTATAAGTAATGAAATAAATAGCTGAAAGGTTTCAATCATAACTCTTGATACGTATTACGATCAGGAGATAGTGGGCTTCAGTTCTCTACGTATTACGATCAGGAGATCAAGTGCATTAAATGTGTTTCTTATTTAAAATTTCCATTACTGATCTTCATAAGATGTTCAATATTAATATATTATGCTCCCATTGATATTGAATAGAGGATGACGGCTCCTCTACCCTACTATGCGGTATACAAATTAATAATAACGATTTGGACGACATAGACTTACTAAACATTACTTTACTCAAGACGGAGGCATCAGAAAAACAGAAATGAATTACATGTTAAACTAGATTTAACACTAAACAAGAAACTATTTCCAGGACACAAAACACATGTTAAGATTTTCAGGCCACTCAGTTCTATTCAAATACAATCAATATTCCAAAACTAATAATAACTTCCAATTTAATTTCCAGCAACGTTTCCACCAGTCATATTATGTCGGCCGCTTTGGTATTTATTACCATTTCCTTGGCATTTTGGGCAAGACATGTAAGTTTTTCTTTTATCCATCTTTAAATAAATAAATAAAATTATTCCTGTTTTCTCTTATGTTTTGCAGATGGATCGTGAAGATCGTGTTATATTTAAATGGAAATTATTGGTTACAGAACAAAAGGAACGAGCCGATGATATGCGTAAACGTAATGAGGCTTTGGTCTATAATGTATTGCCCGTCCATGTTGCCGAACATTTTATGAAAAATACTAAACGATCTCATGATGATTTATATTCCCAAAGTTATGCTGAGGTGGGAGTCCTGTTTGCCAGTATGCCAAATTTTTCGGGTAAGAAAAATTAAAGAAAGTAGAATTGAGTCTTTTAAAAAGTATTTAAATTTTTGAACTTATCTGAATCACATCCAATAAATGAAAACGTATACAAAAGGAGTGAGGTTGAAAACTTTTTAACAAACATATGTGTTAATAAAAACGAAACCATTAACCTTCATTATTGCGGATTTACTTCTCTTGTCTCAAATATCACAATATTATTCTTGTACCACTCAAGGGTTTGTATACCATAGTGACTGAATGCCAAGTCAGGCAATAAAGGTGTTGACACATTATAAAGTCTTATGAATGAACACATTCCTTGATGTTAATTTCGTTATTTATAGAGCCCAAGAACTTTTTGGGAAATTCAGACTGCTTTTGGTTCAAAAACTTTTCTTCAATATTCCCTTGAGCATAAGCAACATAAAATTTTTGATTAGGAATTCGCGAAATAGACCAGAACATGTGTTTCTTCATCTATTATGCAGCAAGAATATTTTTTTAGAAAACTTAACTCAATTTCCGTGATCGATTTTTTGCCTCTAAATTTTAAGCAGCGTTTCTGTGAGAGTTGTATGTTTTTAAAGCTGCATTAGCTTAAACTTTTCATATCAAATAGTCTGGGCACTCATGTAATCGGGCAGAATTCCTACCGTATGATTTTTTTAATTTATTAACGTTTGTAGACCATTCATTCTACTGAACCATGTTTTCTTTCAACGGACAATCATCTCCCTTTGAATACTTTTCAAAATTTGTAGGACCAATTAGGGTTTTGCTGAAAATATTTAAAGATTTTGGAATGTACTTTTTTCTGACGTGAGTGAGGAATTATTCGATCTCACTGTATTTAAGAATTTTATATAACCACTTGTTTCTAATTTATTTTTGTATGTTTTTTCCAGATTTCTATTCCGAGGAAACAGTTAATAATCAAGGTTTAGAATGCTTACGTTTTCTAAATGAAGTTATTTCTGATTTTGATGCAGTAAGTTTAGATTATTATTATTTTCCGGTAAAATTTTAAAAACAATTTATTTTTTCTCTTTTCTTTTTTTAGCTTTTAGAACTTCCTCAATTCCAGGACATTATAAAAATCAAAACTATAGGTTCCACTTATATGGCAGCAAGTGGTATAAATCTAAATAGAGATATAAAACCTGGAGATGCCATAACCAAAAGATGGGCTCATTTAGCTATATTAGTGGAATTTGCTTTAGAATTAAAGAAAACTTTACAAGATATTAATGAACAATCATTTAATCATTTTGTTTTGAAAATGGGTGTCAATCATGGACCCATAACCGCCGGTGTAATAGGAGCAAGAAAACCTCATTATGATATTTGGGGTAATACAGTTAATGTTGCATCAAGAATGGAAAGCACGGGAAAAGCAGGAGCAATACAGGTTTTTTTTAAACTGATATTTTTTAAAAGAAAAAATATTTATAAAACAAATATTTGCAGGTAACGGAGGAAACCTGTAATATATTGCAAGAATTTGGTTATTCTTTTTTGCAAAGAGGTTTGGTTAGTGTTAAAGGCAAAGGTCAATTAATGACCTATTATTTAAGAGTAAGTTTATTTTAATATTAAAGAAAAACAGACATGATAAATTAAAATTTCTTGTTGTTTTGTTAAAGGGTAAGTCTGACAAGCAAATTTCTCAACATCAAATAGAGTTAAATGCTAATGAACAAAATTCATTTACTGCTACCCATAAATCAGATGATGTGCCCGTACAACAGGGTATTATTGGTGATATATTAAATCCAATATCGGAAACGGAAGTACATTTGAAATTAGAGGATACAGAGGCTGATATTAAAACGCCTCTTTTGAAATTAAAAACAAATGCCAATTCAAAATCAGCAAGTCCTTTAAAGGATTGTGCAAATGGTGAAATGACTACCGAAGAAGATGCTTTAATAACTACCGAAGAAACCATGTAAAAACTGTGACAAATTTTTTTTTTTTTTAAAAGTATTTTAGCTCATTATTAAAACTAAATTAAATATTTAAAAACAAGCCGCTACCAAAGGCAGTTAACATTTGAAACAAAAATAAGGAAATATTATAATTATTAGTCATGATAATAGAAAAATCTAGATAAAATATTTTTTATTTACCAAAGACCTATGACTCCTTTAAACATCTAAATAGGGATAACGAGAAAATAGCTAAAAATAACAAGATTTAAAAAATCGACCAAAAAAAGGAAACATTGAGATTATTCGTTCCATAGCTACATACATTTTGTTATCCCTTTCACTCTAGTGTATGATTTAATCTGCAAAAAAAAATTATCCAAATTTTCATTTAAATTTAATTTTATTGTTATTTAGTTTTATTAAAACTTGGCCTAAGTTAACAAATTTAAAAAAGAAGTAATCACTTGTTGTTTAACGAACATAAAATTAATCTATTAACTAAGTACCTAAAAAGTATCAACAATATCTAGCACAGTGGGGCAGAAAATGTTTTTGGTTAATTGATGAGAAACTTTTGATCGGCTGGAAGGATTTCCATGATTAAATCAAAATCTGCTAAAACACCCAGAAATATAATACCATACTCCTCCGCTCTCGTTATGCTAAATTGTTCAAAAGTTTCACATTTATTTCCAAAATAATGTATTCTGCCCCACTGTGTCTTGTTTTAAATAATTATATTATTAACTAAACAATTTTTTTAGAGACTTCATATTAATAAATGAAAAAAATGTAAATTAAAAACCAAAAATAAAAGATAATATATAGAAAACATTTCAGTAGAAATCTGTAGTAAAAAATTCCTACTTTCCTTAAACTCCATTTATAAATCCCATTAAAACATAGAAACAAAAGAAATACTTATAAATCCCACCTAAATCCATGAACAAAGAAAAACAAATCCATAAATAGTATTTAAAAAAAGTTAAAAAAAAACACAGCGAAAAAAAATTGGAAAATATTTTAAATTATTTAGAATACGTAATTAAAATTAATAAAAAGTAAATAAATAAATAATTGAAAGCTTATTTGAGAATAATTTGGCATTATATGTTAATAAAACATAAATACCAAACAAACATATTCGAATATAAATGTTGAAATTAAATTTAAAATAACGAAAAAATGAAATCTATAGAAATTAAGTCTTAACAATAGTTACTTTCTCAACGAATAAACTATTTATAAAAACAAAACACACACACACATATGCTAACATTAACGTATACATACACATTAATATAATTTAAAAAAAGATTTTTTCCCTTGATTTCGCAAAAAAAAAATTCTTGAACATTTAAAAATTTCCTTAAAAAAAGTATTTTTTCAACAAATTTTCAATAAAATTTTTAAGATTAAGAAATGACCAAATTTGGAGGTTCATCTCTCGTTCTATGAAATCACAATGAACTTATGCTGCTAAAAATCCATTGAAAGATATTTCAAAAATAAAAATGGGAAGAAACATTACAAAGTAATCAGTAGTTCCATAGTTTCTGAATTATTAAAATAATTTTGATCACAAATAAATTTTTTTTAATATTTTTCATACCCGAGATGACCAACATTGGAGGTCCAATGTGTGGCTCCAAACAATTGGAAGACAACTCAATAATAACTTTGGGAAATAAAAATATTAATAAGTTCCAATGTTACTAAATTATTTAAAAACAAATTTTGGCGATTTCTTCATACTCGAGATAACCAATATTGAAGGACCCACCTTTCGTTCCCTGGACTCATTACGAATTAGAGCTGCCACAAAGGTCTTTTATAATAACTTTATGAAATTACGTTCAAAAACAATTAGTAGTTTAAAATTAACTGATTTTTTTCTCACAAAGATCGTCTTGGGACCAATGTGTTGACAGTAACTATCAATTGAACTATCTTGCTGTGGACGAATTAAGCGAATTAGTGCAATTCAACTTAAACATATTACCGTTCTTTAACAAGTCATACGAAAGCCGTAAAAGTGACGCCATTTACCGTTATTATTTTAATAAAGCTCCCGTCTAGTCATTTTAACATGGACTTTTCCTTATTGTCTATACATTACACATAATAGATACACCTTGTGTTGAACGCATTATGTTTTATCCTTCACTACCTGTTTTGTGGTTGTGATTATTGTTACATCTGTAAAAACAAGTTAGTTAATTGTTATGATTCGGCTTTTGGTTTAACTCCAGGCTAAGAAAATCCGCTACTTCTATAGTATGAGTCCATAGCTTTCCTGGACTAAGAGTGATAGAATTTTCTTGACAGTTAAACAAATGTTGTATTTCATATAGTCCTTGGACACATGCTAAGCATTAAGCCAATTGTTTCATCCCGATCTTAGTTGTGCTAAAACTACTATTGTTAATCTCGACAGATCTTGTTCTGTATTTGAGATGGGAAGTGGGTGGCCTTCAAGTACGACATTCATACGATTACTTGAATCCGCAGAATTTGTGGCATATCTGCGAATGTCGTTCATATTTTATATTTTTCTCACATGCCTAGGGGATAGCACCAATTTTGTTATATTAAAGTAGGATGATGCCTCCGATGACATTCAAGAAGGAACTGTAATACTGAATATACTAAACAGTACAATCTTCGAAACAACGAAAGGAAGATCCTGCTTTGTGGTCTCGGGCGGACGATTGATTGTACTCTCTGTATCCTTACGTTACAATAAATTATGTTGTCCTTTGTCTCCAAAAAGCTGTAGGTTTTTTATATCTTACTGCAAGTTTGTACTGTTGTTTATTTACATAAGTAAAGGATGTTTAGCACACATACATATTTAATTACACACATTGTCGAAGTATCACTTTCTGAATCGGTTTTACGATGTCCGACCATGGATGTTTATGTAAACGTTGTGAACACTATTTAGGCCACAATTTAAAAACCATGGTGTTGGAAAATCACTTCAAGCTGGACAAATCTTAGTTAAATAAACCAACATAATGGTGTAGATTTTTATTATAGTAAGTCTTAACCGACTCTTAATTGTTTCTTAATAGAGAAGCAGAACTTGCAGAACTTTCGGGAACTTTGATATTGAGTATGTTCTTCCATATTTTCTAATAAAATAAAATTTTAATACCAGAAATAAATTACATTTTTAATTTCATCAAAAATTAAAAACCAAAAATCGCAGATACTTCTTCAATGATCTGATATGAATTGGAATCTAGATTTTAAATGAAAATAATAAACTTGGAATGGAATAAGTTCATTCACATTTTTTTAGAATAAATTTTAAACTTAAATGCCTACAACTAGATCTTGAAGTTAGTAATGAATCTTAACGTTTTTTAAAGAGGAAAGGATGTCCTGAATCGATTTAAATCTTGTTTTAATAAATTTCAAACTATAACCTCAAATTTTATTTCAAAATTATTTTTATATAAAAAAACACACAAAAACAATTCACTGCTTTAAGCCAAAGACAATCATCTGACATTTTTTATAAAAACAAACATTAATTTATTTTTTTTTATTTTTTTTTTTTAATAATTAAGAACAAACACACTTCAAAACCCACCTCATTTGTAATAATTTACTTTAAAGAAATGAAATTTTATGTCACAAATCATTTTTAAAACAATTAATTTTTATTTTATGACAAAAAAAAAAAAAATACTCGAATAAATATTTAAAATATAACAAAAATATATATATTCATACAATTATTCTATATATATAATTTTTTAAAATTTAAATCATCTTAATTAATAAGTTTTTTTGTACAAAATTAATATTAATCTCTATTTAACTTGTATGTATGAATGTGTGTTTTTAAATTTAGTATTTAAAAAAATAGAACTCAAGAAATAAAAGAAAAAATAAAAATAATTTAGACAAATTTTACTAAATATAAATTTTTTAGTTAAATTTTTATTTGTTTTTAGTTTTGTGTTAAAAATAGGACTCAAAATTAATTATAATTTTAATAAAAAAATAAGATAAAAATAAAATTAGTAGTGAATGTATTCAAAATAATGTAAAACATACATAAAATAAATAAAAAATCTATAATAGAATCTTAAATTAAAGATACGAAAGTCGTGTATGATCAAAATCTCAACTCGACCTTAAGAAAAAATTTAGTACTGTTTTTTATTAAAAATTAATTTTCAAAAAATGTAGATGGTAAAAACTGAAAGAGCCATATCTGGCTCTTTTCGACGACCATTTTAACGAATCAATTGTATTCAGTACAGGTACCCAATGAATGTCTTTCCGATCAGAGAGATATTCTTACTTTGATTATGAAATTGTATTAAGCAGTAGAATATGGGACGTTCCCACAAAAACTACCCGTGTCAAACTCGGACAAAGATTGTTAATCCAGTGACAGCTCTATTAAATGAAAGTTATTTCCTCAAGAAAGAATTATAGGATACAGCAGAGTTGTTACAACAACAATCACCTGGTCAAAAGAGGTAAATACAAATTTTGGCATCGTAGGCGGTGAAGTACAAATTTAGACTGTTAATCGAAATTGTATAAGCGAGCTTCGAATGACACTCGTGGAGACGCTACAAATTCAACGGTTAAAAATTACCGTATGAAGGTCTCAAAAGGTCACAAAAGTGGCTCTAGCACAACTAAGATTGGGAAGGCTCAATACCTACTGGTCACGTATTAACAGTGCCGTCCTTAACATATATCTAACATGTACCCTGGGATACACGTCAATTGTTTAATTGCCAGGCTATTTTACTACTCTAAGGGGTGGTACAATCCCTTGGTCTGAAGTTCAAAGAAAAAGAACATGAAACATAACAATAAAATACTATATCTTTATACCTGATACAACAACGAACTATCATTATGCACTTGTGTATGATATTGTCAGCCACATTTCTTTTTCTTCTCTCATTTAAACCCAAAAACAAGTGTTGAACTTGTTTTTTTATAGATTTTATAAAAACAACTAACTTTACTCGTTCTACTTTAGGAACGAATGAAACTTATACTCTCTTCTGCTTTTCTTTTTTATTAATTCGTTCAACAATAAATTCATTAAAATCTCTGATAACATGTGAAACAAAAAATCATATATTTTAGTCTCCCTGTTTTGATAACAGCAGTCATACGTAATTTTATTTTACCAGAAATACCCTGTTCCTTAAAATTGACATTTCTGTTAAAAAATTCGTCGAAATATTGTTTTTTGTTGTTTTTTTTGACAGCACAATGACAATTTGTTAATGAAATTGCAAATAAAATTGAAAAAATAAAAAAAAAAAGAAAATAAGCCAAGAGTTTTTCATTAAGTATTTTAATAAAAAGTAATAAAACAAAAGTAAGTGTAAAATAAGAAACCAAAAGAAAATAAAACAAATAATTAAGTGAGTTAAAATAATTTAATATTAAAATTGTTGATGCTCTACAAAAAAAGGCTCTTTGATTGCGAACATAGAGAGAGTGAGTGCAGCAGCAGCAGTTGTCTCAGGGTTATTGGGAAATAAGTGATTAGAGCATATTTTCACAGTATTTTTTTATTTAAAATGATTTTGCAAATAAATTAAGTGTTTTTCGATGTGTGAATGTTATGTGTGTGTCTTTTTCTTCTAGTTTAAAAAATGTCCTTAAAACCTAAAAAAGTTAATTTTAATGAAATTTGGACTGATTTAAAGAGCACAGCAGAGGCGGTGATAAAATTAGATAAGGTCGAAAGAAATGTTTGGAACACCAGCTTTACGTGAGTATTTTTAAATCTTATTATTGTTATTGGTGTTGTTAATCTTTTGTTTGTATTAAAAAAAGTAAAAAAATGATAGATAAACAATTTCTGTCTTAAGAGGAGAAACAAAAAATTATTAACTTTCTATTTTCGTTGTTGTTTATGTTTAATGCAGAAATGTTTATAATTTATGTGTGGCCCATCCAGAACCATTTGCCGATCAATTGTATGAAGAAACTAAACAATTTCTTAAACAACATGTGGAAAATATGCTACTTACTCGTGTTAATCCACCCGGTCTAGAGGAACAAGAGGGAGAACAATCGGATTTGTTGAAACGTTATTATGATGCCTGGTCCGAGTACAGTGTAGGCATTAAGAATTTACATAACCTGTATTCCTATTTAAATCTTCAGCATATCAAAAAACAAAAAATCTCGGATGCCGATGTGGTTTATGGCAACTTGACCACCGAGACCTATGAACAAATGGAGATTGGAGAATTGGGTCTCGATATATGGCGTACTAAAATGATAGAATCCTTAAGTTTTGATTTAGTGAAACACATTTTAGATGGCATTAAGCAAGATCGTATTGGTAATCCAGGTCTAGATGAGGAACGTGTTAAAATTATAAGTGGTGTTATGCATAGTTTTGTGGATGTTCAGGCCTACAACAAGCATGGTAAATTGAAAATATATCAATGGTTATTCGAATGTCCGCTGCTATTGGCCAGTGGAGAATATTATGCCACCGAGGCTTCAGCTTTGTTAGAAAGATGCACTGTCAGCCAGTATATAGAAGAAGTTATTAGGATTCTAGAAGATGAAAAACAAAGAGCTAAAAAATTCTTACATGAAAGGTGAGTAAAAGTAAATTGAATAAAATATAACCAAAACACTTAAAATCTGTTTTATATCTCCAACAGTTCTCTGTGCAAACTCCTCAAGCAATGTGAAGAGAAATTCATTAATGAACGTTTAGATTTTCTTTATTCTGAATGCAAACAAATGGTATCGCAAGAGAATCGCAAAGATTTACGCAATATGTATATCATTTTAAAACCAATCCCTGACCATTTAAAAGGCATGCTTATACAAACATTTCTGGATCACATTAAAAATGAAGGTCTAGAAACTATTTCAACCTTAAAGGGAGAAAATATACATATACAATTTGTGGAGGATATGTTAAAAGTTCATCAGAAATATACTCTATTGATTGGTGAGGTCTTTGAAAATGATCCTTTGTTTTTAAGTGCTTTGGATAAGGCATGTGCCAGTGTTATAAATCGTAGACCAAGTGATAAATTACCCTGCCGCAGTGCTGAATATGTGGCCAAGTACTGTGATACTCTGCTCAAAAAGTCAAAAACTTCTGAAGCTGAAATCGATCAGAAATTGACAAATAATATAACAATATTTAAATATATTGAGGATAAAGATGTTTATCAAAAGTTTTATAGTCGTTTATTGGCCAAACGTTTGATACACGAACAGTCACAGAGTATGGATGCTGAGGAGGCCATGATAAATCGTTTAAAGGTTTATATAACAAATACAATTGAAATATATTCAAATAATTTCGTAATAAAATTTTTATTTATGAAAATCATTTTAGCAAGCCTGTGGTTATGAATTTACTAATAAACTACATCGTATGTTTACGGATATATCTTTATCGGCTGATTTAAATAATAAATTTAATAACTATTTAAAACAAGAGAATATAGATTTAGGTGAGATTTTTGTTTTCCAATTCTAATTAAAGTTTTTTATTTATTTATTTTTTTGTTTTTTGTTTATTTTCAACAGGTATAAACCTTTCAATTAAAGTTTTACAAGCTGGAGCTTGGCCTTTGGGCCCCACACAGGTTGTTATACCCTTTGCGGTGCCTCAGGAATTTGAAAAAGCTATAAGAATGGTAAGTTTATTATATAGTATTTTTATATAGCAAAAGAAAGTCTGTGATATTTCAATTTAAATAAAATTGAGTAAACATAAACGAAGAAATAGAAAAAATGCGGATGGTTGAAATCTCAACGTCACAATATCCCACTACAGGCTCCGAACAATAATAAAATTTATTTTTCTTTAAAATGAACAAATTATTTTGATATGAATTTTTCCTTAAAGACTTCCTGGACAAGTTAATTACAATTTTGGAAATTAAACTGAAATAGAAGAAGAAATGCAACATCTCCCACATAAGACTCAAAACTCATAGATCTCTTAGAACTTTGCCTGGAAAACTTGTAAAAATGTTATTTATTGTGTCTACAACATATTACTTTAGGTGTATGCGGTTAGACAAGAATACATAAATATATTTTCTAGAATTCAACCAGTATTGTCAGATGCAATTAATTTCCACTTTTGAGGAAATTTTTGTTTATTTATTTTTACGAATGAAAAGAGACGGAACTTTTCAAAACACAAACTTTTTAATAACAAGAAATTGTTTTACAAGAAAGTTATGTTTTTACAGAGTAGGAAAAAGTGAAGGGATTTGTTCTTTTTATCTGTGTGATTTCCTTTCTAATTTTATTTGGCAACCAGACTTTCAAAATATTTACTTAACCTGCCAGCCTGAGAGATTCAAAATAATGTATTTATATCCTACACCACCATTGGTGATTGGTAGAAAAACAGTCCCAGTGCTCGAACTATTTGGTACGACAAATTAAAGTAATGTAGGTTTAAAAGTTTCTGAAAAGAACGCTGGTAAAAATTTAAAGGCGAAACCAGAGTACGGAAATTGAAGTCAAGTTAAAAAAATAAATTCTTGCTGTATAATGTATGATAACACGTATGTTCTGGCAGAATTTTCTCTGTTTTAGATTACCGACATTTACATCAAGAAATGTTTACAAAAGAGGCCGCTTCCATTCATAAGACTTCATAATCTCTCCATTTATTTATGGTCTGACTTGACGTCCTGGCACTATGGTAAACAAGTCTTTGAGTGACATACAAAAAGAATGTAATGTATCAAAATCCTCAAAATTGTCTGGAGCTAATGCCATACGAGAGATATTGGGCTCTTGTTAAAATAGAGTTGAAGAGCAAAAATAAGTGTCTAAAAGTGTGGAACATTTAAAATGAATATAGACTATCTGTTGGTGTTAAGCGACAGAAAGCATTAATTGAACGTAAATAAAAGGGTTTCCGAAAAAGGCTCAAAATTTCACCCCACAAGTGATTAAAACTATAAAAATATTTTTTTTATAAATTTGATAATTTCAATAAAATAAATAATAATAAAACTGTAAGATTAGTAGTTTCGTTTTAATTAACATATCTCACTCCTTATTAGGATGCATTAGGTCCACATGACTTTTGTCCACAAGAAATATGAACTTAAAATAATAAATACTTTTGTTAATAAAGTTAAATAATTTAAGTTTTATCCAGAATAAAACTTCTTTTATATAAAATGTGTTTTATGGACACAGAGTCCTTTGAATGATGACGGTGACTTATGTCCATCTGTGTATCTACTTAACCTACCAGTCTGGGAGATGAAAAGATTTTTTTTTACTTTTCTTTTAGTTATAACTATTAAAAATTGCTTTAATGTCTTAATGGAAATCTGACTTGATGTCAAAAAAACTCGAAATAATGTTTTTTGTTTGTTGTGTTCAGGTGTACATTGACTGTAGTCCGAAAATCGGTTTAGTAGCGTAAGTTGTTTACTTTATATTCATTGAAATATTTATCTTTTTCCAAATAAAATACAAAACTTGTTGAAATCATTTTATCATTCTTAATTTATTGTTTTACACATTTTCTTCTGATTACAGTTTGAAACTTTCTATCATAATTCATTTAGTGGACGTAAACTTACCTGGTTACATCATATGTGTCATGGTGAATTAAAATTGGGGTATTTGAAAAAAACCTATATTGTTACTATGCAAACCTATCAAATGGCCATGTTATTATTGTTTGAATCCTGTGACTCAATGACCTGCAAAGAAATTCAAACGACACTACAATTAAATGCTGAAACCTTCCAAAAACATATGCAATCACTATTGGAATCTAAAATACTCATTGCAAGCAGTGAAACTTTAGATGATAATACAAAAATCGAATTGAATTTAGATTATACAAATAAAAGAACCAAATTTAAAATAACATCTGCATTACAAAAAGAAACGCCACAAGAGGTAATGAAAACAGCACTAAAAAATGATGTTTTTTTTATTAATTTTTATTTATTTATTTATATACAAGATATTTGTTTAATTAATTTTATTTATAATTTTTACAGGTTGAACATACGATAAATGCGGTAGATGAGGATCGTAAATTATATTTACAAGCAGCCATTGTGCGCATAATGAAATCTCGTAAAGTTCTTAAACATAATGCTTTAATACAAGAGGTATTTGTATATTAAGAAAATTAAATTCAAATAATATAAATTTAAATAAAAATTGAAATTTCAATTTCAATTTTTTTGTTTATTTCTAGATATTATCGCAGCCAAATGTTAGTTTTACACCAAGCATCACAATTATTAAGAAATGTATCGAATCATTGATTGATAAACAGTATATAGAACGTACACCCAATTCAGGTGATGAATACAGTTATGTGGCATAATTCACACACATACACAAACACCAAACACACACAGAGAAACAACACTCACTACTACTCATCCCCATGATGTTAAACAAGATGAATGAAAATGATAATTTTAGTTTTTTGCTGTAAAATATTTACAAAAAAAAAGAAATTTATTAAAAAAAAGAAATCATGTAAAAAACAACAAATTAACAAAAAATCAAAGCATATTAATGAAACTCACCACCCTTTATTTCATTCTTTAGTTAGTTTAGTTTTGCCTTTAGTTCTAGTATAATTTTTCCTCCTTTTACCCTTTAGCTTCCTCTTCCCTTTTTTAAAGTTGTGTTTCATTATTTTAAGATCATTTTTCATGTGTATTTTTAATTAATTAAAATTTGCAGCTGAGTTTCTGTTTTTTTCTTTTGGCTTTTAGCAAAACTAGAAAAAAGAAATTAAGAATTAAGTAAATTAAACAAATTTTTTTGTAAAATTTTATTTTTATAAACAAAATCTTAAAGAAACAAATTTATAAAAAAATATATATATTAAACAAGTAAGAACGATATATTCGGCTATGTCGAATCATCAATACCCTCTACCACAAGTGGGTGTGACTTAATTACGTTACGTTTCGTACATACACAATCACAAACGTAAACAAAATGTAAGAGTTTTTTTATATATATAACACAGTGCTTTTAATGAGTCAGTCGTACAATTTTTGGCTATAACATATTTTTTCTACTGAACCGATTTCTTCTTGAAATGGTAATGAAGTAGTTAATGCCCAATATCATGTCAAAATTTCATTCTAATTTGATGATTTATAATTGATAATTTTACTAAAATTCTTAGCTTGAAGTTTTGAATTTCAATATACAGAACTGATTTTGCTGATTTTAAATAGGAAACTTCTCAGGGCTATAACAAATACTCTGGCCAAATTTCATAGAGCTCTGTGAATTATTGTGGATGTGAGCGTGATAGGCAGACGAACATAGCTAAATCGACTCAGATTTGGATTCGAAGCAAGATCATGTGTTACTCACAAAGTTACTATGCCCCCTTGCGGTGGTGGAGGGTATTGAAAAATGATGAATCATATAAATTTAATTATAAAATAAAATCAATTGTTTTAGTTATTGCTTTTGTGTTGTTTTTTAGACCCAAATTTATCAATAAAACAAATTAGCATCTATACGAATTGTGTTTATTTTCTTTCTTTCTTTCTTTAACTTAAATCTCGTTTTTATTCTTTTTGTTCATATTAATAATAAGTTTTTCTTTGTTAAGAATATTTTATTTTTGGTTTAAATGCTATAATTAATCAATCAATCCTTTTTTTTTTAGTTTTTCTTTTAATAAATTATTAAGATTTATAATTTTTTTAATGTTTTTGTTAAACATTTTTTCCAGAAAATAAAATTTTTTAAGGAAAAAAACTCTAAATTAGAAAACAAGGAAAATAAATTTTTTAATTTACATATTAAATATGTTTATTAAGTGTTTGCTGATTATCATTAAGATTTTTCTTATTATTTTTTGGTTTTCCTTTTTGTTTTTGAAAAATATAATATTATAAATAAATATATAATAATATAAATATATATATGAACATTTTTTGTATAATTAATTTTTTAATAATAATAAAAAGTTAAACTTAACTTTATTCTTGTCTTTGAATTATTTTCTAAGGTGGCACTAGTTTTTTTTCTTTCTTTCTTTTTTCATTTTTATTTCCAATAATTTTTTTATTAATTGTTAATTTTATTAAAAAAACAACTAGTTTTTTTAATTAATTAGTTTTTTTGTTTTTTTTTGTTAGGGTTTAAGAAAAGTGAGCACATTATGTTTTTTTTGTTTTTGTTTTTGTTTTTGTTTTAAATTGAATACTGTTTTGTTTTTCTTTGTGAAATAAATTCCTTAATTTGTTGTTAAATCTATCAAATATAAAGTATTTATTAATTATTTTTTTATATTATTATTTTTTATATATAATAATGGTGTTTTAATTTTTTTATTAATTTTGTTATAATTTAATTGAAAAAAATTGCTTTCAATGTTTTTTTTGTTTAAAAGGTGATTTTATGAAAGTGCGTTTGTTTAGGAAAATATAATTAAAAAAATAAATAAATTGAAAAGTTTTTCTGAACAAAAAGTGACTAATTCTGATTTGGAAAAATGTTAAAATATTTATTTATGTTTGAAATACTCTTCGTTTTCTAAAGTGCTAAAAATAAATTAAGCAAGAGCCTTTTAAAGACGGTCCTACCTTATGGGATTTAGAAATTAATGTTTACCAATCATTAGAATGTATTCGAAATATATCACATACAGTGCCTTCCAAAGTGACTTTTGTTTTTTTGAAATTTTGATCCTTTGTAGATAAATTTCAATATAATGTATGTGAACTAGTCCTTGAACTAAAAAAATGCCCATTTTTACATGCCCAAAATAACCAAAACTCCATCTGTATAAAATGTGTTTTTTTAATTTCACGCTTTTCATAGATGTGTTTACCTTATCTGTGCAGCTGTTCAATAAGAATAATTTAAAGTTTATGCCGGCCTAAAGCTTAGGAACTAAACAAATCAAGTTTAACTTGAAACTTTGAATAAAGTTCGAGAACAGATCTTTGCCCTCATGATTTCTTTAGAAAGAAAAAATTGCAAAACATAATATAAATGTTGGCTCCTTTTTGTAAAAAAAGAACTAATTTTTCTCGAAGTCCATGAAAAATCCTCATATCAATTGTGTTAAACTTTATTAGAAAATCTCGAATGGTTAAAAAATTAAAAAATTATTAATTGTCAATTACATATGACAATCAAACTTCAGTTGTGTAGTCAGTTGCCAGAATTATATTATAGATGGCAACTGGCAACTAAAGTTGTCAATTTCAGTTGCCAAATAACAAGTATTTTGCCAACTGTGTTTTTCTGGTTTCCTAGAAAATTTAACTTCCTTTTTTTCAATTTAAAACGTAAAATTCTTATATTATTTTAAGAGTTACGCAATATCTTTCCAATTAAAATGTACAAAATTATTAAAGATACAAGAAGAAAATAATTTCAGGCACTTTTTGAATAAATGGGGTGTCGAGGCTTTGTCATGATGCTTACGCTTGTTTTTCGGTCATTTTGAACAACAATCCATTGAGAATACATTTTTTGTTCTATAACCTGCTCTAACACGTTATGTACAACTAACATTGTAGGCTGAGACATTCCCAAATTAAAACCATTGCCATCGGATTGTTCAAAGCTTCCATAGTAAAATGGAAAACTTGCACAGTTGTGTTGTCTGTTGAAAACGCAACTGAAGTGTATATCAAGTGTATATCAAATGGTTCGTTCATATTTTGAAATTTCGACTTAAATTTTTTAAATTTGAATAAATATTGTTAATTAAAATTTTGGATCATAATTGCAAATTTTAAAAGAGTTTTCATTTTTTTAATTTTAACATTTTTATCATTAATTAGTCACTTTTTAATAGTTTTTTTTTATATAGAGAGATTCGTTTGTTTTAGTTAAGTTAGTTAATTAATAAGTTAATTGTTATTTAAATGATTTTATTTTAATATTTTTTTGTTTTTATGTTAACATTTCATTTATTTTTTTTTAATTATTATACTTTATTGTTTAGTTTTATTATTATTTTTATTATATAAATGCATTATTTTTATTATCATCGTCTCTTATACTGAGGTATGCTGCCTTAATTATTTTATAATATTTTTTTATAATTTTTGGGTGAAAAATCTATTTTTTTTTATTTGGTTTAATATTATTTTACTAAAAAATTTAGTTTTTTAATAAATTGCAAAATTTTTTTATTATTAATTCAACGAGTTTATTTTTTCTTTATTATATAAAGCAAATTTTATTTGTGTGTTTTTTAATTAATAATTAAAAGTGTTTCCCACAACATTTTTAATTATTTTAAAATTTTAATAATTTTTTAAAAATTTACATTTAATTGTGTCAATTTTTGTCTCAATAAAGTGATACACAGTGTTTTAAATTAAAAATAAAAAATAAAAGAAATGAAAATAAATCTGTAATTTCCGATTTCAATGAAATTTCACAGAGTTATAGTAGAGGTGTAGGCGAGTTTTAGTTTTAAGTTTAGACTTTGTGCACCTAACAGGGGCTGGTCTAGAGGGTCTCTAATTTGGTCAGCTCGGGTAAAAAAAATTTTTTCAAAACATCTTTATAAATAAACCGATTTGAACGATGTTATTACTAGTTGATTCTGCTAGTGAAGACCTGCAAATAGTCTTATCGCATGGTTGGTTTAAGAGATATTTTGATTAAAAAATTACATATTTTAATTTTTTCCTGCTTTTGCCCAAGTTTGTATGCTATAGCGGGATCAAATCTTATTCATTTTTTTTTTCGAATATTTTTTATTTTACTAAAGAACTAATGACAACATTTTGCTGAGAAAATTTTTGGCATTCAAATTTGAATTTTCGAAAAAATTTCGATTTTTTGCCGATTTTTTTTTTTGCGAAAAAATTAGTTTCTCTCTTTTTTAATGTTAATAACGTAATAATACTTTTCTAAAAGGTTACTTTCTAGGTTCTCGTGCAATCCAAAACAAAGTTTCAAAAACTGAAATTTTGTTAGAACCAGAGTTTCTCGAATTCCTATCTTTTTGGCAACACTCTTATTCCCAAACCGCAAAGCTGGAATTGAAAAAAGTCTAATATGTTCTAAAAAAGTTAGTAATAGAATTTTTTGTTTCCCGATATCTGATGGAAAGATATAGTAAAACATATGAAAAATGCCATTTTTGGAAATTTTCGATGGTTTTTTTGGGAATTACAGGATTTTTTAAAGAAAAACAATATAATGTTTTCCTATTAAGATTTGATTGACAAAAAATTTATTTCAAGATTAAAATTTTAAAATAACTAATTTTTACTAAAATTTAAAAAGAAACTAATTCACCTTTTACATGACACTTTTCCTCAAAAAATTGTACAATGAATATTATTATTATTATGAAAAAATTTATACATTTATGAAAAGTAGAAGTAAATTCCATTACATTGATATATAATTTCACTTCACTTCATCTTTCCATGTGCCAATAATGATCGAAACATTACAGCACTTAGCAAATCATACCCAGTTCTTCATAATGATTACGTATATATATTGATTTTGTTGGTTTTATGAAGGGAAAGCTTTATAAATATAATTTTCGAAAAGGTGTAATGTTTCCTGTCATTATTTATGACACATGAAAAGGAAAAAACATTGAATAAGATTTGCATAAAAACTTCGCCAAGATCATCAAAAAGTAAATTTTGTAATTTTTTAATCTAAATATCTCTTAAACTATAAAAGATAGTTTAACCATACGATTTTATGGGTTTGTAGGTCTTCACTAGCTGAATCCACTTATATTAAAATCTTGAAAATCGGTTCAGATATAAGGAAACTGGATCATTTGAAATATTTTTATAATACGAGGTAATCAACTGTGCACCGGCCTCCGTTAGGTCCACAAAGTCCAAACTCAAAATTTAAATTTGTGTAGGTCTTCACAAACAGAATCCACATATTTGAAAATCTTTAAGATCGGTTCAGATATAAGAAAACTGGATTGTTTTAAATATTTTTATGATACGAGGTGAACAACTTTGGAAGCCTGTGGACCGGGCCCCGTTAGATCCACAAAGTCCAAACTCAAAATTTAAATTTGTGTAGGTCTTAACTAAAAGAATCCATTTATTTTAAATTTTTTAAGATCGCTTCAGATATAAGAAAACTGGATGGTTTTATATATTTTTATGACCCGAGGTAACCAACTTTGGGACCCTGTGGACCGGGCCCCGTTAGATCCACAAAGTCCAAACTCAAAATTTAAATTTGTGTAGGTCTTCACTAACAAAATCCATTTATTTTAAACTCTTTAAGATCGGTTCAGACATAAGAAAACTGGATGGTTTTAAATATTTTTATGATCCGAGGTGAACAACTTTGAGACCCTGTGGACGGGGCCCCGTTAAGTTCACAAAGTCCAAACTCGCCTAAACTTATGCTATCACTATGTGAAATTTCATTGAAATCGGATTATCTGTTCAGAAGTCATAGATTTATGTCCATTTAAAACACTGTGCGATGTCTTTAAGATAAAATTTTGGAATAATTTCTTTAATCCATAGAAAAATTGGTTAATACCTGAAATCTTGTTTGGGTTTTTTTTCTCGCTAGACAAAAAAGCATTTTGTTTTTTCTTTTCAATATTTTGTTAATTTAACAATTCAGTTTCTTCTGTTTTTTATTTTGTTTAAATATTTTTTAAAAAATATTTAGAAAAAAGTAATTTTCTGTATTTAACATTTAAATTTGCTTTTAATTCGTAAATCTCCTTTGGAGTTAATGTCTCTCTATCAATTTGAATTTTTTTCATATTTTTCAATTTATTGCACAAAAATAAAGAAAAATATTTTTTTTATTTTTATTTTTTAACAATTTGTTTTTGTTTTCTTTTTAAGCTTTAAATATTTTTACTAATTTATTTTATTTATTTATTATTTTTCTTTAAATGTCCTGTAAGAATTTCTGTGTTGTTTTTATATTTTTGTAATTGTTTTAGTTTTTATTTATTTAATTTATTAAATAACAATTTTAAATAATTGTTATTATTTTAATTTTTATTGTAAAAAAAAAACAAATTTTTGTTAACTGTTATTAACTCCATTAATTTGTTTTAAAAAATCCGTTATTTAACTCTCTCAGTTACTGTCAGTTTTTTTATTTATATAATAAAAAATCCGTTAAGGTTTTTAGCCAGTTTCAGATTTTGTTTATACACTAGAGCCGCGACTTGCGTCGTTTAGATTTATGTTGATTCGATTTGCTTTATTGCAATTTCAAGTTACGTTGGATCGATTTGAGTCATTTTACCTCTATTTGCGTCAGTTCGATTTTCGTCATTTTGATTTCGATTTGCGTCATTAGAAACGATTAACTTTTTGCTACAAAATTGTGGATTATAATTTTTAGTATCATTGATAACACTGATCGTCACCTGTACGTCAAGGACAAGTATCTGGTTATGGTAACAATGTAGTGTGTGATTTGGCAAAGTACATTCAGGACGTAAAAAATGACGCAATTAAAAGTTTTAAATCGGGAGAGAGGGCTGTTAATATAGGAAGAACTTATTAGTTAGCTGAAATTGTCCAATCTTTACGAGGCACTATGCCCTTATTGGTTTAAATGAATTTAAATCTTTCAATTTGGATACATGATAAAGATAAGCGAATAACGCCACTGAACAGGGACGTTTATAATCCATCTAATAGTAACGGAAATTCTGATAAAATTCTCTTCAATAAATTAAATTTCAGTTCATTAATATAGAAAAATTTGATTCGACTTGCGTAGCGTTTCTCCGGTCTCCATTAACGGCGCAAGTTAAAGCTCTAGTGTATTTAAAAAATCTGTATTTTTCTTTTGAAAGAGAGTTTGTATTTAGTTCTCTTTATAATATTCTCAGTATAATTATAAATTTTTGAATAAAAATGATTTTAAATTAAAAAAAAAAGATATTTTGAATAAAAAATATTTCAAAACTAAAAACGGATAAAAGTAAAACAAAATCTTTTAAAATTCAATACAAATATTATAGTCAATTAAGCCCAACCACAAAATACAAATGGTAGTTACAAAAAATTAATTAACGACTCTCGTATAATTCGATAATAATTAAATAATTGATCTTAATTGTGCTAACGTGACACAAATATTTTTGTCCAATTTATGTGTTTTAAAATGATTTCTTTTCTAAGGGGGTTAAATGACAGCTTCAAGAAATTATGGTCTGGCCCTCGTAAAATTTCACTCAACGATTTTTTGCTCATATTTATATTAATTTAAGAAATTATTATATGAATTTTTAACTCTTCAAAGTGATATTTGTATGGCACCCATGAGAAATAATTGACCGATCCTCGTACAATTTGGCATAACATTTTAGAATATCATACAACTTATTTGTGAAAAATTTCCTTTAAATCGTTTTTTATTCAAGACTTTTATGATCTTAAAATCCTATTACGGGACAAACATTTGTGTGGGGGAAAGTTAAAATAATGGATCGATCCATCATCTCTAAATTTTAATAGGGGTCGTCCTTAGGCCAAAATAATGATATGCACTAAATTTCATAAAGATATTTTTAGTTTTTTGTTCACAAGGTTTACATTGACATGGTTCCGAGACGAACGGTATAGTTGTACTAATATACCTACATTAGTGTAGGGTATACAAATCGTTATATAAAGTAGGAGTGATACTTTTGTTAGATAATTTCTATTTTGTTTAAATTTTACAGATTCACCTTTTTTCCATAGTGGACATAAGTTCTATTAATGGGTATACAAGTTAATAATGTGTTTTCGATAACAAATGTTACCATCGCTAAAAAACACTCCATAAGCTTGTGTGATTCAATTTTGAATTACAAAAACAAGTTATTTAAACTTCTACCAACAATTCAATCGATAACTTTCAGCAACCGTTTTCCTCAATGAAAAAATATTTTTAAAAACTTTTTGGCATTTTGTCTTAAAGTTGACTACAATGAATGTGCTTTACCCTCCAATATACCATATTGGCATAGCCATACGGCTATGTACACAACACCGTTATGTTGATATTGAGTATACCGAATTGTATACCCAATATCAACAATTTTATAAAATTTATCAAAAATATAAAATTTTAACAAAAATATATAAATTTTTTAAAAATTCAAATTCCACATTTTTTTAGAAAATTAAAATTTTTTCTCAAAAATTTATAATTTGGTCAAAAATGTTAAATTTTTCGAAAATTAAAATTTTGAAAAAAAAAAAAATCGAAAAAGTTTTATCAAATCAGTAAATTCTGTCAAAAAATTGTAATTTTATCGAAAATGTAAAATATTTTCGAAAATGTTTTTTTTTTTCATTTATAATTTTTAATTACGAAAGTTTATAATTTTCACAAAGAATTTTAACAAAATTTCATACTTTTGACGAAAAATTATGATTTTAACGAAAATTTATATTTTTGTCAAAAATTATTTTTTATTTATTGAAAGTTCAGTTTCGAAAATTTATCATTTTATCGAAAATTTATAATTTTATCGAAAACGTATAATTTTGATGAACATTTAAAATGTGTATTTTTTCGAAAATGTAAAATTTTAAATTTTAGGGAAATTTTATAATTTTATTGAAAATTTATAATTTTATGGAAATTTTATAATTTTGATAAAAATATATATTTTTATAAAAATTTTATAACTTTATAGAAAAATATTTTTTTAATTTATATAATTTTATCAAAATTTTTTCTTATTTAAATTTAATAACTTTATCATTATTTTAAAATGTTGACGAAAATGACAATTTTAAAATTGTATCACAAAAAATAAAATATTATTAAAATTTTTGTTTAATTTTAACAAAAATCTGAAATTTTATAGAACTTAAAATTTTTTCGAAAATGAATTTCTTATTCTTTTGGCAAAACCTCAAGGTTTGAATGGCACAAATCATCGTTCATAAATTTTCGGAGGTTATCAAACTCCACACCTCAAACAATTTTTTCGAAACGAGTACTAAGACACAAGAGAGAAAGGACATTCTCTGGAATGATATCTTTAATCTGATTGCATGAACTAAAGTAACAAAGGTTGTTGTAAATGTTTCATACTTCTGAATCGTTCAATTGTAAGTGAAATATTTTATTCGAAACGAGAAGTAAATGAGAGAACAAAAATGGAAATTTCTGCTGAAAGTTTCAAGTGAATAAGTAATGAAACATAAATCAATGATAACTATTGATCTTCTAGTGAATCATTGTTATTGTTCAAATGACAAAATCATGATGAAAACATTTTTTCGAAACGAATACTAAGACCCAAGAGAAAGAGTGTTCTCTGGAAAGATATTTTTAACCTGAGAAAATAAAGTTGGTAATAAAACAAATAGCGGAAAAAGGTATTAATGATTGATCATGTATGTCGTCAATGTTTAATTGTGAAAATGGAACATGGTAAACGATTGAGGTCAGTTTAAGGGTCAGGAAGCAGCGAAAAAAACATACACAATAGAGATGTTAAGTCGTGGGGGCCCTACAAGTATTGGACTTTCCGTACAACTAGTAAGAGAGTAAAATTTTAATTTCAGTTTTAAGTCTCCCTCATTTTTTATTAGAAAACTAAAATCAATTAAAGCTTTTTTCTATAAATTCTGAAACTTTTCAATGATCTTCAAGTTTTTTTGCGATATCATCCTTTTTTATAGACTTTTAAAGATATTTTGTGATTTCAAAATAATAAAATAAAAAAATAATAAATCAGTAAAAATTCTATATTTTTCAATATAAACAAAATTGAAATTATATATTTACTATACGATATTAAAAAATCGTTTGTCCATTACCAGAATCTGGAATTTTTTTGTGTTTTAATTTAAAAAAAAAGAAATCAAATATTTCAAAATTTCAATTTTCTAAAAACTTATTTAAAAAATGCTCAATATTTTCAATATTTTGTGTGATAGTTTATGTTAGAATACCTTGTCGTACGTTTGATTACGTAAGTTTAATAGTTATTAATTTAGTTAGTAATTGAGTGTAAGTTTAGACTTGTAAGTAATGTGTTTATGTTTAGAATGTGTATTTAGTTTTGTTTTGTTGTTGTTGTTTTTATTTTAAGATTTTGGTTGACAAATTTGCATTATAATTTTCAGTCTTTGAGATTCCCGCCTTTGTGCATTTTTTCTTAAATATTTTTTATTATATATTTTTTGTTAATATTTTATTTATGTTAAAAAAGTATTTAAGTTTTAATTATTTTTTTCACTTATTCCATTTTGTTGTAGTTGAAATAGGATTTTTTTTTCTAAATTATGTTGGTTTGTAGGGTATATATATGTATTAATTATATATATGTATATGTATACGTATGTTTGTAGGTTGTGTTTTAAATTTCTTTAGTATGTAAGTATGTTAAGTGAATGTTGTGTGGTTTCAAATATTTTTTTTTCGAGGGGGGAAATTAGGAAGGTTGTGCTTAGACTTTTTTTTATAAATGTTTGTTGGAGGGCATTTGGTTAAAAATTTTGTGTTTAAATATATATAAAAATCTAAATTGTATATAGTAGTAGATTAATTATTAATTAATGAATTAATTAGTAATAGTATGTTTGTGTATTTACTGATCCAATGAAAAATGTTTCGTACGTTTCCATAAAGTTTTAAAAATGCCTTTTTTCTTTGGCTTATCAGCGGTATTACTTTGGCCACGTTTAGAGTCTTTAGAGGTATTTGCCGAACTGGCAGCAGAACCTGAAATTTACAAAAAAAATAATGACCATTAAAAATTTTGAAAAATCTTCCATTTACATTCTTTTCCACTTACTTCTTTCGATATCCTGATAATAATGAGATTCTAAAGCATGATCGGCTGTATAAGATGATTTACTTCTTTTGTCTTTATGGGGTTCTACAAACAAACAAAAATAAAAAATAAATAATAATAATTAAAAATCCATTTGCTTTAGTTTTCCTCTTTCTTACTTTTTTTGGTTATTAACAAACTAGTAACTCTACGTAAAGCTTCTCTGGGCGATTTATTTAAGAAGGAAGGTGTTAAATTAGGTGGCAATGTTAAAGGTTTTCTAGCCTGTCCTGTGCCCGACATCCCGGGAGGTCCATCCCAAGGTCTCATGGTGGTTATACGATCTATATTCTCTGTGGAGGCTGGTCGCATGGAACGTTGTTTAGGATACCAGCCTCTTTGTGGAGCTCCTGCCAGTCTAAGCATTTCATTGGAAGCTAAAGCGTGATTAATAGAACGTTGACGACACATAGCTCCACCAAAGGTATTGCCTCCTGATATGCCCACTATAGAATTGCCCATATTAATATTATTGGAAGTACTGGATCTGGGAGCTGTTCGAGAGCCACTAGGAGTGTTTTCATTTTGTCGTCTATATGGAGTACGGGGTATGTCACAGCTAAAAAGAAAATGTATTTAATAATAACTTTTATTTTCCATACTGTTATTTCACTCACCCTCTGGCAAATATGGGTGTTTCGGGTAAACTACAGGAAGTCTGTAAACGGTGTTCTTCTCTGGGTGATTGTTTTAAGCTTCGTTTGGTACCATAAGAAACATAACGTCTGGTACCATAACCTCCTCCTCCGCTGCCATCATATGAGGGTCCATGTGAACTAGTGGGAGTGGTTACTCCGCTGCCATAACCACCCATCATGCGTGGCGATTTTCTTTTATAATTCGAATCAATGGACCAAGATTTCATAGTATTCGCCGAATGGCCATGACGATGGGGTGGCACGGCAGGGGGTAAATTTTCAAAAGCTGTGGGTGGTGGAGGTGGAGGAGGTAGTGGTAATTCATCGGACATATGACGGTGTACAGGTCGGGATTTTTCCCGTTCTTTGGAGCGTTGTTGGGGACGCAATTCTTCGCGTGAAACCGATTGTGTATGAATTTCTGCAGAGGTTTTAACAAAAGCTTTGGCAGGCGGTTTAATATCTTCCTCACCCACTGAGGTATCATCCGAAGGTGATGGAGGCAAAGGCAAATCATTGTAATCCTAAGAATTATTCTTTTAATAAAAACCTTTTTAATTCTTAAAATAAAAACTTACAAAAGTATCTGGATTTGAAGAGGGCGGAGAGGGTGGAAGAGGTCCAAATACATTTTGTGATAATTTCATTTCTTTGGCACTTTCCGATTTATGCACACCCGGACGAAATTCTAAAGGACGTTTTGCTGTAGGCTGAGCTGCCGCTATATCCGACATGCGAGCCACTGCAATTTCACCACGCAACAAAGCACTAATATTATTTTCAATTTGTTTCAAAGGAGCACAACTATAACTCATATCACTCAATTGCTCCTCATCTTCTTCCAAAGTAGGAGCCAGATCTGTATGAGGTGTTGTGGAAGTGGAACGTAATTCTGTAATAAATTTTAAATAATTTTCTTTTAAATTTTCTTTATATTTTATCGGAAAATTACCAGTAAAATCTGCTCCCTTAATGGCACCATTTGAGGTTTGTTTATAAACAAACATATTTGAGGGATCCATGCTATTTGCCCCAGCAGCTGCTTTCAAATCAAAACCACTAGCTTCTTCCAAACAAGGTGTTCTCACTAAATTTATAGACTCATTACTGGTGCGTCCCTCTAATGATTTTAAGCTGCCTTTTTTCGAAGCTTTAAAAAGATTTCTATGAATCAAATCATCTTATCACTCACTTTATGATTTTCTACTTACTTTCTATATTCGATTTACTAAGATGTTGTATGGGCGATAGATCCTTTTTCAATGAGTTGTGACCATGATGAGGTTCTAAATTCAAGGATAAACGTTCTCGGGGTGAAGTTAGGGGTTTAATTTTATCCAAACTATGGCGTGTATTTGTTTCTTTTATAATATCACATGATGGTATATCATTTCTAATATCCTTTGGTATATATTTGGCACGTTCTGATTCGGAATCGACATCGGGTTCACTTTCACTTAAACCATCTTTGACTGTATCATAATTCGAGAAAATATCCATAGCGCGGGGAGGTCGTTTTGTTGAACCGCGGCGTATAATGAAAGTGCCCTTGCCCAACATGCTGGATTGACGATAAACACAGGAATTGAGGATTTCAGGACTTTCTTCAAAACAACGAAATTCCTCCTCGTTGGGTACAACATTTTGTAAATGTTTTATATCATCTCTAGAGGATTTTTTATTAAAATGTTTAGAATTGACTGATGACTTCTGTAAGTAGAAAATAAAAGAAATTTTTCATTTCTTTCCAAGAAAAAAGTTTCAGATGTTGACTCACCTTTTTAACTTCACGTTGATGTTGTTTTGTTTTCTTTTTAAAATCTTTAAAGTGAATTTCCCAAGCTATGCCACGTGGTGTTAAAAGTGTTGATTCGGATGATACTGTTATACCAGAAGGATCTTCTCCTGAATCCTCTGTCATATCATCCTCCTCATCGTCATCGTCCTCATCATCATCTGTATGATTTTTATACATTTTATCCAAAGTGTTATTCGATGATGAAGACTGTGTTTTATGATTTTGATTATCCGATGATGTCCCAGTACTAGCTGGTGAACTTGATGAGGATGAAGACGAAATAGAGGCGTTACCTGGATTTAAAATATGACAAACTTCTTTGTGTTTCTCAACAGAAGCCTGCAAACGTTTAGGGCGATTATTACGAGCTCCCGCTGCTGAACCATCTTTTGGTCCCGGATATATGGTTACAGGATGTTCATTCAACATGGGTTCTAAAGTCATGTGTACCTCTAATTATTATTTAATTTAATATAAAGCGAATCCATTTATTTGTTGTTGTTTTTTTTTTAGAAAACTTACCTGGCAATTTGGCAACACGCCCCTTTAAGACCGCCTTATGCACTGCACTAATATCAATGCCCAAAGCATTTTTCTCACCATTACAACTGCCTACACGAGTTTTTTGCTCACTTTGCGAATTAGTGGTGCGTTGGCCACAACATGGAAGACTAGAATAATTGGAATTGTTGCTAACTGTTGTCGTTGAATTAGAAGTACGTGCTTTAGGCTAAAGATGAATTTATAGTTAGATAAGATTTTAATCACTTTATTTAGTCTTTAGTACTCACTAAAGTTGTTTGCACTAAATTACTGGTATCTATTGTTGTATTGGCATTATTAGTGGGTGTTGTGGCTGATGTTGTTCTGGTTTTAGATTCTATAAACTCTTTACTACAATTACCATTCGTCTCATAACGTGACAAATCCACAGCATCAAAACTTTCATTGGGCGTCACTGTGGGAGCACAACTTGAGCTCGTCTGAGACATTTCCTCCGAATCACGTTTCTCTTTCATGCTGGCAAAAAAGAGAGGAGAAAATTAAGAATAAAGAGTGAAATTGCAATTTAATCAGATTTTGAAATTAGTAGAAATAATTAAGCTGATATTTGTAATAATTCGAATTCTAAAACTTAAATCCCAATTTCAAATATTTTAGTAAATTCGAAATTTGGTTTCAATATTTTTGGAATTCAGAGTCATGAAAAGCATATGTAAATTTATATTGGAAATTTCGAAATGAAGTTTGAAGTTATTTTTTATCTCTATTTTTGTAAATTGAAAATATTTCAATATTATTATTTCGGGAATATTTTTTAAATTTCGAAATCAAGTTCATTTAATTATTTATTTAAACTAAAAAGTTAATTTCGAAGTATAAATTCGGTTTGTTATATCCTCCACCACAAGTGGTGAAGAGGGTATAATAACTTTATCCATCTGTATGTCATTTCACACCCCATAATTATATATATATTCTTGCATCAAATCTGAGTCGATTTAGTTATAACCGTCTGTCTGTTGATTTTTTTTTTTGATTGATATTTCCAAAATTTTCTGATTAAAATCGAGAATTTTCAAAAAGTATATCTTATACTGCAAAAAAATAATATTTCTTTTTTTAATTTCGACTATTTTTGAAAATTCGAATTTAAGTTCGAAAATTTTTGAAATATATATTCGAAATTTCCAAGTCAAGATAGAGAACTTTGTTGTTGTTGTTTTTTCATTTTCGAATATTTTTCAAATTCGAATTTAAGTTTAAGGCATATTTAAATAATATTTGAATGATTTTTACGTAAACAATTTTGTAATGATAAATGTGTTTTCAATTTCGAAAATGTTAAGTAAAATTCGAAAATATTCAAAATAATTATTTAAAAATAAAATAATTTGATGTTTATTGTCAATTTTTAATATATTCGAAAATTCGAACTAAAGTCCGAAAAAAATCGAAATTTGTATTTTTCATTGTATGAAAAGTAATATTTTTGATAAAATATTTTGAAACGAAAAATGTTGTTTTTGTATTTCAAGTTCAAATTTTTTAAAAATGGAAGAAGTCGAAATAATGAATGAATTTTAATTCGAAATTAAGTTCGAAAATTTTCGAAATTTATATTTTACATTACAACTGATATATTCACGTAAAAATATACATTAATGCATAAAAAATTACATTTTCGTGTAAAATATTTTGAAAAAAAAAAAAAAAAAAAAAAAAAAAATTAGTTCGAAATTTAAAAAAAAAAAAATGAAGATTTGAAAATTCTCAAAATTTATATTTTATATTTTGCATATATATTTTTTTTGTAATATTTTTAATAAAATATTTTCAAACGAAAAATTTTGTTTTTCGAAAATTTTGAAGAAAAAAAAAACAAAGTTAAGTTTAAAAGTTTTCTAAATTATAGCATAAAGTATAAAAATGTGTTATTTTTTGTTAATTTTGAATATATTCGAAAATACGAAATTAAGTTCGAAAATTTTCGAAATTCATTATTTGTATTAAAAATTATATATTTGAATAAAACATTATATTTTCAAATAAAAAATGTATATTTTATATAAAAATCTGTTTATTATTAATAAAAAAATGATTATTGTGAACTTACTTTTTACGACTCAAACTCATGTAACCATCATCTTCTGATTGATTCTCTCCACTATTTTGTAATTGTGGTCTCAATGATAAATCCTCAAATTCTGATATTATATCATCTAAAACTTTAATGGGTTCGGGAATTTCATCTAAGGGAAATGTAACAGCATCTAACATTTCCTCTTCTTCGATTTCCCTATTTTTTTTTTGTGTGTTTTATTTTGTTTGTTAATAAATTTTGAAGGATGAATGATAGTTAGACAACAGAGAGAAATAATATATATAAAAATATATGTATACAAAATAAAAAAAACAAATGGAAAACATACATTTGTAATGTTGTTGTTGCTGGGGTTTTCCTTTTACAAAGAAATATCCGGATTTACTGTTTCCTTTTGAAGGGTTTTTTTTAAAGGATAATTCTATAATGATCCTTGTTTTGCAGAGAATTGTATAGAATTTCTAATTTTAGATTTTGGTTGAGTTTTTGTCCCCTAACGTTGGAGTACAAAATGTTGGAAGGGGGTTAGAGGAGAATTTTGTTTTACAGTTAACCGGATGCACTTGTCATGTGATTGAAATGGTTGAGGTGTTTAAAGGATTTTTTTTGCGTTTAAAACTTAATGATTTATACAAAATTCGTTTTCGTTTTTTATTTAATTATTAACTTAAAATTTATTTATTATCGTTGTTGTTGTTATTGTGTTTTAAAAAGGGGGTTTATTTTGTTAATGGTTTTTTATTTGCTTAATTTTTATTAAAAAAAATATTAATTTGTGTTAAATTTATTTGTTGTATTTTTTTTTATTTTAATTTTAGTTTTATTGAAGTTTCAGCAAACATTTGTTAATTGAAGAAAATGTTTGAATGACTGTTTGTTGGTTGGTTGGCTGAGTGACTGTGGCTGGTTGGCTGGCTGGCCGCTTTTGAAGTTACAGAGTCTGGCATCGATTTTTCATACTTCCCTACATATAGACAGCAATATATAAATGTATATACGTTTAACGTTTATATATGAATTGTATGGATTTTTTAGAATAAAAAAAAAAAAACAATCTGATGGATGAGTATTTTAACAGCGGATGTATTTCAATACATAGAAAAGTATATTTTTTTCTTTTGTTTTTCTTTTCTCACTTTTTTTAAAGAAACTTCCAAAACTTCTTTTGTTATTTTTTATTCTTAATTTTTTTAAGAATCTTTAAGAATCTCTGCTATATTTAAGAGAGAGTATGTGTGTGTGTATTTAGGGGGAGATGATGTTTGAAGATGATGTTGCAGCTAGCCGTGTTTTATTTTATATATATCATAAAAATGATATATTTTTTATATAAATTTATGAGCTTTCATTTTCAATTACGTTCTTTCACTTTATCTAACACTCGCTCTTTTAAATACACTCTCTAATTTTGCGTTTGCTACTGCTCCTGCTGCTGCTACTAATTTCAACAATTTTTAAAATCGTTCGTTTTAAAAATAAAAATTTTCTTAATGAAAATTTATTTTAACAATATTTTTCCATAAATTTAATTAAAAGCCTACATTTTATTTAAAAAAATATATATTTATTTTTTCACATTTGTAGGTTGTTGTCGTTTTTTTTAATTTTTTTCTTATAAAAAAAAACAATTTTATTTCATATTTCCCAATTTATTCAAATTTTATTTTTCAATGTGGGTTTTATATATTTTTTTATTTTAATTTCCTTTTTTTAATATATTTTTTTCTACATATATTTTCTTTTTATATGTATTTTTTGTTGATCTCACGCACAGACACTTGTGTATGTATTTAATATCGTTGTCACATCGTCGTCTTAGTCGTAGTCGTCGTCTTAACTTTATATATTTATTCAAATATTCCGCTTATAATTTTTTCGTAATCGTTCATAGATGGTGGAATTATTAGACTGAAGTGTGTTTCAAATCGTTTTCAATTAGAATGCAAAAATAAAGTCAAAATGTTTCTCTCATTTTTTGTTTTCCACAACCAAAAAAAAAAAAACAATTCATTCAATTCAATCCCATTCAAACCTTCAACCAACTAAACTTCAAACCTCTTTAACAAGCGCCGTAGTCAGTCGTTGCTGGTCGTTAGATGGCATGAAACATTAGCACTCTTCCACTAACTGTCTGACAAATGTATGAGCGTAGCAAAAAAAAAAAAAAATATGAGTTGTAACAAAACAGCGCTCTATAAATGCGGAGATTTCGTTCCATATATAAATTTCTTTTTTTTTTTTGCTTCATTTTCATTCTTTCATGAAGTAACAATTCTCCCTTTGGGACTCGCAAATGGGATAGCAAATAAATACAACAAAAATACAACAAATAAAATATTACAATATTATTGTTTATACATATGTTGGTGTTATTACTAAACTGTAAAAATACCTTACACTTTCAGCCAACACACGTGAACCGAATAGAATAGATTTACTTCATACATACAGAAAAACACCACCCCCTTCCCTCCCTTATTTGGCTTTAAATGTAAAACGATATCAAACAATCAAGTTTGTTTGTTGTTATAATTAAACCTTTATTGGGGTTATTTTTTTATAAATTTTTCGAAACAAAAATAATTTTCCTAAATAAGTTCGAATTTATTAAATTTCATTTTAAAAATTTTTGAAAATTTGAAAATTTTCCTTTAAAATTTTTTCAAATTCGTTTAGTTAGAAATTTTTCAAACATCGAAGAAATTCGAAATTCAAATTCTTTTTTCGAATTCATATTCTGTTTTCAGTTTTTTATTACAAATATTTTTTTCTTTTAATTTCATATTTAATAATTAAAAAATTTATTAGCTTCTTATTTTAAAAATTCTTATTTTTGAAAATTCGTTTAAATTCGAAATTTTTCGAAAATCTAAATTAAAATTGCAAGTTTCCGAAAAAAAGTTTGAAAATTGTCTTAATTAGACATTAAGTTAAAATTCATGTTCGTATTTTCAGTCTTGAATTTCAAATTTTATATTAAAAAAAATAACATCGAAAATTTTTCAAAATTCGAAATTAAGTTCGAAAATTTTCGAAAACCTAAATTAGTTCGTTAGTTTTCGAAATTAAGTTTGAAAATTATCGAAATTTTCGAACTTCGAATTCAGTCCTTAATTTCAAATATATATTTTTTTTTTAAATTCGAAAATTTCCAATATTTTAGCAAATGAAATTGAATTTAATATTGAAAATGTGTTGTTTTTAAAACATTTCTGAAAATTCTAAAATTGGATAAATTCTAAAATTTGAACTTAAATTCGAAAGTTTTTAGTAGTTCGAAAATTTTGAAATTAATATTAAAAGTCTAAATTTATATTTTACAATGGAATTTCAATATTAGATTTTAATTTCAACGAGTTTTCAAAATTCTAAATGAAATTCGAAATTTTTCGAAACTCGGTTTAAAATGTTTTATTTTTTTAGTTATAATTTTTTAACGTCTCTTAAAAAAATTTCAAAATTTAAAAAAAAAAATCCATTTTTTATTTTTTAATTTTTATAAATTTTTGGAAATTAACTTACTTCTCGTAGTTTAAAATTTTTTGAAATTAAAATTCACTGACATGAGTTTTCGTAATCGCTTCATGTTCAACTTCTGAGAATAAAAAAAAAAAAAAAAAAAAAAATTAACGTTAAATACTTATGGAGAAAACAAAGTTTAGAAATAGATGATAAGACTTGAATTTGCAATTTTTGCTGGATCTTTCATTGTCATCATCTAACCATTTTTTATTTTCCAGTTCTTAATTAAAGGTCCTGAAAATTTTAAGTCTTAAAATACCATAATGCTTGAGTATTCCAACAGAATTTTGGTGTTTTCAGATCTCCGGCATTTTATATAAATTCGTCTAATGCATTATATATCTTGGTATTTAGAGAATTTTTTAACACTATTGACAGTTAGAGGGTTAAAATTCGCACATACATTATTAACTACATGACAAGTAAAATTTTCCACCCCCCACCACCGAAACGTAAATAAGTTATCAACACGATAAAAATAACATTAAACACATTTGTTTTATGATCATTAATTTTCAGAAATTCTCAAAGAATATAAAACCAATTTTATGGCAGAGTGTAGGGATTCGAAAAAAATCGGTGTTTATCCATTATAGAAACATTTGTTTTGTTTGCAAATCAGTTTTGTATTAAAATATACATACAGAAGATACATAGACACTTAGTATGTGTAATATGAAGATATATAGACATATTTAAGTATATTTTGTATGTATGAAAGAAAGTACTTTGTGTATTTAACGGGGAAAAAAAATTTAAATGTTTTTGTTTGTTGTCTTGTTTTTTTTTGTTTTTGTTTAATACGCGTGCGCACTAATTAGCTCCAATTCCAAAATAGCCCCAATATGGAATGAAAACTTTATTTTTTTTTCAACTCTAAGAAAATCATCATCATTATCATAATTAAATAATGATGATGATGATGTTAATGGTGAAAAAGTAACATAAACAAAAGCTTAATAATGATGAATGTGTTTAAACAAATAATATTTCTATTTAGCAAGTTAATGATTTAATCTTTTAAATAAATAACAAACAAGAAAAGAACATAAAAAGAAAGGAATGGAAAGAGAAACAATAGAAGAAGATTAACACTTAAGCTTGAAATTAAGTCAGTAATAAAACTATTTATTTTAAAGATAATTATTCTCTTTTATTTCAAAATTTGTTTTCTTTAGAATTTGAGAAATTACAAAAACAAAAAATTAAGTTAATAGAGATGAAAATTACTTTTCTCTCTCTCTCTCTCTATTTAATATTTTACAAACACCCAGTGTTGCCAGAAAAATCATGTCTCATGTTCCCAATTTTATGCTCGGAGTCCCCAAAAATTCCCAATTTTTAGCATAAAATCCCAAAATTGTTCCCAAATATTTACATACATAAAAACAAGTTAAAAGTTAAAGTCGGTCAACTTCTTACTTGTTTTTAGGTACGTAAATATTTTGAGGACAATTTTGGAATGTCAAGTTAAAAATTGGGTTTTTTTTGTAGACTACGGCCTTAAATTTGGGCACATGAGATGAAGTTATAGTCGGCAAAAAATGGCTTTGGGAGTGACTTGCTGCTGTCTCTGACATAAGCGGCCTTATGCCGAATTGCGAATGGTTTGGTAATGATAATGCTCACTAGATTTCTTTTTTTCTGGGGGAGTTATATTGAAGCTCGAAGAAATTATGGACCGACTCCCGTAAAATTTCGCACATTGATTTCTGCTTATGTTTGTCTTAATACGAGCAATTCTTTTTACAATAACAAATTGTGTGTGTGCGACTTAAGCCCTTCAGAGTGATATTGGGAAAAAAGGTTGCATGAGACTTATAAAAAATAATGGATTGATTTTCGTATAATTTGGCACATCGTCTTAGAATATTATAGAACTACCTCGTTCATTAGAAACATTAGTTCTTTCAACATAATAACTGACATGTTGCACAAAGGTAACTTGATAAAAAATCATTATGTTATTGATTCGCTTCCATACAAAGGACCCTTGGCGGGAAACAGTTTTCAGGTTATAAAAGTCTATTGAAATATGACTCTAGCTGTCTTGAATATATATTTTTAATTTGAAAAATCTCGGTACATATTTTTCTATATCTCCCCGGATAAAAGTTTTGAGTTATAAAACTCTTAAATATTGACCAAAATTCTTTTGAAATTCGTCACAATTGTAGCTCCATATTTAACTGTAGCTTCCATATTATTAAACTTAAATTTTATTGAAATACGGTACATTTATTTTTAAAACTATCTTTAATATATGAATATAATTTGACATTTACCGGGTCATATTTGCACTAAAATCTGTCCCCAGTTATCCATTGAAATTCCCAATTTGGGAACAAATACCCCAGTGGCAGTGGCACCACTGTAAGAACACCACACATTTTGCTCATTAAGAAACATTTTTTGAAGTCATGTCAGACCAAACAATCGAACCTCAAAAACAACTTAAACAAAAGTTTGTTCGTTTGTTCTTTCGAACCGGAAAACAACACATTTTGTATACAATTTTGCTAATGGGAGTGTGGGAACGAGGACTCTATTTCGTCCATATATACAATTTAATATATATCAACATAAAATCACTTTTTTTAGATATATAAACATGTAGTCAGTCATAAAACAATACTTGCAACCCCTCCACAACCAACACACGCTTACAAACATTCATTACACTCACAATGAAAATATTAAGTGAAAACAACAAAAATAAATTGCGAATTGCGCAAAACGGTTGTTTCAAAACAAAAGCAAAAGAAAAAAAAAATGAAAATAAAATTTCGTTCATTTTTATTTTTCTTTATTTTTTCCTCAATTTTTTTTTCGTCAGACTTATGACACACACACACACTCATTTGGTATCGAGGGGAGACACACGCTTTTAAACTCATAAGGTGACAAGTTATATACAGAAGAGTTTATCATTTATTGTAGGTTGGTTGTCTGTCTGTCTGTCTGTCTGTCTGTCCGTTCAATGGTTGTATCTGGTTTTGTTTCTTTTGACGACTTTTTCGGTGGGACTGTGATATTTCATGTTTTATTATTGAATGAAATCAAATCAAATGTCTGTTTACATACATACACACCTACATACATACAAATTTATGTAAATGTTTGTCAGTTAGTGCATTAAACAGAAAAATAACAAACTTTAATGCAAACAAACCCAATTGGAACACTTTTTTTATAACAATAAACTTAATTAACACATAAATGGCGTTTCCTTCTTACGAGAATTCCCTCCCACATACAAATTTCAAACATTTTTAAACCAATTTCGAAATTCGAATCTTTCTTTTTAAATTCGAAAACTCTTTCTTTAAAATTTTGAAAATCATAAATTGGAATTTCAATAATTCAATAATTTTTATAAAATTTGGAAATTCAATAATTTTTCTACAAAATTTTGAAATTTGAAATTTTTTCTATAAAAGTTCAGAATTCGAAAATTTAAAAATTTTCTCAAATTATTTTCAAGTTTCAATTTTGTTTCTAGAAATTTGAAAATGGAAAATTTTTCTTATAGAATTTTTAAATTCTGTATTTCGAAATTCGAATTTTTTACTAAAGTTATTCTTCAAAATTAACAATTTTGAAAATTGTTTACCAAAATTACAAAAATGTTTCTATAAAGTTTTCAAAAACATTTCTATAATAAAAATTTTTGAAATCCGAATTTATATATATAAAATTAAAAAATTATGTAATAAATATTGAAAATCTAAAGTTTTTCCAGATTTTTTTTTTTAATTCTGAAATTTAAAAATTAAAGTTCGAAAAAATATATAACATTTTTAAATTAAAAAATTTTTCTGTGTAATTTTTAATTCGAAAATTTGTATATGTATAGACATTAATTAAATTAATTTTTTTATGAAATTTTTAAATTCAAGAATTTTTATATATAAATTTTTATATTCTAAAATTTTTAAATTCGAACATTTTATAAAAAAAAAATAAATTCAAAAATGTTCATACAAAATTTTGTTACTCGAAAATTTTTACAAAAAACTCTGAAAATCGAAAGTTTTAATAAAAAATCTTATATTCCAAAATTTTTATAGAATAATTTTAAATTCGAAAAATTTTTTATAAAATTTTAAAATTCGAAATTATTTAAATTTACTATAAAATTTTGAAGTTTAAAAATTTTTTATATCTTTGAAATTTGAAAATGTTTATATAAGAATTTTTAAATTCAATTTTCTTTATTTAGGATATTCGAAAACTATATAATTTTTCTTTGGAATTTCGAAGTTTCTAAATTTGTATGACAAATTTTGAAAATTTTTACATCGAATTTCGATAATCTAAAATTTTTATAAAAAAAAACGAAATTTTGAAATTCGAACATAAAATTTTAGTTTAAATTTCTTTTTTTATAATTGTAGAAAAACTGTAAATTTTTTATGAAAAGTTTTATAATCAATTTTGAAATGTCAATATTTTTGCATAAAATAATGAAATTCGAAATTTTTATATAAAAATTTTCAGTGCAAAAATGTTTCTACTAAATTCAGAATTCGAAATTATTAATATGAAATTTTTATTTAATTTGAAATTCGAACATTAAATTTAAATTTAAAATTTTGAAATCTGAATATTTTTACATAAAGTGGTAAAATTCGAAAAAATTCATATGAACATTTTTAATTCGAAAACTATTTTAAATATATTTATATTAATTTCGAAATTCTTAAATTTGTATAAAAAATTAAAATTCTAAAATGTTTATAAAAATAAACTCTAAATTCGAAAATTACTAATTAGTTTTAAATAAAATTTTAAAATTTTTATATCTTTATAATCGATTTTAAATTTTAAATATTAACATTTTGAAATTCAAAAAATCAAACTTTTAATACAATATTTTTATAAAAAAATATAAAGTTTTGATGATTTTATACAAAAGTTGAGATCGAAAATTCATTTCTAAAATTTTAATATTCTGAAATGTTCATTAATGGTTTAAAGAATATTTTATTAAGAATTTTAAAATTGCATTTTCGAAAATATTTAATAAAATTTTGAAATTTAAAAAAGTTTTTAAAGTTTAAAGTTCAATGGAGAAAAAAATGGCGCTGAATTGGCTGCCTTAAATTTAGTTTAGAGGAATAGGAATAGAAGTTGAAGCGCCTACCTGACACGTTTAAGTAACAAGCAAAGGCTAAGGCCCGGATAATAAAACTGGTGGAACTAGAACGTTAAAGAAATTATCAAGATTTTGGCTATAAATTCATCTACGTTTGGATTCGAAACAATGACATGTTGATGAATCAATAGAGATGAATTTTTAAAGGCGGATAATAACGAGTCAAAAGTGGAAACACTTTCAAAGAATTTTAAGAGTTCACTAAGAACTCTTAAAATCCGATTATTCAACTGGCTGATATTATGTGAGATCTTTTTACAATTTTTCTTATTTCCATTTGGGTTACTTTTTTATTTTACTTCCATGTGTACCCCCAGACAGAGTGAGTCTGATTGTCTATCTATTAAAGCCGTCTTCACATTGTACAATATTTTTTCAATTTCATATATGTAGAGTATGTTTATGTATGTGTACTTTATTTTATCTGTTTGTGTATGTCAGTATGTTTTTTTGTTTTTAGTTTGAATAATTAACTAATATTTCTCTGTATGGTCACGCAATTGATTTTGATTGTTTTATTAGTACTATATACTTGTACCCTACTAGTAATGTACTATATACAGACAGACAGACATATTTACATATGTTTTTACATACAAATATATAAATATATATTTTATTTTTTATTATTTTTATTTGTTTGTTTACTTATTTTAATGAATAAACAGTCAAATCGCGTTTTTGCGAATATGTACATAAAAATGTATCCGAATACGTGAGTGAAAAAATAAGAACATGTAAAATATGTTTATTATTGTCAAAACAAGTGAAAAATGTCATGTCTTTATGGTGTAATTTGGAAGCTGATTGAAATTTTTTTGAAAGATTTGAACGATAAATTATAAAAATGTATTTTAATATTCGTTCTAAAAAACGCTGAAAAGAACAAGATATATTGGGTATACAAGTTAACAATGTACATATGAATCTGATTTATGTCAATAATAAAAAATATGGCAATTTGGAGGGTAAATGTCTGTCATTTTAGTTCAAGAATTGATAAATGTTAAATTGTAAACACACATTTTTCCAAGCGCTATAATACTTATGTACCTTAAAAGGGAAAAAGTCCGTTAATCTTTACGGCCAACCATCCAAATCTATGTCGAATCCCAATATCAAACAATAGGGTGTTTTCATTACGAGCTCTTGAAAGCGGTTTAGATGATTATGGAGGATCTGTAAGGTTTTATTTGACCACGCTCTGCCACATGATACGCTTAAAAGCATTGAATTTGTTGTTGCTGTTTAAATGGAATCTGACATTCAAAGGAAACAATGGATTCGTTTTATAAGTGAAATGACCAGACATGAGACAGGAGAAAAGTTATTTGAAAACAGCAGATGAAGTTTTCTAACTTATTCGCTTTAAAGCCTAAACGTTAACCCTTCTGACTACAATTCGTTTCAATTAAAGCAGATTAGCTTCACTTCAGGCAGATTCACTCATAATCTCACAAAAAGAGCAGCTCTTTTAGCTCAGAATACATATGCCACCAAGATGAGAAATAATAGTGATTAATTTAAACTCGTATTCCAAAATATATATTAAAATTATGGTCATTCTTATGAGGAGCAAAAAAGCAATAGCTTTTTGAGGTTATGATCAGTCTAGGACATTCTAAGTCTCTTAATCCCTTTTGTTAGTAACTATTAATTAATCCTTCATCAAAGCATGTGAACGATATATGTCTACCAAAATTAATTACTTTGCGAAAGTTTGCAAACATATTGAAGTTTGTACGATTCAATTTGTCAAATACTTTCTTGAAGTCTTTACTAAAATGATACGTAAATAGTTTATGTGTTCGCTAGAGACGAAACCAATTTTCTAGTATACCAGATAATGCTCTGGGCCAGAAAGATATTAGGGCGGCTATTAGGTGCTGTGGGTTTACCCCTTCATTGGTATATGACGGCCATAATCAATCCCCTATTTTTTCTCTTTTAATGTTACAAAGCGATCTGCGAATAAAATACGATCCGCTGAAAGATTTTTGCAATAATGTGACAGTAGCGACGCCAAACTGGATGCGAAATTTGAATAAAGTTTTGAATTGATAAGTTTTCAAGGTTCAATAAACTCAAGCGCCATCTGATCATATCAATAATACAAAACTACACATGTGGTAGTTGCAACCCTTTTGCCGTTTTTAAGGGTTCTTTACGGAGAAAAAGCTTTCAGTTAACATAGGAGTTGATGAGTTGACATTCGTTGGCTGGTTGAGATCGGTTGACGCTGTAAGGAGACTTACGTTTTTATTTAACAACGATTTTAGATGTTCTCGAAATTTCTAAGTTATTGAAGAGTTTCTTCTTTTTAGAATTATTTCTCAAAAGTAGTTGAATTATGAAAATTGATATAGTCGATAGGATCACTGTTAATAATGGTTAATTCCTCTTGTTTAATAATTATCTTATGATATTATGGACATGTCAACTTCTAAAGCAAAAAAATTCTCCATTTCTATAGCTGTCAGCTTAATGCTGACAATCGTTGGCCGATTTGTAATCGGATCGTTTTGTAATAGAGATCCGATTGCCGTTATAACGAGATTAATAAACTGTTTTATTCTTATTCTTATTTTTTTTATCTATTGGACAAGTCAACTGATGTTCGATCTTATAGCCAAACATCTACACGTTTAATTCTATCAATTTTCAAATAATAATTATTTGGACTTTTTTAAAAAGAAATTATATTTCGAAAATTTAGTTGACCGTTTAAAAGGTTATCAAAAATAAAAAAATTAACACTGATTTATAATTTCATTCCATTTAGAATATTTTTCATTCGTAATGAAATGAGGTCACTAATGAAATTTATGCAATTCATTACATACATATTGTGCTATATAGTATTTTTCTCAATATTGTTTTCCAATTACACTAGAGCCCCGACTTACATCGCTTTTTAGGAACTGGAAAAAAATCGATTCGCTTAGTTGCAATTTCAAGTTGCATCCGATTTGCGATTTTTTTTGCCATGATTTGGGTCCTTTCGATTTCTATTTAAGTTGCTAGAAAGTGTTAAATTTTTTACTGCAGTATTGTGAATTACCCTTTTTAGCATAACTGTTAACACTTATGATCACCAGCACGTTAAGTTTTTAAATTGCGCAAAATAAGGGTAATTCCCTTTTTCAAGTGTTGCTAAGAACAAGTATCTGGTTATGTTAAGAATATAGTGTGTGATTTGCAAAGTACATTAAGGATGTAAAAAATGAGCCAAAGTAAAATCAAAATAATAAGTTTGGAATTGAAATAAGAGGTAATAAAACTTTTTAAATAGGATAAAAAGGCTGTTAATATAGGAAGAGTTTTTTGGACTAGCAACTACAACAGTAAGAACAAGAGACAGTGATAAAATAAATCAATTAACTGAAATTGTCACATCACTCCAATCTTAACAAGATATTTTAGGAAAAATGCCATTGAGCAAGAACGTACTTAAAAATAAAGTCCTTTACTCCAAAATTAAGTAGTAACGGAAATTCTGGTGATTTTTAAATTATCAATAAATTAAACTTCAGTGCTTTTATATAGAAAAGTTTGTTTCGGTTTGCGCCGCATTTCTCCGTTACAAAATAACGTTGCAAGTCGGGGCTCTAGTGTAGATTTCTTTATAAGTAATTTGAGATATTTTTAAATGAAATTTACTAAAACTTTTTTCTCTTTTTTTCGAAATTGCCAAGCCTTTATACAATTAAATCAAACTAAAAACGCAAACAAAATTTATGTGAATATTTATTTTACATAAATGTATAGCAAGAGAAGACAGTAGAGACCCGTTTAATAAAATATTGAATTGGAAAAATCAAATCATGTGTAGTAAGTGTTATTAAATTAAAATAAAAAAGGTTTTGAAATTGAAATAATTAATTAAATTCTTTTCTTTTATAAAACGTACACTTTTTCGAGAGTTTACTGTATTTCTTTGGAAAATTTCTAGAGTGTTTTAGTTATATTCTAAATGATTTGAAAACACAATTTTATTACATTTTCCTTTTTTAAATAGATACACTAATTATTTAATACTCAATAGGAAGGTTATTTACTATATATTGATATCTATATATATCTATATATATCTATCATATTATTATTTGTTTTATTTTTGATTTTAATATTTAATACTTTTATGGCATTTTTCTATTTTAATTAAATTTATTGTAACTTACCTTTAATTACTGATGAAAACAAATTATATAATTTTTGATTTCCTAACGAATTGATTGAAGATTTATATGCAGTTTTTCTATAGCAAAATTTTTATAGCAGTTAATTAAACTATTTCTCCAATGCCGTCAATTCTTAAATGACATTTTTGATGAAAACAAAGTTATTTATTTTTTTTTTTTTCATTTCCAATAGATTTGATTGAAGAATTGATTGATGTTAACATATTCGTAAATGTATTATGAAAATATACTTGTCCTGGTATTTAAGGAAAATTATGTTAAATGAAAAAAACATTATACGAGTTACATAAAAAAATACTTGCGATTTTTCGTCAATTTTTAGACTAAAATTTGATTTGAGTTCTGAGAATTTTGGATGCAGAATTATGCAGTTTAAATGATCAATTATTGCGTACACATCTCAGTTAAGCCACATCTACTCTACTCTTCACCGCTGTTCATTCTTCCCATTTTCGACGAAAGTTGATGATTTAAAACAACATTTGTACGTTAAGTTCAAACAATGGAAATTATGATGATTCTATGAATATTATTAATAATTAGAATTAAAGAGGTCCAGAATGTTCTGCACGCATAAATAATGACTACGGGCTTGCGATTGAGATAATTTTCAAAACTGATAGAACTTGTTTATCTTCATGTAAATACCATATTTACACTTTTTTCCAATATATTACGGTTATGAAGTCTATAAATTTGGGTGCAGCGTATTAGTCGAAGAAGCAGATAGAACTTGTCCAGCATTGTGATGACCTTGTTAATGTCATTAGTGTGTGTTTCGATTGAAGAGATCTTATTTGTTTGCAAAATGTTTAAACAACTTTTCAATGATTCTTTAAAGTTTAATAACGGGAATAAACGTTTTAAAGATAAGATAAAGATCTAATTTCAGTTGTGCTATAACTTCTTTTGTAATTGATAGTTGATTCTTCTCCTTATCTGCCTTGTGAGTCCTCCAAAGTTTGACATGTATATGGTAACTTGAAATGATAGAATTTTAGAAAGCAGCTTCCGACGATTCTGTAGTGTCACTTGTAGTTTTCTAATCTTCTAAACCCGATCTCATTATCTACGATGGTTTGTTTTTAATCACATCATTTGTACAATTAAACAATTTTATGCTAATTCGTGTAAATTTAAAAGCGACATCAGCCGATCAAGTTATAAGCTAAAGTTCAGATTTTTGTTTTGTCCAATTTTAACTGCACGATAATTTATGTGAATTTAAAAATGTTACAAAATGATGGCAGGATAAGACAAGGCGATGGACCACCTCAAAAGTGATATTTTTACATTAACCTGAAATTATAAATTTAATAGTTCTTATCCCTCATATAAGCGTCAATCATACAGATCTCAGTTATGTCATAATTACTCTGGATTTTTCTCATTGTTGGCAACAGTTGATGATTTAAAACAACAATACACATAATGATTACTGGGTCGGGATTGTGATATAGAACTTATTTATCTTCATGTAAATGTGATGTCAACATTTTTCTTCAATCAATTACGGCTCTCAAGTCTATACACTGGTCATGCAGAGAAGCAGATAACACTTGACCAACATTGCGATGACTTTGTTAAAGTCATTAGTAGTTAGCATATGTGAGTTTCGTTTTAAGAACTCCTATTTGTACTTAAGAATATTCTGATCGCTTATACATGCCTTTTTTTCTGATAGAATTTCAAGGAAACACCATATGTTTTAAGAATTTTTTTGGATATTACGATGACCGCTGGCTTAGCATCCGATAGAACTTTTTTCTTCATGTAAATGTGGTGACAACATTAGTACCCAGTTTATTAGGAATCCTGAATTCTGTAAATTGGCAACTTTGAATGTTTCTGCACTGCGTATTATTCAGAGAAGGATATAATACTGGCCCATCACAGTTTACCACTGAATGAGTTATATTTTTTATGTAAATAATATTTTTATTCACAACCCAAGATCCAGCTTTAGCTTTATTATTTTATTTTTTCTTGGATGTTTTCTTTGTAAAATGCAGTGTTGTGAGCTGGGTAGGGTAAAGGGATTATCGTACCTTTCCCCAAGGATGTTCAAGTAATCCGCAGTCGCAGTAATATTCACAAACACCGATGTGTAAATTTATGTTTACTTCCTTCTTCCAGCCGGTGTGGATTTCACGGAATTTAATATAATCTTAATTCGTTGAATGATCGAATGGGCATTGGAACATTAAACTCTTCTTATGTTTAGATTTCTTGATTGCATGTTTGCTTATCTTAATTTGAAATTTTCAAAATTTCATTTATTTTATATTTTTATGACTGACAGAGTTTGGTAAATTTTATACATCGAAATTTTCAGAATAATAACTCACGTTCTTAACATTCTTTACACCTCGTCAATTTTGTGGCATGTTTTTGCTGTAATTTTCTTCTCAACTAAGGAACTATACACCAATAGCTGATATTCCAATTTAACAATGTTCCAATCTAGTAAATTAATTTTGCTTCAAATAAGGACTCTGTGGCCAGAAATCTGCAGTTAATTTTTATCATAAAAATTAAATTATAAACAAAAATTCTTTTAAAGAAAAACTTATCAATAAATAACAATTGTTGTTGTTTTTATTTTTGTATTAATATTCATATATTTCTTTTGTTTTTATTATTTTTTGTATTAAATATTTTTTTAGAGCGGGTTTTTTTGTTGTTGTTTTTGCTACTTAAGAAAAAAATCCAAACATTTCTTAAGTACTCGGGGGTTTTGTTAATTTTTTTGTTGTTTTTTTGTTTTATTAAATTTTAACCGATTTTTTGTTCTGTTTTGTTTTTTTTTAATATTTTGTTAAATATATATAATTTTTGTTTTGTTTTTTTTTTGCTTATACATCATTTTTATTATTATTTTTATTTTTTACATAAATAAACCTATAAAAAGGCTTAATTTTTTTTTTATTATTTTTTAATTTTTATATTTTTTTTTATTAATTCACACTATATTTTATTTTTTATAATGTTATTTACATACGAATGTCTTCTATATAATTTTTTTGTATATAATATTATTATGTATAATATATTTATATATAGATAATAATTATAATTATAATAGTTAATATATGAGTTAATTTCTTTTTGTTTATTTTTTATGTTTTAGTAAAGTTTATACTAATTTTTTTGAATTTATTATTTTAAATTATTATTAGCATTTATTTAATTAATTTATGAAAATATATTTAAAGGCTAAACAAAGTGCAAGTTATATTAGTATTATTAAGGAATTTTAAGGGGAGGGGGAGCAATATTGATCATAAAAACAATAAAAATTATTAACAAAATTATTTAATTATTAACTTAAATTTAAAAAATTAATTAACATTAGAAATTATAATACAAAATAAACGTTAATTTAATAAAATTAAAAAAGTTCTGTAAATCTTTATTATAAAAAATAAACGTTAAGGCCAAGCAAGTTAAAATGGTGGTAAAAAAATTGTAAATAAATAAAAAATCTTTAATATATAAACTGTTAAATAACTTAATCAATTAAATTATATATTAATAACAAAACAATAAAAAATTAATAATTAAATAAAAACAATAATTTTATTGCAAATTATAAAAGTTAATAATAAAAAAAAACAAAAAAATATATTTATTTCATAAAGGAAAACTGCCCTTGAAATAATAACAAATTGAAATTGAAAAAATATAAAGATTTTGTTTGGAAAAACTGAAATTTGTTGATGGTATATTGTGTTACAGTATTAAATGTCACTAATGTAATGACAATAATCGGTGGTTTAAAATAATTCAAAATATTGATATATAAAAAAATAGATGAAGACAGAATGATCACAACCATTGTCTTAAAATACCATCACAAAAAAGGAAACCAAGAATTTAAACATCTGGATGATTTTGCATAAAGGGAGAACATTGGAGGCGATTTAAATAATCCAAAATGTTTTAAAAACCGAAAAGAAACTTATTTCCTTTAATAATAATTCTCCTTCAATTAAGAAAAAGAAAGAGAACATTTTATTGATCAAAAAAAGGAATCGATTTTTATGTTTAAAATTTTTTTTAAATACCGAAAAAAGGCGAGTTTCTCTTAACAATAATTCTCTTCAGGCAATAGAATTCTTTGGAAATTTTAAGAATTATCACAATATATACGCCGATCTTCACATAATCTGATATATCGTGCTAGAGTTTACATGGACAGCCAGCCGGACAGACGAACTGATAAGGTGAAATCGTCTCAGGAAGTGATTATGAGTCCAACGTAGCATTATTTGTCCATTTGAATAAATCTACAAATGGGGAAATACTAAAACCTAAACTGTTTCATTCGACAAGGTGCCTTTAGTATGGATACTTTTTTGACTTTGTAAGATTTTCTTTTGCCAACACAAACAGATCGAATGCAAAAACATTAAGTTTGAAACTGTTCGAAATTAACATGTTTAAAATGACGAGACAAATTATATGGCGGTCAACAAGTAGAAACCCTGTTTCATAACTTATGTAACCATTTGTAGGTCTGAAATTCGTTAAAAAAGTGAAGAACTTTTGGATCTTAACAACAACAGATTAGAAGATCTTATAGAGTTCGTATATATAATCGGATAAGATTCATACCTTTTAACTTCATATAACTGGCCACTCTTATATCCTTATTTAGTTTGAAATTAATATGTTTTAAATACCCAACATATCATTTGGAATAGGGATATCTTTGCCAGCTGCACGTGGAAACGGTATATCATAATGGATGTAACCAATTTAAATTTTGTAGTTCTGTAGTTCAGACTCTATGGGTTCTTAGCGACTTCAGGTTAGAAGATCTTATAGAATTTGTGAATACAATTGATTGGCTAGATGGTTCTTTGTTCTATTTTCCTATATATTCAGTTTGTTATGAACAGAGTCTCTTATAGAATGTGTGAATATAAGCGATTGGCTAAAAAGGTTTTTGATAAGGTTTTTTATCTTGATCTTATAGAATTTATACATGTAATCCATTGCCTACAAGGTTTTTTGTTTTCTTTTCCTTATATTCAGTTTGACAGGAAATTCCTAAAGCGATCACAAGGGACCAAACAGGATTTCTCATAGAATTTGAGAATTTAATCAAGTGCATAACTCTTATATTGATCTTATAGAATTTATGCATATAATCGATTGGCTAAATAGTTTTTTTTTGAAGAGGTTTTTAAATAACTCCATACCTTTTATCTTGATCTCTGTTGTCTATCTTGAATCATTATTTTAGTTTTGCTATTTTTTTGCAGTTTTTAATTTTCTCCAATTGTTTTCTCTTTTCTCATTTGTTAGAAAATTCGTGGAGCGATCACAAGGGACCAACCTGGGTCTCCTGGGTTGTTGACAAATTGGTATTCCTTATTAAGTTCTTAATCTGTATAAATATATATATAATATTTAATGTATAAAGAAATTGAATTATAACGTTAAAAAATATTTTTAATAATTAAACACAATTGAATTTTTTTCTAGTTCCCACAATACAGAGTTTTAGTTAGAAATTGTTAGAAAAAAAATAACAACAAAATTAAAAATAAATTTTGAGTTCAAATTCTGACTAAAACAGAATAAAGAAACAGTTTTTTGTTTTAACAAAATTATTATTTAAAGGGCAGTTTTTCTTTACTTCTTTGAAAAAAAGGGAATTTAAATAACATATTCGCTTGTTGCAATGTTTTCTTAATTTGTTTGTTTTCTTTACAATTAACTAATTAATAAATATTATTATTTATAAATCAAATACAATTTTTTTTAAATAAAAAAATCAAGGAAAAATATTAAGAAATTTTATCAATTTTTTTCGGGTTTTAATGTTTTTTTTCTTTCTTTTCTTTTGTTTTATGTATAAATTAACTTAAGTTTAATAAATTTATAGTTATGTATATATTATATTGTTTGTTTTCAAAAATGTACGAAACTACAAGTATTAAGATTAATTTTTGTGTATTTTTTTACCTTTTTAGTTATCAACGGCGTGTTTTTCTTTTTCAATGTAGAGTTAAGAAATCGAAATTATGTTTCTTTTTGTTTGTTAATAATATAATAATTATTGTTTAGTATTTTTATATAAATTTATATATATAAGTATTTAAATGTGGTATGATGTTGTTGTTTTTTTGTAGTAAAAAGATGCCTTTTAAAGCTGTAATTTCATTTTATAGTTTTGTTTTTGTTTACTTTTGTTTAAATAATAAATTTTGTTTTGTTTTGTTTTGTTTTTCTCATAAATTAATACTTGTTGTTTCAAAATCGTTTAACGTTAAACATTATTAAACGTTTAATGATTTTGTTAATGTTGATGTTTGTTTTTGTTTTTGTTGTTTAGTGTAAAGTTATTTTAGTTAAGATTTTAGCTATTAAGTAATATTTTTGTTTTTGAGGATTTGTTGATTTGTATTTTGCATTGGTTTCATTTGTCTATTCTGGTGAAAAGGTTAAAGGACTGAAGATAGATAGAGAGAGAGAGTGAGAGTTAGGACATATGAGGAAAAGTTATAGTTCATTTGTTTTAATCTCAATGAACAATAACTATTTTAAGCATTTTGAAATTATGATTAAGAAAATTTAAATTTAAATTTAATAAAAAGCTTTCTTTCTTTCACATTCTCATGTTGTATAACAAGAGTTTTGAAATTTCAATACTGTCGATAAAGTTTTCAAAAATTTGTTTATATGTTTAAGTTTAGTTAATGTTAGTTAAAGGTTTTTGTTTTGTTAAGTGTTAAGAAGTCAGGCTTAAATTTATATATAAAGTTAATATTTAACATATTATTATTATAATATTGTTGTATATTTTTCTTTCGAGGATAACATTGCATTTGTTAATGTTATAAATTTAATGAACATACTTAACAAAAATAAGTATGTATATTTGTATGTATGAATGGTATATGTATGCTAAATGTTTATGTAATGTATAACAACAGATTAGTTATAGTTAGTTTAGTAGTAGTATTGCAGTAAATATTTTTTTTTTGTTTTTTGTTTTGCGTTACACTTTTTAAATTTTGGTTTAAACATGAACACACGTAGATGATGACGACTTTTAAAAGGCGCGGCTTTACAAAAAGCTTAGTTTAAATTACATTCTCAAAACTCTATTTCTTGTATCTCATTTTCTACTTCTCATTGAGTGTTGTTTACTTTTAAAGAGAGTTTTATGTAATGTGTTTTTATTCCTAAGCTTATATTGTATTGGCCTTTTTAAGGTTCGCTGGGGCCATATAATTGTAATTGATTACTGGTTGGAGAATAAGATCAAGATTTATTAAGTTGTTCATTCTCGGGTCTACGATCTGTGGCGATTTGTAAAAGATTATTAAATTCCGTATCTAAAATTTGGCGAGCCTTTATGAATAAACAAATAACAATAATAATGAAATAATTTTGTTAAAAATTTTGTGAATATTTTAAAATTATTTGAAATGTATATAAATACCTGAGCATTTTGTGTTGGTATTTGTAGGGCCAAGGCCATAGCTTGGGCATCAAAACTTTCATCTAAAGCTATTAAAGCTCCGTGTACACCGGACTCTAAAAGATTATTGGCGTATTCCTAAAAAAAATAAAGAAAATCATTTAATATCTGATTTTATTTTAAGCAATTCACCTTAAAGTCTAATTAAATTATTCACCACAAACAATTTTTTTTTATATAATTTCAGCTACAAATATTTATCGAATTTTCTAAGTTTCACCAATATTCACTACATATTAAATATTTCACCACTTTTCTAGTATTTTCATCATCACAATTTCCAACACAAACGAAAATTTTGACTTTTAATAAATTTTAATTTTGTAAAAATTATAACAAACGGTTTTCATCAAAACTTTAAACCAAAGTTTATTGGACTTTTTATTAAAAAATATATCGTTAATCTGATTAAAATGAGTTACTAGAAAAAATTGGATATAAAAATTATTAAATATTAATTCAACAACCCAAATTGGTGCTACAAAAAGTTTGTCAAACAGTAAACGGGTGCCGTCAAACGGTTTCCAATGTTAATAAACAGTACCAGGAGAACTTGTCCGTTGATAGAAAACCTGTTTCAGGTAGAAAGAATGGTCCACATAATGTTTCTATATGTAAAAAATAGAAAGAGCTTCCAACACATTCGGTAGGAGAGAAGACCACTTAGATCAATATTCGGACTATTTGGTACGAACAAAATAAGGCTTGTGCAGGTTCAAAAAATCCCTGTAAGGAACGCTGTTAAAAATTTAGCGGACAAAAGCCCGCAAATTGAAATCGGGTTTTCAAAAACAAAATTCTTGCTGCAAAATTGATGACGAAACGTATGTTTTGGCAGATTTTTCGTAACTTCTTGTTCAAATTCGTAACTTCTTGTTGCTGATGTTCGACGGAATGTTGAAAAAAGCTCTAAGAGCAAAATTTCTCAAAAAGTTCTTGGTATGACAAGCAATATGCAGCAAAAGAAGTCAATCATTTGTCACAAAGGACTCAATAATTAACGAAATTTACATCAAGGAATGTTTACAAAAAAAGCTGCTTTCATTCTTAAGACTTCATAATGTGTCCACTTATTTTTGGACTGACATGACATTCTGTCACTATGGTAAAAAACCCCTTGAATGGTACAAGAACAATAACAACAATTCGATTTCACTTCCAAGTAATATATTTGTTAAATTTCAAAATTTTCATCAAACATTGAATATTTCCACCGCATGAAAATTTCGTATTCAATTTTTTTTTCACAAATTATGATTTTCGTCATATATTTTAATTTTAAATTCTGATATTTACCTATAAACTCTTAATATATTATAAAAATTTAAAAATTTCATTAAAATTTCAAATTTTCACTAAAATTTTAAATTTTCACTAAAATTTCAAATTTTCACTAAAATTTCAAATTTTCACTAAAATTTCAAATTTTCACAAAAATTTCAAATTTTCACTAAAATTTCAAATTTTCACAAAAATTTCAAATTTTCACTAAAATTTCAAATTTTCACAAAAAATTCAAATTTTCACTAAAATTTCAAATTTTCACAAAAAATTCAAATTTTCACTAAAATTTCAAATTTTCACAAAAAATTCAAATTTTCACTAAAATTTCAAATTTTCACTAAAATTTCAAATTTTCACTAAAATTTCAAATTTTCACTAATATTTCAATTTTTCACTAAAATTTCAAATTTTTTTTCAAAAATTTTCTTTTTTTTTTTCAACAAAAAACGCCACAAATTCCAATTTTCACTAAGAATAAAAATGTTCACTAAAAATATAACTTTTCACTAAAATTTTGCTAAAATTTCAATTCCGAGTTTAAATTACATTCTTCTTCTTCACATAATAAAATTTTTATGTGATAGTTTTTTTGAACAATTTCTGTTTGTAAATAAAGATATTAAAGTGTGTAAGATTAAACTAACCTTTAATCCAATACTAGATACCCAACGTATAACACGTTCATTACTCCAAACTAAAACATCACATAAACCATTCTCACACATTTTTCTTCTATGTTCTAATTCATTGCGATCATAGTTGAGACGTTTTAGGCACGATATGCCATATTGTAGGCTTGTACGATGAAAGCTATCAACCATTTTAAGTTGCCCTCTAAGATCTTTTTTCGTTAAATGATCTAACATGCGAGCATCTACAAGACACTCCATAAATGTTGTGCGATATTGCGGTAAACCCAAACCCGGCAGCCAATAATTACCAATCCATTCATGATTCATGTCACCTAAAGTAAATGAAAGAATAACAAATGAAGAATGAATGAAAGAAACACAAACAAAACAAATTAAAAATAATTTATGCAAAATGTGTTTTATGTTAACATGTGTGTACATATGAGTATTTTAGGGTATTCGAATTTCTATTACTTAATATTGGTTTATTATATATTTTGCATATCCATATTTATGGTCTTACCAAATGCTAATGTTGTTCGTGATGTTTGCGGCGCCGAGGGTGAAGTTAATGAAACCATTTCCTGAATGGCCAGACGTAATTTAAGTCTGTGCAAAGGATTGCTTATACCTAAATTGAATAAAATAATAAATTTTACTTTATACTCATTATTTGTTTAGAGAAAAAAACTCACCAATTTCTCTTTGTATTTCAGTATCACTGAGAGCACTCATAATGGCTCCACTTTTAACGTTAGCTCTGCAGGCAGCTACATACCAGGCAGGCATACCCACCCATAATTCCAGCCATGCCACAATGGTGGGTCCATTCCACAAAGCAAATGGTGTGCCTGCTTTCATAGCCTCTCCCAGCAAATCATTACGATAATCGTGGTCTCTATTAAATTAAACATAAATCAAATTATTTCCAAAATTTTCATTATATATCGTTCATTTTACTCTTACTTCTTTTGTCTGCCATAATCCACGGAAGATATTTTTGAGCCGGGCACACTAGCTATGCGTGGCATCATACCGCCTGTCATACTCATGGCATCATAATTCGATTCGGTTTCACTGAGGCCCATTGACAAATTACCAATCGACATCATACTGGGTGAACCATCGGGTAGTGTGTCTTTCACACCCTTTACTTTTTCTTTTTTACTAAAGAATCTACCTAAACTAGATTTGATACCTTTTTTCTTTTGCACCACCGACACAACATCACGACCCACTGCATTTGTGGGTGTTTGTAGCATTGACATTGAACCCATCGTATTGAAGTGGCGACTTAATGATTCTTGGCTGCCATAACGTGAACTTAATGGTGAGAGACCATAGCCAGTGTGTGCTATAGTCATGTGACCTGAGTTATTTGCCATTTGCTGATTGGGCGATAGACCCATTGAACGTCGACGTAATTCTTCTTGGCTGTGAGCCAATGCCTGAGCAACACGTTCTAAACGCATTGAGCGTGCAGTTAAAGGTGAAGCAGCGCCACCTGAACTTGAATCGCCTGTATTAGAGGCCATGCCATGGATATCATCACGTGATACATCACTGGATAAGACGGGTAAATTGAGCTAAAGATACAAAGAGATATAAAACATGTAATAAAATGGAATTTCATTTATTTTTTCTCAACTTACAGTATGATATTTTTGCATAAAATCTCTATTGGGACTATTGGGTGTACTGCGACCACTCATAGGTGGACTTTGGCGATCCATAGACCGACCTCGTGCCAAAAGATTAACATGTTCTAAACTTCCTACACGTGATTCTAGTTCTTCGGCACGAGCCTCTGTAGATTGTTTCTCTTCTTGTATCAATCTGCAAAAAAAAAATAATAAAATTTTACTAAAAATTCTAAATTTAAAAGAATTATATTTTTTATTAAAAATTCATTTCTATTAATTTATATTTAATTTTAATTAAATTTTTCGCTAAAATCAAAATTTTCAAAAAATTCACATTTTCACTAAAAATTCACATTTTCACTAAAAATTCAAATTTTCACTAAAAATTCAAATTTTCACTAAAAATTCAAATTTTCACTAAAAATTCAAATTTTCACTAAAAATTCAAATTTTCACTAAAAATTCAAATTTTCACTAAAAATTCAAATTTTCACTAAAAATTCAAATTTTCACTAAAAATTCAAATTTTCACTAAAAATTCAAATTTTCACTAAAAATTCAAATTTTCACTAAAAATTCAAATTTTCACTAAAAATTCAAATTTTCACTAAAAATTCAAATTTTCACTAAAAATTCAAATTTTCACTAAAAATTCAAATTTTCACTAAAAATTCAAATTTTCACTAAAAATTCAAATTTTCACTAAAAATTCAAATTTTCACTAAAAATTCAAATTTTCACTAAAAATTCAAATTTTCACTAAAAATTCAAATTTTCACTAAAAATTCAAATTTTCACTAAAAATTCAAATTTTCACTAAAATTCAAATTTCACTAAAAACTCAAAATTTCACTTAAAATCATTGAAAACTTAAAAACAACAATTTATTTATTTTTTTACAAATAAACAGATGCAAAATTTTTCTGTAAAGTATTTAGGACATTTAAAAAAATACCAAACAATTAGGAAAATTGCCAAAAGTTCAAATACTCAACAATTTCGTCATTTGTTCATTTAGTTCATACATTCCTTACCTTATTTCATTATTTATGGCATCTAGTTGTTCTTGCAACATCATGGCTAATGTCTGAGCATCTGTGTGCCCCGTTGGTGACATCATATCTGCATCACCGAATAAAGCTGCCTGAGCTTCTTCACATTCAGCTGCTGCAACAGCAGCAGATATTTCATAGGCTGCCTGTTGGGCATGAGCCTGTTGTAGTTTCTCCCATTCCTGTTCGGCCATTGAACGATGGAATTTCTCACTTTCTTCTTGTAGGCGAGATTTATTGCGACGCAATGAATGTGTTTCAAAACTGGCATGGGAAGCACTACGTGAAAATGCTTGTGGTCCATCTACTACACTACTTGGTGATAGACTACGTGTTAGAGCTTCTGTTTGCTGTATGTTATAAGCTATTTCTTGTTGTAATAGCTGACGCTTGAAATTTTCAATTTCTAAGCGTGTTTTTGAAAGTTCTTTCATAATTTCACTCTTTTCATGGTGTAACTCTTCGGCTACCTTGCGGGCCTTTTCCAGTTCTTGGGTTAGAGCATTTTTCTCATCCAATGCATGCATACGTTCCTTCAAATGCACTTGTAAACGTTCATTTGATTCGGATAAAAGTTTATCGACCGTTGAGGAAAGTCGTATATTATGTTCTTCATTCATTTTAAGTCTTTGGTTAAGTCTTACTACCTCAGCATTCTTTTCCTCTAAATTGGCTTCCAGTCTTTGTATACGATCTTCTGCGGAGCCATGACGCTCTTGAGCCTAAAAATGTTTGTTTTTCGTAAAGAAGAAAAAAAGAAGGGTCATTTATTATAATTTTTCACTTAAAAATTAAACACATTTTTTTTTTTCTTTTGTTGAAATGAAAATTTTTAACGAAATTAATGTACTTAAAAATTGTGCATGATTTTCTTTTCTCTTTTCTGCAATTTTCTATGTATGTAAATATTATGTATGTTATAAATGATTTGTGACTAAAAATGGGTTAATTACGCATAATAATGTATATTTTTATATATAGAGATATAATTTTATATATATATTTGGTGCATTTATGTTGTACTTGTTGTTATTTATGTGTTTAATATTGTTTTTATTTTTTGGGCCAGTGCGTTCAGAGGAAAAACAAATTTAATTGTAAAAGTAAACGAAAAAAAATCAAGAAAACAAGAAAATTAATAATACAAATACAATAATATTTAAATATATAAATTGTAGTCATAACCAGGAAGTTTATATTGTTGGTATCTTTTTAAGTATTATAAATTTCAGTTTTTACTAGACAAAAATAAAGTATTTTAATAAATTTGTTTAAAGGAAACTATAAAAGGAAAAATTTAATTTAAAATAATTAAATTTTTTTTTTAAAGAAAATTGGCAAAAATTTACGTTTTTTTTTTTGTTAAAAAACATTTTCATTGATTTCCTCTTTGACGCATACGATACACATTCATACCTTATTTCCTACCTTTGTTAAAGCTTCCATACGTGCTTTAAGTTGTTCCTCCATGTCAGGTTGTAATTTAGCCTGTTGGGCTAATTTCTGTTCCGCCAATTCCAATTTCTCTTCAATGGCACTAATCTTTTCCTCGTGTAACTTTAAAAATATGGCAAAAAATACAAATTATCATTTTGAGGCTTATAAACTACTTAGCAAAAAACAACAAAAACAAAAAAACAAAACATTCACACATTTCTTTGTCTTTACATCAGTTATTTCATTTTTTTTAAACATAATTCCATGTGTAAATATGTTACATAGGTTTAGTTGTATGTAGGCGAAAAAAGGCAAGATGCTAATGTTAATTTCTGTTTTGAAATGAATATGTGTGATTTCCATATTTATGTGCGTTTTCTCTCTTAAATTAATATTATATTTTTAAACGAGTTGTTATTTAAAATATTAAAAATACCTTTAATTGCGCCTCTTTGTGCCTTAATTCTTGTTCTAATTTCTCATTCAAATCATGCAATGATGTTGATTCACGTTGTGCATTTAAATAACGTTTCTCCAGTGTCGCTATACGTTCCTCCTTTTTATTTTAGAATAAAAAAGTAAAGTAAAAACAAAAATGTCCATTAAAATATGTTTTCTATTGTCTTTAGAAAATTTCTGGTATGTTACCTGATCTTCTTTTTGTGCTACATTTTCTCTTAAATCTCTTTGTAGTTTAGAACATTGTTCTTGGGATTTCATATAATCTTTTTGAACTTTGGCCAAACTTTCATCCAATTCATCGCATTTATTTTTAAGAGCCGACACCCGTCGCTGCCATTCAGATAGTTCAGAGGTCTAAAAAAGATAAAGGAAAAATTATAAAATAAAATTAAAATAAAAAATTATTTATTAAAAAAACATCTTATCTTATTAAATGTTTAATGATAATCATTAAACATTTAATAAGTGAACAAAAATTTCAAAATGGAAAAAAAAAAATTAGAAACGATTCGAAATTCATAAAGGCATTTTGTAAAAAATTATCTTAGGAGTGAGACCAAAAAATTTTAACACATATTCTTCATTAAAACATTTGATCGAAGATTTAATTGATTTTTTTATTCAAATTACTTTGGTAAAACACGTCAGTTATTATGTTTAATATAAAACAAATAAATATATAGTTTATCTGATTAAAATGAGTAACCAGGAAAAAGTTCGTACTATGATTATTAAATATTGAAAAAAATCCATATTGATCCTACAAAAAGACACCAAACTGTTCTCAATGTAATTAAATAGTACTGGGAAAACTTGTCCATTAATAGAAACCTGGTTTATTTAGATGAAATAGTCCACATGATGTTTCTAAGCCCCCCCTAAAAATGGAATGAATTTTAAAAATATTTCCCATTCGGTAGGAAAGCAGCCTGCTTAGCGGACCATTTTTGGTCAGTACCCGAAAGTAGTCAAAATTTTCCAAAAAGTTCTTGGTATGGCAAGCAATGTGCAGTTGCGACAAAAGAAGCCATTCTTTTGTTACAACGGGCTCTATAACTATCGAACTTTACATTAAGAAATGTTAACTTTTTCGGACGAACTTGAAGGCACTGGGTACGGGATAGTCTTTGTAACTAAGAGTGAGGTTGCAAGACAACCTAATCCATTCTTCTTTAACGAAAACTCAAGTGGGATTAAAGGCTTGACTGCAGTGTGGCAAGACCTTGTGAACAAGGCCTAACCCTAAGAACACAAAAAGCTTTATTAGAGGTTTGCGGGTTATAATAGAAGTGCATGGAACCTTTAGAAATAAGATCCATATGAAATAGGAATGATTCTGACTTCTGTATATTATGCGGAAGGCAGAAGAAACTATCGATCATTTGTTGCTGCCCTGAATGCTTTAAAAGCATTCATGAACACAATCGACTTAAAATGGATCTTTTATAGCTGCTCATTCTATACGAATGAGCATTTGCATTGTGGGATTTAAATACTAGAGATGACCACTGATATCAAAATTGTATGCTGAATTTGTTGACCCAATTTAAATGCACTACCGACAAGACGAAACCAAAAAGTGATTTTGATTTAATAACACTAAGTTCATCACAAGACAACCTCCTATAAGAAAGGGCATAAATAAAATATTGTAAAAACTAAAAGTTGAAAAAATCTAAATAAAAATTCGCTGCAAGATCAAAATCCGCCTCTCGTAAAATTTATCTCTTTCTTAATATGAAATATTTCTCAATGAAAAAAGGTTTAGAAATTCATCTACACAGTCAGCAAGATCTTTACACTTACCTGCTTTTCAATGATTGTTTGTAATTCATGGGTTTTGGCAGCATAATCATTGGCCGCATTTATGGCTGATGATTCATTACTTTCACCATTTAAGTTTATTGAATTCTACAAAAACAATAATAAAAAGATAAATTTTATAAAAATTAATAAAAAAAATATTTTATGAAAATTAAATAATTTGTACCTTCTCGCTGACACCATTTTCGGTATTATTATCACGTAAAGCTTGCATTGCACCTGATTTGTATTGTTGAAGCTTAAAATTGAATAAATAAAAAAAAAAGAATTTAGTAAATTCTAATTTCAAATTTATTATAAAATAAAATTTACCTCTTCTTTGGTAGCATTTAGTTCAGCTTCTAAGGTATTATTACGTTCCAGAGAGACACGTAAACGTTCTCGTACTTTTTCATCTAAAGCCTTATGATGTTCAAAAAGACTTTTTAAAGCCTTTAAAACTTCAACCTCACTGGAGACTCCACTTTGAGCAGCGGCCTGTCGTTTAACGACAGTCATGCGTAAGGAACGTTCATGTCTGGACACTAAACATTCCAGATGCTCTAAAAGCAGCTGGATTATTTTTTGTTTTTTCAAAAACAGAAAAAGAAATCAATATTGGAAATAAATCAATAATGTTAAAGAAAAGGTTATTACCCTGGTATTATTGCGTTCTGCTTTAAGTTCACCAATTTCTTCATCACGTTCCAATAATGTTTCACGGGCCTGTGTAAGCTCTTTGGTCAATGTGGCAAATTCCTAAACAAACGAAGATTTTAATAAACTCTCAAAGATTTTATGGAGTTAAAGATACCTGTGGTAAATTTGCATTTATTTGGCGTTGTAAACTGTCTCGCTCCTTTTCGATTTCGTGTAGTTTTTGCTCGGTTTCACTTAGGCGTTCTTGGGCTTCTCGCAGGCTGTCCATTAATTTATCACGCTCATCGAGCATGGATACCATAAGTTGTTCAAAGTTGGCATCTTCGCCACTAAATTGTGACGATCTTTGGGAGATGCTGTCCTCCGATATAGTTGGCATCACGTCGCACATCATGTTCCACATTTTATGTATACCTCATTCAATATGAAAACTATCCCACATGAACATCAACAACCAACAACAAGAGAACACAAAGAACACACATGAAACATTTTAGTTTTAAATTTTAATGCACAAAACAATAAATTTAAATGTAACAGATTGTTATTGTATATTTTATAATAAAAATTACATTTTTCATAATTCCTAACTGAACATGGGCGTAGTTATTGTAAGGAAATCTAAACGCCAACGCCAACCTAAATTTTTTACATGATTCTTCACATAAACCACCACCACCACCACGACACCACAAAAACTTCTAAGATACAAAAATTCCTGGCTTTTCAATTCTCAGTTTTAGATTCTTTAGTTTCTTGACAAGATGTTTATCATCATCATTTATATCACGTTAATTGTATTATGTTATAATTTATTAATTTTTCTTTTCTTTTTTTCTAACGCAAAAATATAAAATTTGACATATGATGTACCACTACACACACACATAAACACTTATAGACCTGGCTCCTCTGCTTCTGGCACTGTTTTAACTTCTTTTTTTCTTTATTCTCTGCTTTTGCTTTTTCATTCGTCAAATGTCTACACTACGTTTTGCACATTGTTAGTTTTTTGTAGAAATTTCCTAGAAAACTTACAATTTTTTACTTGCTGTTGTTTACAATGCATTCACAATTGTTATCAACACATTTTCTATAGATTTAGCTAAACTTTTTTCTTAAAAAACATTAAAATTTCAACAAAATTCTTCTAATTTTGCCCGGTCGCCATATTTTACAAAACTTTTTCTTTCGAGCACAGAGTTGAAAATGTAAGGAGTGGTTTTTTACTACTATTATTTATTGATAAATGCAAAATATGTAACTCTGCTAATGTTTACGTTTAGTAGAAGAGAGAAAGATACGAATTAAATGACATATAAAATAACTGTTATACATTAAAATGGGAGTTTTACTTATTTAATGGTAAATTGGAATGATAAAGCAGTGAGGTGATGTTGATAATTTTTTTAAGTAATTTATTGAGAATTAAAAAAATAGAATAAAAAACAAATTTTTTTGCTCTAAATTAACAATTAATTATATATTTAAGTATTAATTAATTGATGCAGCACATATTTTGTGAGAAACTGGTTGAAAGGGTTGTATTATTTAAAATTGAATGAATTTGAAATAACATTGAATTTATAATAGAAAATGTGTATGTTTTTCACTTCTAAATTAATTAAAAATTAAGATTTTATAATTATATTGAGATTTTATCAAAAACTAAAATTAATTGTAATTAAAATTTGAGTTGAAACATATAAAATTATTAAATTGAAGCGTATTTCGTATAAATCGGCCAGCAAAAATACAAAATTAATTTTGTAAAGTTGGTGCTTAAAAATAAGATAGTCGTTTTGATGATATCTTGATGAAAGCGTATTTTTGAACCAAAAACGAAATAGGCTTCGTTTTTCATTTCTTTGGAGAAGATTGGTTTATTCTTTACAAAGTCTTCACACAAAGATCCTTTCGAAATGACTTTTGGCTAAAATGATTTTAACAAAATGCAAATTCTGTAATTTTTAAAAATCAAACTCCAATTTTTAAGGGGATCCGTCGGAAGGTAAGATTCCATACAAGACCTACTTTCAAAAATCTTTAAATTTATTTGATAATAATATTTTCTTTATTCGAGGCTTTAAAAAGAAAATAGACCAAATAAACAAAAATTGAATAGTTTCAAAATCATCACAGCTTTGGATTACTAACTTCATTGGAGGGTTGCTTATGTAACTAGAACCAATTTTAGTTGCTTTATTTAATTTTTTATAAATTTTCAGAGATCTTGTGTATTTAAGGAACTAGAGCAAATTTAATATGATTTTTTTTTTAATTTAAAATGAACACAGATGTTGCTTACTTTCATGATTGAAGGATTGTTTAAGGAATTAGAGCCAATTTTGGATATATTTTAAAAAATTCAAAACAACAAAATATTAAGAGATTTCTAAGTTTAAGGAATTAACCATTTTTAGATATATTTTAAAAAATTCAAAATAACAAAATAATAAAAAAAATTTTCGTCTATGATTTTGATTGCAGGATTATTTAAGGAAATTAAAAGTATCAAAATGATTACAGATTTTGTCTATTTGTGGAACGAGAGGCAGTTTTAGATAAATTAAAAAAAAATCGTAGCCATATGATATGAGATTTCGCTTAGCATTTTTGATTGAAGGCCTATTTATTTAGATAAATTTTAGATAAAGTAAGAAATTTTCAAAATGATCTCAGATGTCATCTACATTTGTCTCTAATTATTTTTAACAAAATCTTATAACATTATTACAGAATATATGTCGATATAGGCAGGAATCAAATTTTATTGAAATCTTAAAAAATCGCTGGAATTTCCTTTATAAATGAAACCCTTAAATAATACTTGATTATCAAAAAATCGCTTACATACTATTATAAAAACCACTGCATTACCATTACTAAATACAACTCTGCTTTTTTACTATAAGTCTGCCGTAGGGCAATTGTTTGACATACAAAAAAATTTTTGGAAAAATCGAAATCAAGTGTAATTTTTGCAAAACTTATTCCGAAAAGCCGAATAAATATTTAATAAATTATTTAAAAAAATGGGGTAAATAAAACACTTTCCATACCTTAGACAGATAGTGATAAATTAAACAAATGAAAAGGAATAATTAACTAAGAAAAAATGAAAAACTTATGAAGAGAAAAACACTTGTCTTAATGAAAAAGTCAAAGGGGAGTAGTTTGAAGCAGAAGAGAGCAAGCAGCAGAAAAAGAACAACGCCAAAGAAAAAAAACACAAGCCAAAATATAAAATAAATTAATATTAGACAGCTGCCAATATATTCCATCCATGTTTTATTGTTTATACTTTTTTTGGATATTGTTTCAATCCTAATAAAGACAATTAACTCTTGTTGTTCTTGTTAATTACCGGATTAGGTATTTGATGGCTGAGTTGAAATGTGCAATGAATAAAAAAATTTTTGATGTTCACAGATTTGTTGTTGTTTTTTTGTTACACTTGCGTTGTTTTAAAGTTCTCCCCAGAGTAACATGAATAAGTGAACAAAATACAACAATAACTACAGACATACGAACATAACTATTTCATTAAAAAATAAAACAAGAAACATTATTGTTGGCATAATATTAACTAGGAAAATCAAGAGGGACAAATTTGAATGAATAAATTTTAGTGAATGATAGAGGGAGGAATGAAAGATAGAAGGTATTCAAATATAAAATAGGAAATGTTTATTATAACATGTGAACAAGTGTGTGTATGTGGGAACTGTGTATGTGGAAACTGATTATAGTAATAGAATTTCTAAATAAGGTTTTGTAATTTATTTTTTTTTTCATCATCTAATGTAAACTTCTTAATTTTTTTTGATTTTTTTCATTTTTTTAATTAAATTGTCAATTCCAGAGAACAACCAATATTCACCTGCCAGGCGCATGTCTTCCATATTGATCCGAAGACAAAACGCACCTGGATAACAGCCAGTATGAAAGCTGTCAATGTTAGTTTCTTTTATGATTCCTCACGTAATTTGTATCGTATTATAAGTGTTGAGGGTACCAAGGCGGTAATAAATTCAACCATAACACCCAATATGACATTTACACAAACATCGCAGAAATTTGGTCAATGGAGTGATGTTAGAGCCAATACAGTTTATGGTTTAGGATTTTCTTCTGAAGCTGAATTAACAAAGGTATTTTCGAAAAACTTATAAATTTCTTGTAAAGAAAGCAAATTTGATTTCTAATTTGTATTTACCAGTTTGTGGAGAAATTCCAGGAGGTTAAGGAAGCTACAAAAAATGCCTTGAAATCGGCTAATGGTGAGATTTTTTTTATTTCTCTAATAAATTATTACTCATATCTTGCAATTACTATAGGTTCTGCTGCTGTAACGCCCACCACATCGGCGAATACATCACCCATTAGTTCTAGAACTGCTGCTATGCAACAAAATGATAATGCCACCATGGTTGATCCTCATACTGTGGAACCGCCCAATATGTCTAATACTAATACTCAAAATGCAAATCCTGATAGTCCATCACATAAATTATTATCAACAACCGCTGAAACAAAATCAGAACATGTTACTGCCCCTTCCCCAGCTCCTATGGTAAATGTCAGTTCTGGTGGTGGCAGTGGTAGTGTTGTGGGTATGCATACTGGTAGTGGTCCACCCACAAGTGAACAACAATTGAAATATGAAAATGAACGTCTTAAAATGGCTTTAGCTCAAAGGTTGTTGAAAATATTTAAATTCCTTTTCAAAGAGTTTTTTTCATTTCGTTTCTCTCCTTGTCTTTTCAGTTGTGCTAATGCAAAAAAATGGGAAATCGAATTGGCCACCCTTAAAAATAATAATTTACGTTTGACTAGTGCTTTACAGGTAAAGGAATGAATGAAAATTTCTTGTTGATTATTGATTTTTTATTATCATTTGTTTCCTTTTTTCCTTAGGAATCTACTGCCAATGTAGATGAATGGAAACGTCAGTTACATACCTATAAAGAGGAGAATATACGGCTTAAACGTGAAATTGAATTAATACGAGCTGGTGCTCCGGTACCAGCTTCTGTTGGTGGCGCTGTTAGTAATGAATTGGTGGAGGAGTTGAGACGTGAATTGGCCGTTCTAAAATCACGCAATGAATCTTTACAAAATGAGCTTAGAAATCAAGAGATTGAATTGAAAGCAGCTAATATGAATCTAAGAGAAAAATCCAATGATCAAACGGTAAGTGCCAATATAAAGATTATCTATTTTTATCATATTTTGAAACTTTCATGTTACAAAGCTTGTTCAAATTCTTTAAAAACAACTTTTGATGAAAAGCTTTCCAAATTTTTATCAAGATCTGTTTGTGGAAAGTGATTTCTGGATAAAGATCTTTTATAGTTAATGTTATTTAAGCTTATTTAATGTTTAAACATTCTAAATCTTTGTAAATAATAAGCTTTTTAAGATTAAAAAAGCTTTTCATAAATTTTAAAAGAGATAACTTTGCAGAAAAAGATTTAAAAAATTTAAAGAAAATATTCTTAAAAATAAACGTATAGAAGTCCTTAAGGATAAAGGTTTTTGAGGCTTAAAGCTTATCTAAAAGAGCTTTATAGAATTTTTTTTTTTTAATTGAAATTAATCTAAAACATTTCTTGAAAAGCTTTTTTAGAAGAATTAATACAAAATGAACAAGCTTTTTACTATAAACTGGCACACGTTTCTTAGAATAACGCCTTTTTTGGAATAATGTTTTTAATTTTTTTGGTGTAAAACAAAATTTTTAGGAAAAATATTATTACAAGCTTTTATATATTTATAAATAATATTACAAGCTTTTTTAAGAAAAAACTTTCACATGTTTATTTTTCAAAAAAAAAAAAAAAAAACTTCATAAACATTTTTTGAAATAAATTTTTTACAAGCTTTTTGTAACAAATTTTTACGAACTCTTTTGAAATATATTTTACGAGTTTTCCGTAAGAAAGCTTTTTAATGATAGTATCTATAAGCTTTATAACTATATTTTGCAAGCTTTTTTGTATAATCTTTATTTAAAGCTTTTAGCTTATTAGAATAAAATTATTGCAAGATTTTTGAAATATAAATTAAATTTTAAAGCTTTTTCTCGAAAAAGCTTTTACGACCTTTTCAAGACAGTTTTTATAATTTTTTCCATACAAATGTAACTAGCTTTTTAGAATGAAACCTTAACAAGCTTTTGAGATTAAACTTTTATAATTTTCTAAAATATACAAAGCTTTAACATGTTTTTAGAAGACTGTATTAATCTATTGAAGAAGATATCTTTACAAGGTTTTATAGGTTATAAAAATATCCTTTTCCCCCTAAGAGCTTTTTTAGAAAAAAGTTTTTTTTTTTTTATTTTATATGGTTTTCTTTAAGTAAGCTTTCTTGAAAGAAGTTTAGAAGCCTTTAAAAAATGCTTAATAAAATCTTTTGAGAAAAATTTAAATGAAAGCTTCATAGGAAAATCTTTAAAGAAGTTTTTTTAGAAACAGCTTAATACAAGTATTTTTAAAGACTTAATAAAAGCTTCTTTTAGAAAAACTTTAATGTCATTCATAGTTTATATAGTATCTTTAAAAAGATATGGTTAGAAGGTTTTAAATATTTTTAGCAGGCTTTTAAAAATAATAAAAGCTTTTAGATTTTTTTGTAGATTTTTTGTAATTTTCAGAAAAAAATCTTAAATTGTGATTTTTTCTGAAATTTAAAAAGCTATAAAAATCTAAAGCTTTTAGTATTTATTCTTTTTAAACAATTAAAAAGAATTTAGTGTTTAACTTTTTATTTTTTGTTTTTCTTTTTCTTACAGATGGCTAAAATGAGTGAATTGAATGTATTATTGGCTAAACATTTATCAGAACTATTTGCGGTGCAGAAAGATATGGAAAATGTTATTCATCCACCCAAAAGCACTTGAGATACAGAGACTATAAATTATTATAAAAAGGTTATTTCAACAAACTAAAAGAAGAAGAATACATTTTATCATTTTCTATCTTTTTTTGCTTAGATTTCTGAAGAAAATGCGGCTTCATTGAGAAATTATTTACAACCCAGTTTAGGTTTACCATGCGCAGTGGATACAGAAAGTACTCTCTCCAATGTCACCTCCATACAATCCCAGTTACAATCATTATATGAAACATGTCATGATCCTTTAAATATACCAACAACAGCAACAACAACTATAGCAAATATCAGTGATAAAACAACAACAACAACAAACACACATTTACATAAAGCATTAGATAAACATACACAACTATTACAAGAGCTAAAACATTTCAAAAATTTTAATTTAACATCACAAACTAATAATCCAGCTACTTATGTTGTATCACCAGCTAAAACATCACAAACAGCTGGAGCTGTAGGAGGAGTATGTACAACAACAACAACAGCGGCAGCAGCTGGTGGAGGAGTAGGAGGTGTAACGGGTAAAACTGCTACCATATTGGTTTCAAAATCAAAAACCAAAACTGGTTTACCTTTACTACTCAAAAATTCCATTAATAATTAGGCTAGTAATATGATGATAATGATGATGATGATGATGAAAATGAATTAATGAATGAATGATATATGATATACAGACATTATTACATATATAATTTATAATTTTTTCTCTCCTACACAATTTATACAAGAAACGGAAGAAATTATAAAGAATTTGTTTAGAGTAGGTTTTTTTCAAAAATGAAAAATTATGAAAATTTAACGAAACGAATTATAGAAAACGAGCCCAGTGCAAGTCCACATTTTTTTTAGAATATCTTTATTCGCACACTTATATTTTTACGAATATAATGATAATGATAATTAAATAATTTTGATATACTCCTTTTTTATACATCATACATTTATAAATAATTATTTATTAAATTATTAGTTTTTTTTATAGAGTTTCTAGTGCAATATTATTATTTTTTTAATGACATTTGTTTTATTTTTAAATTATTTTTAATGTTTGTATAAACTATGTAGGAATAGAAAGTATTTTTCGAATTATTATTATTTCCTTTTTTTGCTCTTAACTAATGTTATTCGCATTTTATCTAAATTACAGTATTTATATTTTTTTTGTTTTTTCCTTATTTATGCAGCTTAATTTCGATAATCTCAAAAACTGTATTTTTGAAACGAATCTTTTATTTTATATATAAGATATTTTCTAGAATTGTATATGTCTTTTTTTATACAAATAATTAATACATTTTTTAAATTTAATGTTTTCTAATTTCATAATTTTAAGCATAATTTAAATGTTTATATTATATTAATTAAATATATTAAAAAGGAAATTGACAAAAACAATGAAAGAAAGAACAAAACATAAATTTCATAATATTAAACTACAGTCGCGAACAAAACTATTGGTAGAGCAAGCATTTTATAAATTATCTTATTTTTTCTGCCATTTTAATCGTTAATACTGAATACAACCATAAATGGTTTGACTAATGCAAACACTTATTTTGCTAAATACACAAAGCATACTTTTCATAGATTACACTAGAGCCCGACTTGCGTATTCTCGATTTACGTCGTTTCGATTTTTGTCACTTTTTAAGAAATGAAAAAAATCGATTTGCGTCGTTGCAATTTCAAGTTGCGTCGGTCCTATTTACGTCATTTTGATATCGACTTGCGTCGTGCCGATTTGTGTCGTTTTTTAAGAAGTAAAAAAATCGATTTGCTTCTTTGCAGTTTCAAGTTGCGACGGTTCGATTAGCATCATTTTGATCCCGATTTGCATCGTTTTGAAACGGTTATATTTTTTACTACAGCATTGTGGGGCCTTGGATAGTATCCCGAATTTCCACGACAACTGGATCTCCGTTCCGGAACGACACGAGTCACACTCGGCCAAAGATTGTTAACCTAGCGGCAGCTGTACAGTCGGGCATGTCCATTTATAAATAATAGCAATCACGACATTGAAAAGAAACACTGTGAAACTAAAAATGAGCCCAAAATAAAAAGAAACTAACGAATGTGAGCGAAAATTACATACGTAACTAAGGCATGTCCTATTCCCAGATATTTCAAATAATGGTACGAAGTCGATTCATTATTGAAAGCGTAGTGAATCGTTTTAAAGGATAATCAAGTTTCCTAAGTTTTAACTCTCCACAAAAGGTACCAAATTTTTAAAAAAATAATCCTAAAAAAAATCTACCGAAATCCAAGAGGAATATAAGAAAAACATTCATCCCATGTCTGTTTGTAGAGCGCTGTATGAGGCTGTTTATGTTGCTCGTAAACCACTAATCTCTTTAACAAACAAAATTTTGGAATCAGGTGTTTTTCTTCGATTAAAGCAAAAACCGAATTACCGTGTAAAGAAAGCCCAATACAGAAAATAAAAAAACAAAATCTGTCTACCACTATTGAATTCAGCTGAGGTGGTATAATGGTGTGGGGCTCGGTGAGTGGGTTTTCATAGACGGCATTGTGGATAAAACAGTTTATTTAAGATTTTCCGAAAGAAAATGTAAGGAAAAGTTAAATTTACAAAAAAGTTTCACATTCCAAAACATTCAGTAGAATATGGCTCATGTCCTACCGCATCCACCACAGTCCCTAGACCTCAATTCAATTTGATTCGATGAAAAAACATATTTCAAATAAAGCTGATTTTCAAAAGTCTTTAAAGGAAGAATGGATAAAAATCGAGGAGAAAATTACAAGAAACTTAGTCCATTCAATGCCAAAGCGTTTGAATGAAGTTATAGAGCAAAATGACTTGCTCACTAAGTACTGAAAAACTACATTTTAAACAGTTAAAAATTAGGAATTTAAAAAAAAATACACTTGCTGTGTCAATACTTTTGTGCGGGACTGTATAATTTAGCAAATATTAATCAAAAAAGCAAATATAAAAAAATACATAATTTCTTATGCATGTTTAGGTGTCATAATGGGTTCTTTTATTTACATTAAAAAAACCCTTAACTTTTGAAAGCTCAGAATTCACTTTTTTTTTTGCTAAACGCCAAGTGAATTTATTAAATGAGTTTTGTTTTATATCGTTTTGCATTAAACAAAATTGAAGTCATTATTTTTAAGGGATTTCTACTACAAACAAACAAACAAAACACATACAACACGACAACAACACACATACCAAATTACAATTTTCATAATCATTTACATAAAAAAGAAAAACATTAACAAAGAAAATTATTTAAAAAAATGATAAAATTAAACAAAAACAAAATTGATAAATGTTACGACGAATAATTATTTAAATAAATAAATAAAAAATAATATTAAATATAAAATTAAAAAAAAAAATTAATATAAATAAACTAAAATAATAAATAAATAAATAAATAAATAATAAAATAAAAATTAAAATAAAAAATAAAATATTAGTAGTAATATTTATACGAAATGAAAAATTATTAAATAATTATAAAAAAAACAACAGAATCTCTCCATAGTTTTTTTTTGACAAAACCGGAAAAGAAAGAAAAAAAGCTCTAAATGATTTTTTGGAAATAATTCTATAACTTTTGAATCGTTATGGATATTTTTATAAAATCTCATAAAATTAAAGCTGAAGAGTTATCGAGCTAAGTTTGCGAAGTTTGAAGCCAACATCTTGTCAGGGGCATAGTCAGTGATACTCCAAAGTTGGTCACCTCGTTTACTGTGTTTTTTTTTTAATTTGACAAAAATTAATTAATGAATTCAAGCAAAAGAAATTTTGTATATGAAAAGTCCTTAAAAAATCTCTTTAAAATGTTTAAATAAGGAGTGGGATTGAAAAAATTCTTAAATCGCGTTTTTCATCAAAACCTTTATACCCTTCATCACCACAAGTGATGAAAAGCGCTTATAAATATTGTCATTCAGTGTGTAACGCTAAAAAGGAAACATCTAAGATAAAATGTATATAAATATTCTTGCAGCAATGAAAATTTTAGTAGATTTGGCTATGTCCGTCTGTCTGCCTGTCTGTCTATTGTAACAATGTTTGAAATTTCTTACACCATCCTCGTATTATTTTAATTTTTGATTTATTCTTTTCGTAAAATTCTGTACATCGACTTTTTGTTTATATTTATCTTAATTTGGTTATCATTTCAATGCCAACGTATATGTGAGATTTATAACCTACAAAGTGATATTTGGAAGGGGGTTGTATGGGACATATAAGAAGCAATGGATCGACCCTCTCTCGGTTTAGAGTATCATAACACTACTTTCACTAAAATCGCTTTATATTTAGTATTTTTATGACAGTTTAACTTCATTCCGGGAGCTACCTGAAATATTGGACCAAACATAACACCATTTCAATAGTCTAAAATAATATGCACCTAATTTAATTAAAATTTCTCAAAAATTGCGAATGTGGAATGTGTGGTTTACATGGACAGGCAGGGGAATATAGCTAAATCGACTCAGATTTTGATTTGATTCAAGAGTATATACACATTATGGGATCTGAGAAGAATTTATTTTTAGCATTACGCTCGGATTGACAAAGTTAATATGCTCTCTTCACTACTTGTGGTGGAAGAGGCATTTTAAAAGAGCTCCCAACATATCCGGCACGAGAGAAGAACGGTTAGCTCAGTGCTTGGACTATTTGGTATGAAAAGTTAAGTTAAGGCAAATACAGGTTTAAAAACCTACAAGGCTCCTGAATGGAACGCTGGCAAATACTCTAAAGGTGACGGAGATTTGAAGAGCACAAAAGTGTGTTCAATTTTAAATGGAGATAAACTACTTGTTCGAGCAAACGTTTTCGAAAAAGGTTCAAAATTTAAAATTTTTTTAATTATAAATTTTAATTGTAATAATAATTTCATTCAAATAAAAGGTTTGGTGGTTTCCTTTTCATTACGAGCCTTTTCAATTCGTACATAGACATGCATGTCGTAAACATTGAGAGAAGCATATAACTAATGACAGGATCAAGCAGAATAAAGTCTGTACGATTTGCAAATTATCTAGAATTCAACCATATCAATGATCTAGCGACAGCTTGATGTCATGTATCAGGCCCCATTATAGCGAAATCGTGATCATTTCAATTAATTTAATTATTAAAATGATTTTTAAATACTTTTTATACGGTTTGGGGTTTTGGGAATTTTCCTGCGGGAAAAATGGGAACTTTTTTAATTTTTCCAAGTTGTGGAAAAATTTCATAATATTGAAATTTCAATTTAATTTATTGCTATTCATTTCAATTTTATTGAAATTTACATCAATTTAAATTAATAAAAAATAAAATTGAACGTTCTAGAATCATCTTTAAATTATGCTTAATTTAATAAAAAAGTAACGACAGTGAAATCAATTTATTGAAAATAAAGTAAACTTTTTAAACATGTTTTAAACGAATTGGGATTTTGGGTATTTAAGTATAAACAAGAGAGAATATTATTAATTCTCCGATTCATGGACAAATCCATATATAACATATTGAAGTTTCATATAAAGATTATTATTCGTTTCAATTTTATTAAAGTTTAAATGTGATTTAATTTTTCAAGAAAATAAATTTTTGTCACCAAATGACATCGCATCTCACTTTTCTTAAAAAATTGTGAATCTACAAGTTTTAAGGATTTCATAACAACTTGCAAAAGTTTTTATCTGGGCTGAAAATCCAATCTTAACAAAGCTTTCTCTAGCTCTTTTCTTAAGAAATCTAAACGGTTCAAAGGTCACAGAATTATTTCAATAAAAAATCGCTTTGGAACAATACTGTGCCATGTTAGTTAGGAGATAACAGACAGGCTTATAAAATGAAAAATTCCCAGAAAGAAAAAAAAACTACTAAATTATTGAAAAGACAAGAAGTTAATAAAAACAATTTATAATAAAATAATTAAATAAAAACCAAAATATTTATACTTGTAGTAATCTAAACAGAAAACAAAAACAAAAGTAATAAAAATAAAACTGTTAAGTTTTTATTTATAATTAAAAAAATACAGATGAAACCAGAAAATAAAAGAAAAACATATAAATAAGAATAAGAATTACAATAAAAATAAAACAAAAATCTTAATTAAATCAATAATCCCAGAAAACAAAATAAAAGAAAAGAAATAACAACAAACATATTAAATATTTGAGCAAAACCCGACAAAAAGTTCTCAAACAAATATTTTTTGTTAAAACATTAAAAAAAAAATTAATTGTTTCACTTTTAAGTTTTTAAGAAATTTCTCCTTTGAAACTTTCAAAAACTAATAAAAATGATCAATCTTGAAGTTTGAAGACTTTTCAAAAGCTTTTCGAACTTATTTTACGAATACGTCTATTCACTTAGTTCATTTGTTTCATTAAAGCTTTTTGTTTAATTTAATTGCCAACATTTTTAAAGTTTTCGTTAAACCAGCTTTACTATTCTTTCTGAATCTTTTTCCAAAAAAAAAAAAACTTTAATGAAAACATAAACTTAATATAGTTTTTGCACCATAAACACTAAAAGCTTTTTACATAAACTTTTCTTAAAAACTTTTACAAAAAATATTTTGTTAATATATTTTTTGGATTTAAATGAAAAAAAAAAGAAATATTTTTAAACCTTTACAGAGCTTTTGACTAAAACTGTCCTTTTTTACTTTTAAATCTTTGTAATTCTTTTAAAAAAGGGCATATGGATTTTTTAAATTTCTTAATAAACTTTCTTAATATTTTCAATAAAAAGCTTTCAGAATTTAAATGCTTTCATATAGTTTATAAATAAAATAATAGTTAGTCATTTATAACTTCAATATGACTAAAGAGCTTTCTAAGTTTTTAAAATGTTGAAAGGTTTTCATTCATTTCTTAAAAAGCTTTTTAAAAATTTTAATGAAAAATTTCTGAAATTTTATTTCTGTGTAAATAATGCTTTTAAACAGTTTAAAAATAAAAAAGCTTTATGAAGTTTTTACAAAAAAGCTTTTATAACATTTTATAACTAAAAAGTTTTTTTTTTAATTTCTAATTTTAAATTTAAAAAAGTAAAACTTTTGATTTAAATCCGCTTTTAATTATTTTCAAGTTCATTTTTAATCTTTAATTTTTTTACAGAAAATGCTTAACCTTTTTTAGTGAAAATGCTTTCTAGCTTTTTTGATCAAAAACGATTTAGAACTTTATTTATGTACAAAAGCTTTAGTTCTTAGAAAAAAGATTTACAGTTTATTTTTTAAATTAGAAAAGCTTTAATGAAAATGCTTTTCAATTAAAAAAGCTTTCAACTTTTTTTGTTAAAAAACACCTTTTGGCAAAAAAAAGTTTTAATTTTTAGAATCTTTAATAAAATAATAAGCTTAAGCGTTTTCCGTTTATAATAGAAAAAAAATGCTACGAATTTTTCATTAAAAAGAAATTTTAAATTTTAACATTTCGGTACCCAAAAGAAGAGCTTTTATGTTAGTAACAAATATTTCTTACAACTAAAAGTTAGACTTTTACAGTACTATTCTCTAAATATAGTCTTCTTTCAAGTATTTATAAAATGCTTCAAAGCTTTTTTAAACTTTTCATTAAAGTTTAAAAAAAATTCTCTTAAATATTTTTTCAAACTTTTTGAAACTTTTTAGACTAAAGTTTCAAGAACATTTAGTATAAAGTTTTTCGGAAACTTTTTTATCAAGTTTCCAAAATGTAGTAGCAATAAACGTTTTAATTTTTTTTCAAAGAAACGTAATTATTTTTAAACGTTTTCTAAACTTCATGGTATAAAGTTTTTGTTTTTAAAACTTTCTAAATCACTTTGTAAGAAAAGTTTTCTTAAAATGGATATAATTTGTAATTAATTTTGAAAATCAAACTGGAATCACAAATTTAAAAAAATAAGTTTTCTTTTAAAAAAATATTTAATTTTAATTTAAAATTTATGTCAATTTGTTTTTATTAAAAACCCTATAGAAATATTATTAAATTTATTACAAACCTAATAAAAAATTAATAAAGTTATTATTTTTTTAATAAATTTAAATTGTACTTTCTTTAAGAATAAAACATTTTGAAAAATAAAACGAATTATTATTAAATATTAAAATATATATTAATATAAAACCATTTTCTTTATAAATTTATTGCTGTTTATATCTTTTTTTTATTAACAAATTACACAAACAATGACTTACTTAATTCATCTATGGATTCAGTAGTCCAGGTGGTATTATCATGGGGAGCCATAAAATTAATTAGTTTATTGTGGACATTATAACTGAAATAAGAAACATAGAAAATATTAAAAAAATAACAATTTTTATATAAACATTTTAGAAAATTACCGCAATTTTCTTCCTTTACTTGCTCTGGTATCCACTTTCTTTTTCATTTTCTGCCTTAGTTTTTGTAGTTCCAAAAATTGTTTAGTAACCTCGCTCATATTGCTGGTGGTATTGGCTTTATATTCTATTAATTCTCTTAGCTGTTGATGATAGAAATCACTATCATCATAAATATTGGGATTTATTGTTGGCTCCTCTGAATTGTCCGTTTGTGTGTTATTTTTTAAGGTTTGTGATTTTTCTTTTAGCAAGGACTTGTTAAGCAAAGCATTATCTATTTTCTTAATGATATCATATTCCTCAGTGAAAGTTTTCTTTTTACTACCAGCTCCTGGTTGCAAAAGCTTGGTACGATCATCCCATTTAAGTAATACAGAATTACGATATGAATGAAATTCTTCAAAACCTTCTTGTAAATACTGATTAACCTGCTTTAAGGGAGGCTCTCCGGAATTATGTTCCTTAAGGGGTAAGGCACGTTTTAAGGAAGGTTTCATGGCTTTATCCATTTCGGGAAATTGTGTACAGAGATTATTTTTCAATGACAATAGATTTTGTAATAATGCACATGTTTGTTTACAGGTAGTTTGTTGTATTTCTTTATATTTGGAATTGTTATGTTCTAGATCTTGTAATTCTTGAGGTGGAGGTAATTGATTTGTTTTATTTAAAAGTTTTTGTAAATTAATGCGCAATTCCAGCAGACGTTCCCAAATACGTAATTGATTTTGTACGGAAAGACCTTTTTGTATTTCAGCTTCGTGATTAACTTTACTAATAACTTCTGTATCTTCATCCACTTCATCTTCACTATCCAACTCATCGTCGTCATCATCATCATCTTCATCATCGTCCTCCTCTTCTTCTTCTTCACCTTGATCATCTTCATCTTCTGAGTCTTGTAAATGATCATCCTCCTCTTCATTATCATCTTCCTCCTCTTCAGAATCCTTATATTCCATAGTTTGCTTCTTTTTTAAAGCCTTACTAAAAGCCTTTAGCGCTTCTTCATCTTCTGAAGAATCTGATTTTTCATAATCTTGTTCTTCCTCTCCATCTTCATCATCTTCCTCCTCTTCACTTAAAAAATCTTTTCTTGATGCTATTTTTCCTTTATATTTAGCACTTTGTTCCGATAATAATTTAACATTTCGTTTCCTAAATTCCGTTGTTCCATCCTGAGGCAATTCATATTCGTCGACATCGTATTCTATGACACGGGGTGCTGTTGCTTCATCTGCAGAATCACTATCACTGCCGCTTTGATTTGGATGCATCAAAGTTTCGGCCACTTTTTCTGCTACAGTTTTTTGTTTATTTTTGGCTTTTTTAACATTTTTTTTAATTTTTCTTTTAAATAATTAAAATATTTAACAAATTAATTATAAAAATTAAGAAAATTTGTTTTAAATGCACCGTGTATAGAAAAACAATAACAAATGATGAGAATTTTGACAACTGTGACACTACACGTGCTTGTATGTGAAAGTGTAGCCAGATGTGTGGAGTGGCCAGATTGTGTAATGATGGATGAATGTTGAAAGTGGTAACATGGCAGAAGACCGTTAATTATTTTAAATCATTAAAGTAATTGATGTTTATCTTTTAACTGAAATAATTAAAATATAAATTAATTAAAATTTAATAACAAAATTTAATCAAAACTGATGGAATTGCTAGAGGAAAATGCTTGTTTTAATGAAATGATTATTATTAATCAAGAAAATTGAATTTTTAATGAATAATGTGAAATTAAAGTGAAAATGTGAATTTTTACTAAAAATGTGAATTTTTACTAAAAATGTGAATTTTTACTAAAAATGTGAATTTTTACTAAAAATGTGAATTTTTACTAAAAATGTGAATTTTTACTAAAAATGTGAATTTTTACTAAAAATGTGAATTTTTACTAAAAATGTGAATTTTTACTAAAAATGTGAATTTTTACTAAAAATGTGAATTTTTACTAAAAATGTGAATTTTTACTAAAAATGTGAATTTTTACTAAAAATGTGAATTTTTACTAAAAATGTGAATTTTTACTAAAAATGTGAATTTTTACTGAAAATGTGAATTTTTACTTAAAAAAAATGTGAATTTTTACTAAAAATGTGAATTTTTACTAAAAATGTGAATTTTTACTAAAAATGTGAATTTTTACTAAAAATGTGAATTTTTACTAAAAATGTGAATTTTTATTTAGTGAAAATGTGAAAACTACAATTCGCTTAAAGAAAACTCCTAGAGACGCGAATACGAAATTTCAAAAAAAGAATGTACGAAAATTTTTGAAATTTTATAAAACCAAAATAAAAAGTTGCTTAAGAAAAAAAAACGTTGAGATAAAAATAAACATTAAATACCCAACAAAACGAAATTCAATAATTTTTACTTAATTTTTAAAAATACTTAATTATTATTTACCTTTGGTGTTCAAAACATTTTTTTAATTATTATAATAAATAAAATAGTTAAAAAACAACAAATTATCATTTAATCTGTTTTTTGTTTAATTTCTATTTATTTATTTTAAACGAATATTTGATTTTATTGTTTGCAATCTCATGCTTTTTATCTTTACTTTTCATTTTTTTCTACACAAATTAGACAAATAATTTGCAAAAAAAAAGGATGTGAACTCATTTTGTTGTTATCATTTGTCACAACTTAACCAAAACAAAACAACAAAATAAAAGGCAACAAAATATAATGAAAAGTACTTATTGTTTGTTTGTTTAAGTATTTTCGGTAGGACATGTCAATTGACAGTCATGTTGAGTTGAATTTTGTTTCACTCTCTTTCTCTTCTCTTTTTATTTGCGACAATTTAATAAATGTCTGGACACTCATTAATGTTAACAACAAATGTTAGTAATTATGACTGACAACAATAACATCTAAAAGAGAGATATGAAAATGTAAAAATGTATTGTAATACATAACTACATATGTATGTGTGTCAGTATGTTTAAAAAGTAATAATAACAACAAAACACAGCAACAATAATAAGGAAAAAAACACACATACAAAAATTATGAAAGAACAACTGTTGATTTCATTTGTTTTTTGCAAATAAATTTTGACGTTGATCAGAAGGAACAGGAGGAGTTGGAGAATTTTGTAATAACAAAACATTAGTGTTGTTTTTACCACCCTCTTATGACTTATAAACTTTGTGAGAGCAGATTTTTAAAAGAATGTATTCAAATTTGCTTTAAGAAAATACTCTCTTATTACACTTTCCATAAGTTTAGAATACAGGAGAGAAATTATAAAGAAGAGAGAGACCAGAAAATCTTAACATACGTTTTGGCTTATAACTTTTTTCGGAAAGAATATTTTAAAACTTTTTTGTCCATAATATGTTTGGAAAATATGTTCTTATATTTAATTTTTAATTTTTAATAAAAATTAATAAAATTTATTATAGAATTTTTATACCATCTGCCACCACAAGTGGTGATGAGGTTATAGTAACTTTTTATTACGTGTGTAATGCTATGAAGGAATCATTTCAGACCCCATAATGTATATATATCATCAAATCAAAATCTAAGTCGATTATGCTATGAGCATCTATCCGTTTGCCTGTTGTTGGCACGTTCACATCCACAATAATTAACAGAACTTAATGAAATTTGATCTGAATATTTATTGTAGTCTTGAGAAGTTTATTGTTGAAAACCTGTAGCATCATAAATCGACAAATTAGAATGAAATTCCAAAACTTTTCAAAATCGGTTCAGTGGAAAAAAATTATAGCTAAAAATATAACTAATTTATAACTCACTAGCAGACCCCGGTAAACTTCGTTTTGCCAACTTTTTTTTGCTATACTCCTCCCCCTGGTCTTTGGGATTTAATTTTTTGAAACGCCAACAACTCATTTATAACCATTTAAAATATCTCAATGACTTTTTATTTAGTAAGAGCTAAGGTGAATTACAGATTACAGGTAAAATAGTTGGTCAGGAGTACAATGGACAAATTTCTAAATTAGACACGTCGCTGGTTCATTTTTTAATTGCCAAAAATATATTTGTCATCGTATTTGGGAAATAATTTGTAAATTTGGAAGCATTAGAGATATTGAAATTTTAAATAATATTCACATGATTAGAATTACAGATCCCTAGTTGTTCAGGGGCTAAGTGGGGGACCCTCCGAAGATGGGAATTGCGGGTTTAATTTTTAGAAAAATCGCCAAAAACTTATTTTTTTAAGAAATCAAAATGTAATAAAATAAATCTCATTAATCTCTACAATAACGCTTTTACGATAGATTATTATCTCTTATAGTTTCGCAAATATTAAGAACCAAAGAAATTTTTAACCCATTTTAGGTTTTTTTTTTTCAAATTAAAAAGGCTTAAAATGGCCCTAAAACTTCTATAATAAATAGTTCCAAATTCTTTATAAAACTTTAAATAATATTCCTGAAAGAATCGTATTAATATATTAACCTGCCAAAAAGTTACGTTAATCTAAAGTTGAAACTTTAAAAGAAAATTAAATGAGATTGGACCGGAATTTTGCTTAGAGGGCCTATACCAAGTTGGTCAATTTTGAAAAGAAATTTTAACTTTTTTTCTTAAGCGTTCAAATCACAAAACTGGAATAAATTGTGAATTACCTTGATTAGTTGGGGGAGGGGTACCTCCTATTCAAAGCAAATATTAATTATCGAATATCCAAAGAACTATAACAGCGGGAGTTCTTAACTTTGCTCACAGTTATTTTCTCAGTGAACTGTTTTATTGGATAAATGTAGGACCGATAAGACTAGGGGAGGGATACCCTTAAATTATCAAGTATCAAAATAACTATGACAGCGAGAGTTTTCAAATTAGGTTCCCAACTTATTTCTCAAGGAACTGTTCTAGTGAACAAAACATTGAACCGATAGGACCAGGGGGAAAGGTAACCCCATACAAAGCACATTTCAATTGCTAATAATCCAATTAAATCGTAGGGGTGGCTGTCTCTGCTAGTTTTGGATACAAATTATATTTTTTTTACAATTTATTAAACTACATATTCTAACGCTTTCTTAGATACCGGATACTGCTTATAGAATGCCTTAAAACTTGACACAAACTTGGCCTCTTCTAAACAGATTTTGATATTTTTTTTCAAACACTTTGAAATTTATGGTATCTGAAATTATAATGTCATATGATTACCCGCCAAAATACCATATATATGTTAATTATGTTATATATTGTTCTAAGTGTAAAGAATTGCATACCTTTAGACATCTGCTAATAACCGCTTAATTTTAACAATTATAGCTGTTTTCGTGTTAGTCTTATACGTATTTATGTTTTTTTCCCCCAAAGACACCAGGCAGGATAAAAAAAATTGATTATTGTAAATGTTTTCATGGTCTATTGCAAAATTATTCAAGTTCAGTAGTGAAAGTGTTTTTCTAAAGTAAACATTAAATAAAAATAAAAAATAAATAATTTTCTTATTTTATTTCACAAAAAAAGGAACTAAAACATATCAAAAGAAAAAAAGTCCTATAAAATATGAATAAAAAATAAAAATAATAAAAACAACGCAAAATATTCAAAAAAATCTCTATTTTTGTTAAAAATATAAAATACGAGTAAATCGTGTCATATATATATTTTTCAAACAATAACAACAATATTTGTCTCCAACCTTTAAATAAGAAATAAATAAAAAATGGCCAATTGATAAGAAGAATAATCAAAAATATATATATATGAACACATATATATGTATATATATGTTAATGTAGATGTGAACAATATAATCATGATGAATTTAAAAGTATCTTTTTCAAAGAAACTACAAAAGAATTGGAGCTAAAGTTGATACAGAGAAAAGGATGTTACAATGTTCTAACATAAAGTATTACATATTATACATTAAAAGAAAGTTTATGTTACTTTCGCACCATTAGAGATAACTTAATAAAATTCCACACGTTTAGAGCTGAACTATTTCCAAACTGAAATGGAGAATAAGAGCACTCTATCTGGTCAGGGGCGTAATTGGTGACCCTCCAAAGTTGGCCACTTCGGTTATAAATAACTAAATTTGTCTACAGAGAGTCCGATTCAGGTTGGTTCTTCTGCCAAGTTATAAACTTCTGACATAAGTATTGGGTATCCATGAAAGCCCTAAGACTTGAAGATTCTCAATTTTTAAAGAAAAATCAAATAGAATATTATTTGATGTCAGAAATGTTTAAAAAACTTAAAATTTTAAATTTCGCTTTTTTTGGAAAAATGAAATTAAAATTTAAACTTTAAACTTTAATAAAAAATTATCAGAAAACGATATTTTTTTTCAAATTTCTATATAATCTATATAAAGTTGCCCATGAATCATAGAATTAAGAAAATTCCCATTTTAACATGTAAAAATACCCAAAATCTCCAAACGTTTAAATCATATTAAAAAATTTGAACTTTTTCACTAAAATGATCACCCCGACATTGTATGGACCATATATATCAACGATAAGTTAAAGCTTATTCCAGATTTTAGATGTAAAAACTTAATAAAAAATTAAAGTTAAAAAAATAACAAATTTTTTTTAAGGCTGTTGTATAGATCATTGGCCCAAGTTCTTCCGATTTTTCTTTACCCACATTTCCTTTAAGATATAAAAAAAACATTAAAAAATTCAGAATAGAAAATGTTTTTATCGGTGAACAAATATCATCTACTTTTGGGAAAAAAATTCCTAAAATGCGACTTTTTTTCAAAAATTCGACTTCAGGTTAATATAAGTTTTAAAGGGATTAACAGATTTACATGATCGTTATAGCAATATTCTTTAAAGTTTTATGAGGAATCTGAAATATATTTTTAAACAATTTTAGGTCCTGTATTAAACCCTCTAACTTAAAAATACTAAAAAAACAAGAGTAAAAAATGTGTAAAAAAATTTATTTCGTCTAGAATATCTCTGAAACTTTAAGATATAACCTACACCTATAAACGTGTTTTTATAGCGATGTTTAAGGACTGTCTATATAAAAAATTTCTTTTGTCTCAATTCACAAATGAATTTTTGACGAATTTTTGAAAACTCAACATACCCAAGGTGGCCAAATTTGGAGGGTCACCAACTAAGCCTCTGACAAAAGAAGCTTCAGATATCGTTCTATAACATTTTTCTTCTTCTATTTTATTTGACTGATAAAAGATAAATGATTTAAGAGAATTAATAATCTGTGGAATATTTTAAATATTTTTTAATTTAAAAATTGCTTCAGATATCGGTCTATAACTTATTTCTTTTAATGTTGATTTGACTTACTAATGCTCAGAAAAGGGCAGCAACAATCTAAGTAAACTAGATAATTTTTCTTTTCAATTTCAAAATTACATCATCAATTTCTTTCTTAATTTGACTAATCACTGATCTGGAGATAATAACAATAATCTGAAGACTTTGGTGATTTTTTAAAATATCGGTCTATAACTTTTTTACTTATATTACAAGAAGCCTAAGTGATTGAATCATCATATAGGTGTTAGTATCAGGATATTATATATCATTAATTTATATGAACAGGAAAGGGATAAAATGTAGTCGGATTTGACCTTCCTAAACATTAATATAACGTTAATTGACTGTTTTAAATGTATCATTAGAATGACAAAAAAATATAGCACAAATAATTATGCGTTACAGTTTTTTTTAGGTTAAACATGTGACTAAGAAAAGGACCAAAAATACATATCGCTATTGGGATAAAAAGATGAGTTCATGTGGTTTTTATTTAAAAAAAAATGTATAAAAAAAGTGTCATTAGATTCCTTTGTTACCGTTACAAAATTAACATTGACTCATAAAGTACCACGAAGTTGTTTTTTTCGTACTAAGTACTAAAAAAAAGTACCTAAAGATTATAATATTTATCTCTTCACTACATCATGAGGAATATTGAGATGGAAATTTTTCAGTTTCTTTAGATTTTAACACAAAAAATGAAAAGTGATATCTTTTCAGAGACAAATTCGCTCCAATTCTTCATCAACGATTTTAAACCCCCCCCCAAAATGGTACCAAAATTGTTTTCAAAAAAGTACCAAACACATTGGCACGCACTTTTGTTTCAAATCCCTCAATATATATAAAAACTTTGAAAGTACTTTTTTTTAAATCGGTTATAACATGCTAAATCTTTGAATTACTATCCGTCCGTATGTCTGTCCATAAATAAAATTTTTAATTTAAAAAGTGAAAATTATGGCAGGTTCAGGTTCTGAATTGGAAGAAAACTGTTTTTAGATAAATAAGAATGATATGAAAGCTAAATTTGCCTTTATGGAACCTTCTTAAGCCTTAGAAAAGGTTGAAACCTAAAAATTAAAGAGCATTTAGTGTCCGTCCGGATGTCTATCCACAATTAAATGTTTTAATTTTGAGCTAAAATTCTAGAAGCAGAGTATATTTTAAATCGGTCTAACTAATACTTTTAAAGGCGAAATAAAAAGGAAACAGTTTAGCAAACACTTTATTCAAAGTATCTTGCAACTCGAAAAATTTTATTAATATCCCAATTGTAGAGTATTTCATGTCCGTCCAAATGTCTGTCCATATGAGAAAATTATACTTTTTTGAGTAAAGTTTTTGAAATCGGAAGGAAGGAGGTATAGTGTTAAATCGGTTATATAATAATTTTAAAGACTGAATGAGACAAAAAATAGCTATAAAAATTATAAACTTTATGTAAATTATTTTGGAGTTTCAGAACTTTCCTTTTATTACTATTTGAATATGGATTTAATGTCCGTCCGGTTGTCTTTCCTTATTTGAAAAAAAAAGTAATTAAAAGCTTTTGTAGTTAAATGGAGAGAAGTTAAGCATTCAATCGGTTTAAAGTCTGAATTATTATTATTTTTATTATTATTATTTCAAGTATATACGGTTTTTTTATTACATCTTATAATAAAGAGAATTTAATGCTTTTTCAGATATCTGCCTTCGCAATCAGATAGAAGGAGGAATAGTGATCAATCGTTTATAATAATATTTTTAACTCTTATAGAAAGAATAAAGCTTAAACGGATGATATATATTATGGAAAGTATTTTGATTTCTTATAACTTTATTTCTATTACTATTTAAGGTGGATATTATGTCCGTCCGTATGTCCGTCTTTATATTGAAAAATTCTAATTTTGTGTTGAAAGATTTAGCAGTAAGAAAGACGGATGGACGGACAATTTTATATAGTTTTATTAAGATTTTTCAAAAAATTGTGCTTTTTCTAATTTTTTAATATTTAGTTATTAAAATGACTACATAATACTAGATCAAAATAATGATTTTACTAGCATGTAAAATTAATTGTGAGCATTTTAATAAAGAGTAATTTAAAACATTTTTTCACGATTTTATTTGGACAAAGATAAAGGATAAAGGTATTTATAGGTTCTATATCAACATCTTGAATGATTTGAAGGATTTCTATTATAAATTTATTTATATATTTTGAATACTTTACATTTTTTGGGGGTTCATAAAGAATTTGAAAATGTCATTCAATATTTGATTTATTCAATTTGAGTTTAAGTTAACAAAAGATCAGCCGCCGGACGGAATGACAGACAATGTAAAGTGATCTAATCTGAACTTTATAAAGTGAATTTATATTATAAGTTTCTGAATTTGTATAGATATGATCTCACTACCGGTATATATTTTACTATAAGGATTTTTAAAAGGAATATTTATTAAAATCTATTTCCGATTTTATCCGGATTGTTTTAAATACGATCTGGAATGAAGGACCAAATCGAATTACTTTCAGTTCAAAACTCTGAAGGATTTGTCAAGGAAACATTTTAAAATTTTATTTTCTTATTTTGTTAACTTTATTATTTCAAAGTTTTCGAAAGTAATAGAAAAGGGTCTTACAATATTCGTCTTATACTTTGCGATCTTGATTACTTACAAAAATACCCTAAAGTCTCTGGAATAATTTCAATCATCAGACGTTTGTATGATTATCAATTATACAACTGAGCTAAGCGTACAACCAACCATACAAATTATCTTAAAACGAATACCTCTCTCTCTCTACCCCCCACCCCCCACACGTTGCAGACATTATGCCAAGTGAACTTTGAGTCAGACTGATATTTTGGTTGAAATTATTAAGAATAAGAAGAAGAAAAAAACCGAGAATATTGAATTATTATATTAATATGCGGGCGGTGTTTGGGTCAGTCTCAATAATAATCAGTCCGAAAATAACAGATACTAGAATAAAGCAGCGATCACGAAAAACGAACTATAAAACGTTTTTTTTTTTTTTTTTTGTTTAGTGGATTGAACGGTTCTAGAGGTCTTATCAGTTTGTTTCTCTTGATTTGAACAACAACAAAAATCAAATCAAAATTTATAGAAAATAAGATTCAAAAAGAAAATTATAATAAACAACAACAACAACAACAAATAAATGAGGTTCCCAGATGGAATTTTCAATTTCAGCTCGTTAGTCTTCAAAATAACGTGAAAATTAAAACAAGTGATCTTTTTTTTTTTAATTAAATTTAATTGATCAAGAATTATTTAAAATAATTAAATAAAAATTGAAAAAAATGAAATATAAAATGTTTAAATTTAAATAAAATTGAATTCAAATTCAATTTGAAACAAAACAAAAAAAATTCTGAAAAGTGAAAAATAAAACAAGTAAGAATATTTTATTCGGTTATGCCGAATCCTCTATACCCTTCACCACAAAGGCGTGTGAAGTTAATATGTTATGTTTCGCATAAACTTACACACACACTCACAGTCATATACAATATTAACAGTTTGTCCTAAAAATATAACGCGGGAACATTTAATGAGTCATAAAATCAGTTATATTTTTGGCTATAATTTTTTCTTCAACTGAACCGATTTTGATCATTTGAATGGAATTATAATGAGCTGCATAACACTTAATATTATGGCAAAATTTCATTCTAATTTGTCGATTAATAATTGACAATTTTATGAAGGATCTTCGCTTGAATTAAGAGGTTGCCTCAGATATCGCTCTATAGCTTTTAATGTACTGAACCAATTTTGCTGGTTTTAAAAAGCAAACTTCTCAGGACTATAATTATTATTTAGGCTAAATTTCATTGGGGTCTGACAATTATTGCGGTTGTGAGCGTGTCAACAAGAGACAGACAGAGGGACATAGCTAAATCGATTCAGATTTGGATTTGATGCAAGCATATATGGAGTCTGAGATTCCTTCTTAGCATTACACACGGAATGACAAAGTTAATACGCCCTCTTCACCACCTGTGCTGGTGGAGGGTATAACAAAATATCTGCCATATAAATGATCAAGATCAAATGATCGAGATTGTGAGCAAAGAAAATTTGAAATGAAAATAAAATTTATTATTTTAATTATAAATTTTGTTTTAATTAAACATTTTAATTATTTTAGAAAAAAAGTGAAAACAAAAACAGACAAAAAATTTTAATTTATAAATAAATTTTTCAAAACTTTTTTTGCATATTTTTTTTCAAAATAATCGTTAGTGATGTCAAATGAAATTCCAAAATAATTTATTTACATTTAAACAAAATATTTATTTATTGATTTCCTTTAAGAAAATAAATTTTATTAAAAAATAAATAATCAAAAGAATTTTAAATAAATTAAGAAAAAAATGTTAAATTAAACAAATTTGAAAATCGTATTGAAATGAATGAAAAATTAAAAAAAAATAAAATAAGGAAAGTGCGTGTAAATAATTAAATTTTCAAAAAAAAAAATATTTAAACAAAATCAAAATATTTATAAACAAAAAATACCAACAAAATGTTATTTTTTTTTCGAAAAATAAATTTATTACAAAATTTGCAAATTAATAGAAAAGTTTGAAATGAAAATCATTTAATAATTTATATTAAACATTCTTTGAAACTAACGGTATCATCAAAGAGTTATTAATTAATTTAATCAAATTTTAATCGGATTAAAAGTTTAACACTTCAAAGAGCATAGTGATAATTAAAAAACGCTCTTTTACTCTTTCCTCTCTTTATTTGTTAAAAAAAAATCTCTCTCTCTCAAATTGATCTTCTCAAAATTTCAGTGATCTATAATCAGTGATTTCCAGTGATAATTAAAAAAATGCTCTCTCTTCTATCCTCTCTTTAAGCTTAAATATTAGTGAGTACTTATTTGTTAAAAAATCTCTCTTTCTCTCTCTTTCAAATTGGTTTTTTTCCTAGATCTTCTCCAAATTTAGAGTGATCTATAATCAGTGATTATTAAAATTTAACAACAAAACAAACGTAATAAAAAAATTTGAAAAATCTGAATCAAAATCTTAATCAATTGTTCTCTTAAAACAAAAAAAAATAATCTCTGCAAACATAATTTATTTACCCACAACAATTTTAACATCCACAAAATAAAAAAAATAAAAAACTGTAAATTGTTTTGATTGAAAAAACAACAACAACAATAACAAACTACATGATTAAAATGTCAGAAACGGAGATAAATGAGAAAATCTACGATCATCGCGTTTTAACCGACTGGTCGAATGTAAACAACAATACAAATGGCACAATGCAATATTCCAAGGACATGATATTTAACGATGGTCATCGTTTATCGATAACTGTTTATAGGTAAGTTTTGATATAAAAACAACAAGACTATTTAATACCCTACAACACATTGTTGATTTCATATGGTAACTGCGAAAATTTAATGAACGATCCTCGTATTTTATGATTTCTAATTTATGCTACAGAGTGCAGTATTTTATTCCGTGCGTCATATAGGAGCTAGAAGGAATTATGTGTCGACCCTCGTAAAATTTCTGCTTTTTAAAAGGATTTTTCGAGGTCGTTATAAAAGAGCTAGAATAAATTATGTGTCGACCCTCGTAAAATTTTGAGCTTTGTTTTTATTGTAGGTGATTTATGCATTTTAAAAGGATTTTTCGGAGGCATTAAAGGAGAAATTATGTGCCGACCCTTGTAAAGTCGTTACGAAGAGTGATTGTATGGGATCTATGAGATATAATGAACTAATCCTCGTATACTTTGGCATATCGTTAAGACTAATTTCATTTAAATCGCTTTAAATGTTTTAATCTTATGACCTTAAACCCCTATTTTTTCTGTGCGTTACAAACTTTAGCTCAAACGCATTATACCCGCTCACGGTAGTGAGTTTATAAAATAATTTAAAAGTGAATGTTTTTGAAGATCATTAAGATCGCATAATGTGGCCAAATCATGTTTTATTTAGGAAATAATTCTACAACTTTGGAACCGTAACAGATCTCTTAATGAATTTTCATGTGGATAGAGCTGAGAAGTTTCGAGTTGATTTGTGAAGATTAAGACAATATCTGATCATGATCAGTGATCCTGTTAAAATTTCAAGCCTCAAAAATTCATGAAAAATTAAAATTAAATATCAATTTTGAAAATATTATTAAAAATGAGGACAAATTAAGGAGATTTTAATTCTCAAATAGAGGATTAAAATATCTTTTCCCTTTGGGATGTCTAATTACAGAGATATGAATAAAACATATTTTTAGTAATTTTTTTAAATTTTAAATTTTCTCAAAAAAGTGATAAAATTTAAAAGTGATCGCAAAATTTCCTTAAGAAAGTGATCACAAATAAAGGCTCCTTTCATATGAAATATTTTTTAATCAAATTTTAATGATTTTATTAGATTAATATTTTCTATAAAATAGTGATCACAAATAAGGATACTTTTTACATTTGTTTAGAGATTTTATATAATTTCATGATCTTCTTTATTAGTAAAAGTGATCACAAATAAAAGCTGTCTTTGCATTTGGGTCCCTATTAACATTAAATTCATTTAATAAAGTTTTTTCATTTTACAAAAAGGTGATCCCGAATAAGGGTCCAAAAAATAACCGTTTGACAACTGATCGCAAATTAAACTCATTAAAAAAACACTCAAATTAGCTTAATCATTATAACATAATTTTAGCTTTAAGAAATCTTTTTAAAAGGATTTTAAATTGTAATTCATAAGTGATCATTTCATTAAGTGATTTTTTATTAAATTGATTAAATGGAATAATTTACAAATATTTTTTTTGTTATAAATCGTTCATTTCTTTTTGTTTACATTTAAATCGCATTTTTGGGTAAAACGCCTGTCCAAATATGGAAGTTTGTGTGTGTGTGTTTGTGTGTTTGTGTGTTTGCAGATATAAATTCCATTTTAGACATCTTAATAAACCAGTCATTCTCCCTCTTTTTTATCTTCCTGTCTACATCTATTTTATTCTTGTCTACATTTTTATTTGTAACACAAAATAAATAATTCGTTTTTGTACTCTACACCATTGGAAGTGATGTACAAGGTGACATTAAGTTTATTAGAAAAAATCACCACCAACCAAGAATTTCATATTTGTATACAAATATTTTCAACACTCAATTTTTGTAAGAAAACTGTTCAAATTTTTATAAGTTAAATTTACACCACAAAATTTTTAAAAGAAAATTTTTCAACATAAAATTTTTATAAAAAAATTAACTTCAAAATTTTCATGTGAAAATCATCTGGAAATGTTTGTCAGAAAAATTTTCAGCACAATATTTTTATAAGAAAAAAATTTTATCTAAAAACGTTTCGTTTATTAAAAAACAAATATTTTCACCAAAAATCCAACAAAATGTTAAGAAAAATTTTCAGTCCAAATGTTTTCTTTAGAAAATTTCTATTGAAAAATTTTGTTCACCATTTTTAAGAAGAATTTTCACCACAAATATTGCTTTAAAATAATTTTAGAACAATTTTTTTTATAAGAAAAATGTCAACACAATTTTCCACTTTATAAAAAAATTTTCCCCATATTTTTTTCTAAAACAAAAATTCACCTCATATTGTTTATAAAAAATTCACCTCTCTTTTTTTATAGAAAAAATCCATATTTAATTTGTTTATAGAAAAAAAATCCCTTTAATTTTTTATAGAAAAAAATTCCCTTTAATTTTTTTATAGAAAAAATTCCCTTTAATTTTTTATAGAAAAAAATTCCCTTTAATTTTTTATAGAAAAAAATTCCCTTTAATTTTTTATAGAAAAAAATTCCCTTTAATTTTTTTATAGAAAAAAATTCCCTTTAATTTTTTATAGAAAAAATACCCTTTAATTTTTATAGAAAAAATTCACTTTAATTTTTTTATAGAAAAAAAAATCCCCTTTAATTTTTTGTATAGAAAAAAATTCCCTTTAATTTTTTATAGAAAAAAAATTTCCTTTAATTTTTTTTAGAAAAAAATTCCCTTTAATTTTTTTATAGAAAAAAATTTTCCTTTAATTTTTTTATAAAAAAAATTTTCCTTTAATTTTTTTATAAAAAAAATTCCCATTTAATTTTTTATGTAATAAAATTTTCCTTTAATTTTTTATAGAAAAAAATTTTCATTTAATTTTTTATATAAAAAAATTCTTTATAATTTTTTTATAGAACAAAATTTCTTTAAATTTTTTTTTATAAAAAATCCCTTTAATTCATTTTTCATTTTTTATAAGTAAAAATTCACGTCCCATTTTTGTTAAAGAAAAAAAATAGAAAAATTTTACCTCTAATTTTTTATAGAAAAATTTCACCTCTAATTATTTTATAGAAAAAAATCACCTCTAATTTTTTATATCAAAATTTCACCTCAAATTATTTTATATCAAAATTTCACCTCTAATTTTTTTATAGAAAAACTTCTCTAATTTTTTATAGAGAAAAATTGAGCTCTCATTTTATTTTAGAAAAATATATACCTCATTTTTAGAAAAAGATTCACCTTCCAGTTAAAAAAAAAATAGTGTTGCTCTGCATTATATTGTATATTGATAAGAGTGTAGGGTATTAATGTTTCGTTTTAGCCGAATATTATTTTTCCAGTTTTTATTTTCAAAATCTTTTTTCGTAATTTTTATTCAATTTTAAACTTTTTTCCATTTTTTAGTTTTCTTTTTGTGATCTCAGCAATTGGCAATTCAACCGTGTTATATCTATTAACGAAACGTCGTTTACGTGGTCCGTCGCGGATTGACATTATGTTAATGCATTTAGCGATAGCCGATCTAATGGTGACGTTTCTATTGATGCCGCTAGAGATTGCGTGGGCCTACACAGTCCAATGGAAATCCACAGATTTCGTATGTCGTCTCATGAGTTTCTTTAGAGTATTCGGTTTATATCTATCGAGTTTCGTGTTGGTATGCATATCGATTGACAGGTAAGGAAAATAACTCTTCGAAGAGAGAGTGAGAGAGTAAAATTAAAAAATGGCAATAAATAATTTGTTGTTTTTCTTATTGCAGATATTATGCCATAATTAAACCTTTAAAACTCTCCACAAATCGTGGTCGCATTATGTTGGTCATCGCCTGGTGTAGTTCGATTCTGTGCAGTTTGCCACAGGTATGTAGTTTTTTTCTTTTGTCAGGAATGCGTGTTAGAGTATTCTTTGACAAGTTGTTGTTGTTGCTGTTGTTGTTTTCTTTTGCTTGATGTTGCATGTTATGGTTTATATTTTTTTCTTGGCCATTAAAACTTTACTAATTCTTGTTTTTGTTTTTTTTTCTTGCAGGCTTATGTGTTCCATTTGGAAGAGCATCCCACAGTTAAAGGTTATTATCAGTGTGTTACATTTCATTCATTTGCCAGTGAATTTCACAAATTATTTTATAATATCGCCAACATGTGTGCGATGTACGCTTGTCCATTGATCACTTTTATCTATTGCTATGGGGCGATCTATTTAGAAATTTATCGTAAAAGCCAGCGTATAGTTAAAGGCATTGGTAAGTGTTCTAAAGACCCCACATTTCTTAAACTGGCACCCAAAAAAAAACAAAAACACTCAAGCACACACGCACTATAGAATGTCAAACATTTAGCATGAACATAGCGATCTAATTCACTAGACGATCGTTTGAAATGACAAGTGAGTGCATATGTTCACTTATGGGTGGCCTTCTTTTCTCTATTTTTATATAAAATATTTTAGATTTTAATCATTCCTTCGTTTTTTTTAATTCCCTAGAACGTTTTCGCCGTTCTAATGATGACGTATTGAGTCGTGCCAAGAAGCGCACGTTAAAAATGACCATAACTATAGTTATAGTTTTTATTATATGTTGGACTCCGTACTATATAATATGTATGTGGTATTGGATTGATAAATCATCGGTGGATGAGGTCAGTTCTTTAATACGCAAGGGATTATTTATATTCGCCTGCACAAATTCTTGCATGAATCCCATAGTTTATGGGGCCTTTAATATACGAGGTCGCATAAGTCACAATAATAATACAGTAAGTAATTTCTTTAAAATGAAATTTCACCTCACAATTTTTTGTCATAAATAAATTTTGTTTTTTTTTCATAGAAAAAATTCACCACTTAATTTTTCTTCACAGAAAAACACCACTATTAATTTTGTTTAATTCACCATTTTTTATAGAGAAAAAATCACCACTAAATGTTTTTCATAAAGAATTGACATTAAATATTTTTCGTAGAAAAATTCTCTTCCCCATTTTTTCTACAGAAAATAATTAACTTATATTTTTACGAATAAAAAACACTTTTCCAACTTTTTTCTATCTTTTCTTTTTCACTATTATGACTTTTTGACATAAAAAATTTTATTTCCACCACAAAATCACTTTTAAACAAACTATTTTTTCACCACAAAATGGTTATTTCTCCACTTCAAGAGTTACAGAAATTTTTGTTTGTTTTCACCACAAAATTATATTTTTGCCACAAAATTTTTGGTCGCAAAAAAATCTTCCACACTTTTATTATTTAACACTAAATTAGTTTTCCAGAAAAAAATTAATTTCTAACCAAAAATTAATTTTTCATCACAAATTTCATTATTCACCACAAAATTTATTTTTGGTTTCAAATTAAAATTTTTGTCTTAAAATCAATGTCCACCACAAATTTATTCCGATCGAATTGATATTTTTTAAATTCTTCTAAAAAATTATTTTAAATATTTTTTTTCATCTCCTGTAAAATGTTACCTCAAAAATAAATTTTCACCACAAATTTTGTTTTTCTCCACAAAATCTACTTTTCGACTTCAAATAATTTTCGCAAATTTTTAATTTTTAAGTTTAATTTTTTTCTCCATAAATTTTATTTTTACCTCGAAATTAAATTTTCTTTTTATGAATTTTTTATATTTTTTCGCCTTAATATATGTTGTTCTTGCTTTTCAGCAATCCACCATGAGTAATCGCCATACCTCACTCTATCAGCGTGGCGACTCCTCCAATCAATTACCCAAACATTTGCTTAACATTAATGGAGACAATGGTGTCAAAACGACAACAACAACAACGAATACCATAGCATCACAAGAAACGAATGGAAAAACCGAAAAACATAATAAGGATAATGAAACAACAGCCATGATATGTATAAAGTAAGTTAAAAAAATAAACTAATTATTTTATTTAAAAAGAAATAAAATTTATAAATAAATTCCCCTCTCATGAACCTTCTCTTATAACGAAGGTCAAACATAATAATAGTTTTCAAACACTCTCGTCTTATCAGTTGTTTATTTTTAGTTTTTAAAGAAATTTCTTCATTAAAACTGATACAAAACATAATTAACATTATCATTATCATTGAAAAAAATAACAACAATAATAATTGTTACCTAATTAAGAAAAATTATATATTTTATAAATTTCATAAATTTACATTGTTTTTGTTTAATATTTTGTGGTAAAAAGGTGTTAACAATAAACAGCTTTCAAAAAATCGCTTAAATGAGTAAATTGTGTCATTATTGTCGACAGTTAAATAAAATTATCTCTAAACAATAACAATGTAAATGCATTTTATCTTAATGTTAGTGTAATAAGATTTTGTTTTTGTTATTGTGTTTTTCTTTTATTTTTCATTACAGTTGTGGTGACTCTATTGAACTTGCTAATCTTCAAAAGTCATAATTTTAATGAGTAAAATAGCAACAACAACAACAATAATAATAATGATATTCCAAACTGCTCAAAAGGTTTTCCAACTCAATTACAGGCACACAAAACAACAAATAAACAAAATAAAACAACAACAACAACATGCTTACATTGATATACATATAAAATTACCAACAATGATACCGTTAATAAAGGAAGAAAACAACACACAAGAAGAGAGTTAATTAACTCTATTACTTTTATAACAGACTTGTTTCAATATTTGGCTACCTCTCTCTTTCTCTCTCACACACGCTCTCATATAGTTTATTTTGAATTACTCTTACTCTTTAATCACTAAAATATTACGGTTTATTTTCTTTTATTTACATCATTTTACACACAACCACTACATGTTATTCTTAATCAATTCAGAAAAAAAAAAACAAATCAAAAATCAATTTTTTATTCATTAAAAAAAAAAAAAAACAAAACGAAACAAAATTAAAAAAATAACAACAAAATATATATTAAATATTTATTAATTTAAAATGTTTGTTGTTGTTATTATTATTAATAATTATAATAAAAATTGCCTTATTGTTGCATTTGTATTTGCTATTCATATCTGTGTAAACTACATAATATTATGTATGTATGTCTGAATGTGTGTGTGTGTATGTTAATAAGTTTTTTCGATGATGTTGGTTTAGTGTTAGTTAATAGTTGAATTTATATTTTTAGTTTTTAATGATTAAAATTTTAATAAATATTTATTTATAATAAAATAAAATAAAAAATAAAAAAACAAAATATTAAAAAAATGAAGACAAAACAACACGATTTTTTGATTCCAATTAATTAAGTTATTTCAATTTAATCGTTTTTTAATTTGATAAAAATATTTTCTGCTTGATCGAAGAAGATTTTATTGAAAAACAACAACAAAAAAATATTTAAATTTATTAATGTATTTTTATACCCTCCACCATCACAAATGGTGAAGTGAGAATATTAACTTTGTCATTTCTTGTGTAATTCTAAGAAGGAATCATCTCATACTCCATAATGTATATATACTTTTGCATCAATCAAAATCTGAATAACTTTTATATACTGTATACGTCCGAGAGTGCTAATGTGAGTGTGTATGTACATTACAAAACGTTTTAATAATTAGTGGTGGAGGGTATTGAACATTCGGCACAATCGAATGTAGCATTTTTTCTTGTTTATTTAATGTTGAAATCTTTTGATTTTTATATTTTGGCACTTAATTTAAAGACATCAGATATTTTCATTAAAATTTAATCGATATTTAATTAAGTTTTATTGTCAGGTGTCAAACATGTCAGAAATCATTAACATTTTTTCCACCGAAATTTAATGAAAATTAAAAGAGAAAAGATTTTTTTTTAAACAGGCGCCAGTTTTGATGCAAGTTTTAATTGATTAAAAGCATTTTTTGGCGAAAAAAAATAAAATTTAGCAAAAAACAAAAACACGCTAATTTGCCATAAATTAAAACAAACAGCTTTTAGTCTAAACTATAGACTAGTTAACAATGTAAACTATAGACTAATTTACAGTGTAAACTGTAGACTAAATTATATTCTAAAGAATAGTCTAAATTATAGACTAGTTTACACGATAAACTGGTCTATAGTTTATACGATAAACTGGTCTATAGTTTATACGATAAACTGGTCTATAGTTTATACGATAAACTGGTCTATAGTTTATACGATAAACTGGTCTATAGTTTATACGATAAACTGGTCTATAGTTTATACGATAAACTGGTCTATAGTTTATACGATAAACTGGTCTATAGTTTATACGATAAACTGGTCTATAGTTTATACGATAAACTGGTCTATAGTTTATACGATAAACTGGTCTATAGTTTATACGATAAACTGGTCTATAGTTTATACGATAAACTGGTCTATAGTTTATACGATAAACTGGTCTATAGTTTATACGATAAACTGGTCTATAGTTTATACGATAAACTGGTCTATAGTTTATACGATAAACTGGTCTATAGTTTATACGATAAACTGGTCTATAGTTTATACGATAAACTGGTCTATAGTTTATACGATAAACTGGTCTATAGTTTATACGATAAACTGGTCTATAGTTTATACGATAAACTGGTCTATAGTTTATACGATAAACTGGTCTATAGTTTATACGATAAACTGGTCTATAGTTTATACGATAAACTGGTCTATAGTTTATACGATAAACTGGTCTATAGTTTATACGATAAACTGGTCTATAGTTTATACGATAAACTGGTCTATAGTTTATACGATAAACTGGTCTATAGTTTATACGATAAACTGGTCTATAGTTTATACGATAAACTGGTCTATAGTTTATACGATAAACTGGTCTATAGTTTATACGATAAACTGGTCTATAGTTTATACGATAAACTGGTCTATAGTTTATACGATAAACTGGTCTATAGTTTATACGATAAACTGGTCTATAGTTTACAAGATAAACTGGCCTATAGATTACAAGATAAACTGGCCTATAGATTACACGATAAACTGGTCTATAGTTTACACATTAAACTGGTCTATAGTTTACACGATAAACTGGTCTATAGTTTACAAGATAAACTGGCCTATAGATTAAACGATAAACTGGTCTACAGTTTACACGTTAAACTGGTCTATAATTTACACGATAAACTGGTCTATAGTTTACATAATAAACTGGTCTATAGTTTACAAGATAAACTGGTCTATAGTTTACAAGATAAACTGGCATATAGATTACACGATAAACTGGTCTATAGTTTACACAATAAACTGGTCTATAGTTTACACGATAAACTGGTCTATAGTTTACACTACAAACAATCCTATAAACTAGTCTTATAGTATAAACTAAAGACTAGTTTATAGCGTTAACTATTGACTAGTTTGTATTGTTAACTATAGACTTCTTTTAGTCTAAACTTGAGACTAATGTTGTAAACTACAAACTAATTTATAGTCTAAATTATCGACTAGTTCATAGTGTAAATTGAATGCTGGTTTATAGTCTAAACTAGTTTAGAGTATATTCAATAGACCAGTTTATAGTCTATTCATAGTCCGCCTTAAAGGTGAATTTTGCAATCTTTTGGGCCGCCCAGTTTATTGAGTCCTCTAAATAGTTAAGACATATTTATATGATAAAAATCATTTTAAGATTTCTTTGATCTTCTTTTCTATTTTCAAAATATAATTTATTACAAAATATTTAATTATTTAATTTAATTAAAATAAAATTAAATAAAAACAAAATATGATTTAATTATTAAATTTTAATTTGTCATTGATGGACTTACGATCATAAATAATTTGAATCAAAAAACTTGATTGTGTTTATGATTTTTGTTGATTTTTATCTGAGTTAAAATTTAAAATTAAAAATAAAATTTAAATTAAAAGCCGACCGTTAAATCAATTTAAAAATTAAAAGTTATTAATTCAAATTAAGTCACTAACAATTTAAATGACAAGTTATTACTTTTAGTCGTTTTTTATTTTTTATTTTTCAAATCATAAAAACTATAAATTTTTGGCTGCACATTTTTTATATGATTAAAAAGAAAAGACATTAAATGCAGACTGCTGGTACTAAGAGGCCTGTACATGATCTTTAAGTGGGGATTAAGTTAACTAAGCATACACGCATTACAAGGTAACGATTTGGGGACAGAGTGTAATAAGTTGAAAAATAAGATAAATCATAAACTGTAAACAATATTGTGAACTATAAACTAATCTAAACTATTTTATAGTTTAGACTATAAACTAGTCTAAAGTTTAGACTATAAACTAGTCTAAAGTTTAGACTATAAACTAGTCTATAGTTTAGACTATAACCTAGTCTATAGTTTAGACTATAAACTAGTCTATAGTTTAGACTATAAACTAGTCTATAGTTTAGACTATAAACTAGTCTATAGTTTAGACTATAAACTAGTCTATAGTTTAGACTATAAACTAGTCTATAGTTTAGACTATAAACTAGTCTATAGTTTAGACTATAAACTAGTCTATAGTTTAGACTATAAACTAGTCTATAGTTTAGACTATAAACTAGTCTATAGTTTAGACTATAAACTAGTCTATAGTTTAGACTATAAACTAGTCTATAGTTTAGACTATAAACTAGTCTATAGTTTAGACTATAAACTAGTCTATAGTTTAGACTATAAACTAGTCTATAGTTTAGACTATAAACTAGTCTATAGTTTAGACTATAAACAAGTCTATAGTTTAGACTATAAACAAGTCTATAGTTTAGACTATAAACAAGTCTATAGTTTAGACTATAAACAAGTCTATAGTTTAGACTATAAACTAGTCTAAAGTTTAGACTATAAACTAGTCTATAGTTTAGACTATAAACTAGTCTAAAGTTTAGACTATAAACTAGTCTAAAGTTTAGACTATAAACTAGTCTAAAGTTTAGACTATAAACTAGTCTAAAGTTTAGACTATAAACAAGTCTATAGTTTAGACTATAAACAAGTCTATAGTTTAGACTATAAACTAGTCTAAAATTTAGACTATAAACTAGTCTAAAATTTAGACTATAAACTAGTCTAAAGTTTAGACTATAAACTAGTCTATAGTTTAGACTATAAACTAGTCTATAGTTTAGACTATAAACTAGTCTATAGTTTAGACTATAAACTAGTCTATAGTTTAGACTATAAACTAGTCTATAGTTTAGACTATAAACTAGTCTATAGTTTAGACTATAAACTAGTCTATAGTTTAGACTATAAACTAGTCTATAGTTTAGACTATAAACTAGTCTATAGTTTAGACTATAAACTAGTCTATAGTTTAGACTATAAATTAGTTACTATATTTATTAGACTATAAATTAGTCTAAAGTTTAGACTATAAATTAGTCTAAAGTTTAGACTATAAACTAGTCTATAGTTTAGACTATAAACTAGTCTATAGTTTAGACTATAAACTAGTCTATAGTTTAGACTATAAACTAGTCTATAGTTTAGACTATAAACTAGTCTATAGTTTATACTATAAACTAGTCTATAGTTTATACTATAAACTAGTCTATAGTTTATACTATAAACTAGTCTATAGTTTAGACTATAAACTAGTCTATAGTTTAGACTATAAACTAGTCTATAGTTTAGACTATAAACTAGTCTATAGTTTAGACTATAACTAGTCTATAGTTTAGACTATAAACAAGTCTGTAGTTTAGACTATAAACAAGTCTATAGTTTAGACTATAAACAAGTCTATAGTTTAGACTATAAACAAGTCTATAGTTTAGACTATAAACAAGTCTATAGTTTAGACTATAAACAAGTCTATAGTTTAGACTATAAACTAGTCTAAAGTTTAGACTATAAACTAGTCTATAGTTTAGACTATAAACTAGTCTATAGTTTAGACTATAAACTAGTCTAAAGTTTAGACTATAAACTAGTCTAAAGTTTAGACTATAAACAAGTCTAAAGTTTAGACTATAAACTAGTCTATAGTTTAGACTATAAACTAGTCTAAAGTTTAGACTATAAACAAGTCTAAAGTTTAGACTATAAACTAGTCTATAGTTTAGACTATAAACAAGTCTATAGTTTAGACTATAAACTAGTCTAAATTTAGACTATAAACTAGTCTAAAGTTTAGACTATAAACTAGTCTATAGTTTAGACTATAAACTAGTCTATAGTTTAGACTATAAACTAGTCTATAGTTTAGACTATAAACTAGTCTATAATTTATACTATAAACTAGTCTATAGTTAAGACTTTAAACTAGTCTATAGTTTAGACTATTAACTAGTCTATAATTTAGACTATAAACTTGTCTATAGTTTAGTTTATTAATTAGTTTCATTTATCGAAATGACTATAAACTATTGACTTATTACATTTTGTTTTTTTAATTTGTTTCAAAGATTTAATCTTCTGTCCAACTATTTGAATTTAAATAGACAAGTTATTTGTGGCACAAACTAAAATAAATATGAATTGTGTGTTTCTCTCTCTCTCTCTCTGTGTGTGCGTGTGAGTGGCTGTGTGCGTTTAGAGTCTAATATTTAATATTAACAAAGAGGAAGATTTTTCTTCATTATGTCACTTTGTGTCACCCAACATTTTGCAACTAATCAACAGCTACAACAAGTAGTCAAACACAACAACACACAATGATAAATACACAAACAATTTTGTTTGTGTATATTTGCTGTATCTAAAAGATACAATTGAAAACTGTAGCTACAGGTTGAAAAAGTAACAAACACTCATGCAGTGGGGTGGGGGGGGGTGGATAAATGATGAGGCCAACAGCGCCTTACATGATGGTGATGATGGTGTGTTTAGGAAAATAATGAAAAATTATGATAACAAGAATTTGGGGGAAATATGCGGGCTTTTGCAGCTTAAGGTGAGAATGAATTAAAATATTATTTTTTATATTAAATTTGAAGTCACTTTACCATCTCTGTTTATTTGGCTTTCGATTTGCCAAACGTTTTGTTATTTTATTATTTTTTTTTTTTTGAATTTTTTGAAAAAACATTGAAAATTTGAATTGAAATAAATATAAATTCAATATTTTTTTATTGTTGAACTATTTTGAATAGTTTTTTTGTTATTTTTTCTATTTATTTTATTTGTTGTTGTTGGTTTTTTTCTTTTGTATTTAATTTATTTAGCTGCGATGTCTGATGTCTTTATTAGAAAAATCACTTGCTGTTACATGACTATTGAGCGGAGGGACGGACGGACAGATGGACAGACATTAAGACAGAGGCAGGGACGGACGGAATATAAATACAATATGGCACGATTTATGTCCCCATATGCCGCCCACAAAATGCCACACTTCTTCACTTCATGAAGATAATTTTTTTTTGTTTATATATCAAATGTGAATGAATGCATTTTTGTGACTCGATTTCGAATGACATTATACGCTCACTCATCATCATCATCATCACACGCTGTCATTATTCATCATTATTTTCTGAATGGGTGAGTGTGTGTGTGTGTGTGTGTCACTGTGTGTTTTGCTATTAAAAGGTGACAAAGCCACGAAATAGCTGATATTGTCAAAATGACATTTTTGTTTGAATGTCGTGATTTAATTTGTTTATGAATTTAAATTCCAAAATTGTTCATTTTTTTGTTGTAATTTCTTTTGATTCGTTTAAAGGTTTTCTTCTCTTTCTTTCTGTCTCTAATCATTGTGATTATTAAGTTATTTGATTCCCTCCAAGAAATATGGAAAAAACTGTATATTAATTAAATGCTGATCACCAGCACCTTCCAAATGAAGTTTTCAACAGTCGAAAAAGAAATGAGGGAGAAATCATTTAAATAATTTTCACTTTTATTTTGGATCGTGTATGAGTTTAATTAGTGGGATCTTTTAGAAGAGCGGAGAGATATAAAATGACGACCACTCGTCATTCGATCTGTTCATAAATTACAATTTTGAATACTCAAACTGTCAAATATGAAAATGAAAATTATGTTAACTTTTTTTCTCTTCAAAATCACATTTAAATAGTTTATGGCATTTTTGGAAATAAAATGAAATTTATTGTTTACCGCCTCTCCCCCCCCCCCCTCCAGAAAAAAGAAACACCCACCTTACTAGGGAGGGAGTATGATCCAACGATCGTTTAATCCATAAAAAAGAATTTTCTCTTAATTTTTCCATAAAATGCTGGTTTAAATATTTTAATTTTATAGTTTTATTTTCGAAATAAAATTTAATTTATGTTGATATTGATCATTTTATCAATAAATATTTTGATCTTAAATTTATATTTTATACTCGAGATCATATTTCTCTTCACTCATTAAAAAAAAAAGCTAAAGTGTGGAAGCTTTTGTGCTAAATCTGGTTATTGGGATTAAGATACAAAACCGGTAGCTTAATCTGTAACTAATAAACTATCAAATTCCATTATGATGTTCATATTTTAATAATTCAGATTTGTTGATATTCTGCTCCAATATTGCGATCATAAAGAAATAAATTTCAGAATTTATTGTTTAAAGAAACTGATTTCTGAATTAAAAAAAAATAAGTAAATAAAAATATTTATAGGCAAAACCCGATTGCGGGAAAAATTCAGTCAAATAATGGTTCCTGGATAATAAAGATACGAGAAAATTCACAATTTTCACCGAAATTTCACAATTTTCCCAATTTCCTTGTTTCTGTAATTTTTTTAAATTAACTTTTTCAAAAACAAATGAATTTTTTTTTTTTCAAAAATTACATTTTTTTATAAAATTTTTATTGATAATTCAAAATTGAAAATTAAATTTTTTATCGAAAATTCAAATTTTTATCGAAAATTCAAATTTTTATCGAAAGTTTAAATTTTTATCGAAAATTCAAATTTTTATCGAAAATTTAAATTTTTATCGAAAATTTAAATTTTTATCGAAAATTTAAATTTTTATCGAAAATTTAAATTTGTATCGAAAATTTAAATTTGTATCGAAAATTTAAATTTTTATCGAAAACTTAAATTTTTTTCGAAAACTTAAATTTTTATCAAAAATTCAAATTTTTATCGAAAATTTAAATTTTTAACGAAAATTCAAATTTTTATCGAAAATTCAAATTTGTATCGAAAATTCAAATTTTTATCGAAAATTCAAATTTTAATCGAAAATTCAAATTTTAATCGAAAATTCAATTTTTTATCGAAAATTCAAATTTTTATTGAAAATTTCAATTTTTATCGAAAATTCAAATTTTTATCGAAAATTCAAATTTTTATCGAAAATTCAAATTTTTATCGAAAATTCAAATTTTTATCGAAAATTCAAATTTTTATCGAAAATTCAAATTTTTATCGAAAATTCAAATTTTTATGGAAAATTTAAATTTTTATCGAAAATTCAAATTTTTATCGAAAATTTAAATTTTTATCGAAAGTTCAAATTTTTATCGAAAATTTAAATTTTCATCAAGAATTAAATTTTTTATCGAAAATTTAAATTTTTATCGAAAATTTAAATTTTAACGAAAATTTAAATTTTTATCGAAAAATTAAATTTTTATCAAAAATTCAAATTTGTATCGAAAATTTAAATTTTTATCGAAAATTTTAATTTTTATCGAAAATTTTAATTTTTATCGAAAATTCAAATTTTAATCGAAAATTCAAATTTTAATCGAAAATTCGAATTTTTATAAAAATTCACATTTTTATAAAAAATCAAAATTTCTTCGATAATGCAAATTTTCATTAAAAATTCAAATTTTTATCGAAAATACAAATTTTTATCGAAAATTTTAATTTTTATCGAAAATTTTAATTTTTGTCAAAAATTCAAATTTTACAGAAAATTTAAATTTTCATTAAAACTTAAAATTTTTATAAAAAATTCACCGTTTTATTGAAAATTCCCAATTTTAACTAAACTTTATTTGATTTTAATAGAATATTAACTTTTTCATCGAAAATTCAAATTTCATCGAATTTGTATCGAAAATCCAAAATTTTTATCAGAATTCTGCTTTAAAAAAAATAAATTTTAATTGAAAATTATATTTTCATGCAAAATTTAAAATTCATGAGAATTAAAATTTCTTTGGAAATTAAAAATTTACGTTTTTATTAAAAATTCACAAATTTTACAAAAAAATTCTAGTTTCACAGAAAAATAAATATTCGCAAATTTTATCAAAAATTCACCTTTTGACTAGAAAGTTGCAGTTTCACTGAAAATTCACAGTAATTTCAAAATTTTTCCTCGTAAATTCAAGATTTAAAAAAAAATTCCATTCTCACTGAAAATTTAAAATTTTCGCTGAAAATTCACATTTTTATTCAAATTGAAATTCTTACAAAATTTTCGATTTTCACTAAAATTTGAAATTTGCACTCAAATAAGACAAACGTTCACTTTTAGCTCAGTAAAAGTTCACGTTCAAGTTCAGTTCTAGTTCCGTTCTAGATCGAGTCTAGTTCAGTTCTAAATCAGTTCTATATTAAGTCTAGTTCAGTTCTAGTTCAACTCTTGTTTAGTTCTAGTTCAGTTTTAGGTCAAATTCTAATTCAGATTAAAGTTCTGATTGATGTTAAGATTCAAGTTCAGATTCTATTTCAGTCCTAATTCAAAATCAATTAAGTTCTTCAACTATGAAAAAAGTTTAGATAAAATTTTAAATTTTAATAGAAATTTATTGTCCCGCAAAATTAATTTCTTTCCGTGTATTTTAATATTTTTTGTCAAATCCATATTTAACGCTCTATTAGTGGAAATAATAAAAATCTTTAAAAAAAAACTTAAATATTTTCAATAAAAAAACTTGTTAATTAGTTTTGAAAATAAAATATTTTTCTTTGTTAAAGTTTCAAAACTAAAAACGACAAAATTTTGTGATTTGAACATTAATTCTATAAATGAATTAGAAGAATTTGAGGAAACAATTAAAGTATTTATTTGATTTTCTCACGACGAAAAAATAAGAAAATTTTGAAATTCGATAATTCTGAGACTTTTAGCGGGTCAAGGAATCAGTAAGGTAATCATTTGCTTAGTATGTATGTATGTATGTATGTATGTATGTATGTATGTATGTATGTATGTATGTATGTTCTTTGCTTCGTTTTAATTAAGTTGTCTTATAAATTATCATTTTAATTTTCCTCCAGTTCTTCTTCTCAAATCCATAAAAAAGTAACGGTTCGTCTTTTTTTGAAATTCTAAACTTTTTCATTTCTTAGAAAATGAAATCACTTTTTTTGTAACTTTTTCCTCTATAATTTTTAAAATTAATTTCTGAATAAAAAAAAAAACTTTGTTTTACTTTTTAAACTTAAAAAAAGCTTTTTTTGTTTAATTTTACTAAAAATGTTTTGTGTTAAAATTAGTAAGTAAAAAATGTATGTAAATTTACAATGAGTAACGTTTTTTTTTTGTGTCTTAAGCCGCACAAAGACGTCAGACTAAGTGAATGCTACTGATTGGCGCAACAAATTCGATTTGTTGTTAGACCGACAATAATCCAAATTCATATTCGTATGAAGTATTTTATCTTCCTTCTCACTTCCAGCTGAGGAACAGAAAAACCAACAACTACAACAACTAAAAGTAAACTAAGTAGCAGTAAAGTTGGATGACATTGCTCTCCACACAAATGACATACGACAGCCTGTCAGAGGATCTAGTTTTATTGTTTTTTTTTTATTTTTTATTTTTTATTTTGCAATTATTTCACTGCAGCCTCTGCATTTTTTACAATATGTTTTTATTATTGTTGTTGTTATTTTAGTACCAAGATCTAGTCTCTCTCTATAAGTATATCTGGTGTATCTAGTATCTGGTAGTAGCATTAAGAGTACTTGTTCACTTTTTTCTTCTTCTTCTTGTTTTTGTTTTTTTTTTTTTTGCTTGAGTATTTTTCAAGTAAACAAATGTTGTAAAATGAAAAAAACAACAAAACAAAAACAAAAATGTATATTGAAATCAACAACAGAGCCAGTGGTTCCGGCAGCCACAGAAGCTGGATTCTGCTGCTACAGCGGCAGCAGAAATAGCACGTGGGCGTTTGAGAAAATATAACAATAATAAATAAACAAAAACAAGTCATGAGAGAGAAGAGAGAGAGAGTAATTTTTTACGTAAACAAAATGTAATAATACACAAAACGTAAAAATAAAGGTAACAATTTCAACAGAGTTGCCAAATCAATGAGATATAATGAAGGCTGAAAAAGGGAAAAACAAATCGCCAACATTATTTTTAACTTGTACTAAATTGGAATGAACTAGAACTGAACTAGAACTGAACCAGAGCTGAACTAGAACTAGAACTACACTAGAAATGTACTAGAACTGAATAAAAACTGAACTGGAACTGAGCTAGAACTGTTATAGAACTGAACTGGAACTAAACTAGAACTGAAGTAGAACTGGAACTAAACTAGAACTAAGGTAGAACTAAACTTGAACTGAACTAAATCTGAACTAGAACTGAACTAGAACTGAACTACAACTGAATCATGAACTCAATCAAGAACTGAATACAAAACTCAATCAAGATCCAAACTCGGACTAAACTGGAGCTGAATTTGATTGAAAATGGAAGGTGAATTTGAAGATGAATTAAATTAGATCTGGAATAGAATCATCTGAATCATATTCTGAAATAGTATCCAACCTGGAATATAGACCATTATCTAAATTAGAATCCTGAACTAGAATCGGAAATAGAATTTAAAATGAAATCTGAGTTTGAATATTTAAAATGATGAATTGGAATCTGACATAAAATCTGAGGTTAAATCTGAACTAGAATCTTTACAAGAATTTGAAGTGGAATCTGAACTTTATGCTGAATTAGAGTCTGAAACAGAGTTTGAAATTTTATCGTAACTAGAATATGTACTGAAATTTGTACTGAAATTTGAATTAGAATATTTGAAATCGGAACTTAAATTTGCAGTAAAATTTTAATTTTAATCTGAATTAGAATTTTAGCTGGAAAATGAACTTAAACATTAACTGGAGTCTGAGCTTAAATCGGAAGTTGAATCTATACTGATTTGGAATTTAAAATATATTCTAGATTAGAATTTCAGTTACAATCTGAACTGAAATCTTAATTGCAATTTGAACTAGAATCTGAGCTCTGAGTCTGAACTAAGGTCTTAACTAGGTTCTGAACTAAAATCTAAAATTAAATCAAAACTGAATTAGAATCTAAAATAAAATTTAAAATTTGTACTAGAATCTGATCCGAACTATATTTCGAATTGAAATCTGTGCTAGAATATGAATTGTAATCGAAATAAAATTCTGAACTAGAACCTGATTATAAATCTGAAGTATAATCTGAACTAAAATTTTTACTTGAAACTTAAATAGATTTTGAATTGGAATCTAAATAAGGAACCTCAATTAGAAACTGATCTGGAATCTGTTCTGGAGTATGAGTTAAGATCTGAGAACTGGAAGGCTGAAAAAGGGAAAAATTATAAGCTGATTAAAAATCTGAAGTAGAATCTGAAGTTTAATCTGGATTAGAAATTGAACTAGAAACAAACGATTCTTTAGATCCAGATCCATTTCTATAGTTCTGGGAAATAACATGGCAACATTATCAATAATTTTACATGAGATCAATCAGATCAATACTTCTCACCGCCAACAAAAGCAAAAACAGCAACAACAACAACGACATCGAACATAAAATATAACTAAAAGATAAACAAATTCTCTAATGTTTTTGTAATAATTTTTCTTCTTTGTTGTTGTTGTTGGTGTTTTTATAAAAGAATTGATTTTTTGTTTTTGTTTTGATACCCAAATGAGAATGGAGAGCGAGTATTTTATGCAACACGCATCGAATCGAAAACAACCACATGTTAATGTGTGTAAGTGAAATGTATCTGTGTGTAAGTATTAGGGGGATCTTAATATTTGGTGGCGGATACAACAGGCGTTTATAGCAAACATGCTAACCAACATGTGTAAGTGAGCACCTTTTGTTGCTACAAAACGACATTTTAACTAAATCACGAGACGTTTGTTTATTCGTTAGTTCGTTCGAATGATTGTTCGTGAGTATCTAAAGAATAAATGTTTATTATTGTTGTTGTTGTTATTATATGATGTTTCAGCTCTGTTATGATTATTTATCCAAAATATTTTTAGTCAGTCAACGTTTACACCTTGACCAAAGCAGTCGAGGATTCTTAACTTGGGAAAACAGTTTCTTGAAATGAATTCAAAGTGAAAGAAATGCGATTGATAGAAATTTAACGAAAAAACGAATTTAAGTGATTTTTATTTTCGAAAAAAAGGTGATTTGTTGAAACGCGTGTGACATTTAAATTTAGACAAACATTTTGTATGTTTGCTTTCTTTTGTTTTTGGAGGGATATTTAATAAATCGCTTTAATTATGAATGTTATGGGTGGAAGAGAATGATTTTAGAAACTATAACAATTAGAAAAAAAGGTCACATCGTAAGATATATGGACCTGATAGACCACCTAGATTAAACAAAAAAAAAAGAAAAAAAGAAGACATTTTTAGTTTATGGCCTCTTTAACTTACAACACTGACTGATGATGATAATAATGGTGATGGTGACGGTGATGATCACACACATTTTGGCAAAAGCGAGAGAGTGATCATTTGTGTAATTTTACATTTATTTTAAATAATGGCCTTAACTTATCATCGTGTCAACTAAATAAAGTTTTCTTTATTTTTAATTTTTTTTTTGTGATTTTTTCTCTTGTGCGGAAGAGGTGCGTTTTTACAACAATTGCGTGTGTGTGTGTATGCGATCGTGTGTCTAAACTATTTGCTAATGGAATATTATTTTAATTTTTATGGGATTTTTTTTTTTTTGTTTTGTTTGTTGTAGTGGCTGCACAAGATTTCACAAATCACTTTTGGCACTTTAAATAGGATCATCATCATTATTATCTGTTGCTTTGGCCAATGAAGGGGAAAAAAGACAAAAACAAAAACAAAAACAATAAAAGAAATCTTTAAAAAATAAAGAGTGGGTTGTATGGATTGATAAATGTAAAGATTGATAAATAAATGGTACATTGCCAGGTTGTAGTGTGATCGGCCAGTTGTAAATCTAAAGAGGTGTTTGCGAGAAAATAATAAAATTAAAAAATCACATAAATGTATATTTTTGTTTTCACTATATTACGAAATGTTAATGATGAATATCGGTGCTAAAAACAAATATATAAAATGTATGTCCAAACGATCTATAAATAATGTCTAATAATTAAATTAAAACTCAAAAACATTAATTTAAAGCAAAATTTCTAAAAATTACTTAAATTGGTGGACTGTGTTTCTCTTGATCCCTTTTTTATAAAAACAAATTTAAAATTTTTTCTTTATATTTTTTTTAATCAATTTCCCCCCTTTAACAGTTGCGTGCGTGAAAATCATTTAAATCTCATAAAAAAGTGAAAATAATATTATTTGCAGAATAAAAGAAACCAGCCTGAGGAGTTATACAATAAAAAGGACTTTAATTTAAATATCAAATAACCAGAAAAAAAGAATATTAAACTTGTCTTGTTGAAAGGTAAGTTTACAAAAATTTAAAAAAAAAATCAAATTAAATTTTACACCATTGAAAAGTAATTTTACATTGTAATGAAACAATCATTAATTAAAGTGAGAATTCAAAAAAAAAAAAAAAAATCATCAGAAATGATATTTTTTTTTATTTCTTAAAACTAAATTTTTAATTTTTACATTACACTTTAAAAATGTAATTTTACATTAATCTGAAATTAAGCTTTATTCAGCAATATAAAAATCAAAAATTTTATAAAATTAATTCATTTTCTATTTAATATAAAGTAAATCACAAATTATGATTTTACATAGATGACATGTAATTTTACATTCATAAAATGTAATTTTAAAATCGGACAAATTAAAAAATATTTTAATGAATTGAAAAAACATAAAATTTTTAACTTATTTAATTTGATTTTTTACATTATTATTTTACACACTTAAAATGTATTTTTACATTACGTTAAATTTGTAAAAAAAATTAAAAAAATATATTTTAAATTCGAAATAATTATTCTATTTTTTTAAATAAAATTTATTTAATTTTATTTTACACACCTTAAATGTAATTTTACATCCATGAAAAAATGAAAAAAAAAAAAATGAAAAAATAAAAAGAATTTTAAATGAATTGTGTAAAAATATATATTTTTTATTTCATTTAAATTTTAAATTATTTTACACGCTTAAAATGTAAATTTACATAAACATGAAAGTAAAGTTAATTCTAATCTAAAAATTAAAAAAGTTTATTAAAAATAACTCACAATTTAAAACTTGTTCATTTTCCTTTTTTTAGAAAAAACACCAATTTTGACATTACACACTTAAACTGTAAATTTACATTAATAAAGTAATTATTATAAAATCAGAAAATTTAAAAAAGAAGCTGTAATGTAATAAAAAATATATATTTTTGTTATATATCTAGTTTAAATTTCGAATTTTTATATTACACACTAAAAATGTAATTTTACATTGATGTGAAATAAAAATAAAAAATATATAAAATTAATTCTTAATTCAATACGAGTTAATTTTTCCTCTTTTTAGAACTAAATTGCACTTTTTGAATTTACACATTTAAAATGTATTTTTACATTTCTAAAAATATTACTATAAAATATAAAAAATAAGAAAAAAAGTTAGGGAATTTAAAAAGATATTTTTTTTAATTTAATTTTTCATTATTCATATTACATTCTAAAAATGTAATTTTACATTAATATGAAACAAATAAATAAAATAACAAAAATAAATAAAATTAATTTTAAATGTAAAATTAATTTCATTTTTATATATTTACAAGAAAATCACAAATTTTGATTTTACACAGTTAGAATGTAATTTTACATTCGTGAAAGTTTAATAAAAAATCAGAGTAATAAAAAAATATTGCAACGAATATAATTTTTTTATTTATATAATTTAATATTTAATTTTTTATTTTACTCGATTAAGGTGTAATTTTACAATGTTCTAAAACTAAGATGAGTTTGATAGTAAAAATTCAGGAAAATTTCGTTAAATTTCTCAAACATTCAATAAAAGTTTTTCCTAATTTATTTTAATGAACTTTAAAGTTTAATTTTACACTATTTAAATGTAATTTTATATTTAAGTGAAATTAATATAAATACAAAAGTAAATAAAAAATTAAAAAAAAAAAAAAAAAAAAAAAAAAATAAAATATTAATTTATTTATTTTAAACATTTTTCACAATTTAAGAAAAAATAATTTATTTTCCTAATTTATTTGAATCCAAGTTTCTTTTTACACTATTTGAATGTAATTTGACATCCATACAGTAACGAAAATTAAGAAAAGACGAAAATAGAAATTTTAAGAACATACAAAAATTTAATAAAATTTTTTTTAGTTTTATATCCAATTTTAATTTTACACTATTTATATGTAATTTTACATCAATATGAATTAACGAAAGTATTTTAAAAAAATATTTCAAAATATTTTTAAACAAAAGTCGAATTTATTTTTTATTTTTTTTAATAAATTTCTTTGCACAATTAAAGTGTAATATTACATCCATATCGTAAAACTGAAAATTAAAAAAAGACAAAAATTAAAATTCATGAATATTATAAAAATTAAATTTCATCTAATATATTAATTTTTTCTTAAATTTCAAATTTAGATTTTACACTCTTTATATGTAATTTTACATTTTTATGAATTTAACATAAAAACGAAATTTTTTGACAAATGTTTCAAAATATTATTAAACTTCAAATAAGATATATTTGAATAAAAATTTTGATTTTATTTTTTACATAATTAAAGTGTAATTTTACATTTATATAAATTTTTAAAATAAAGAAAATTGAAAAAAAATAAAATAAATAAAATAAAAATTTACTTTATTTTGTTATGATGAGTTTGAACGTTCAAGTCTACCTATCGATTCAGAATTATTTTCGGAATCGATTGAACGATATCTGTCCGTCTGTCTGGCTGTAATCCTTGTGAATACTCTACAGGATGCAATTTTAGAGTAATTTAGATGAAATTTGGTAAATATGGTTTTTGTGGGCTTAAGAACAAATTCAGTTGGAATTGGTCTGGTTTGGCACATTATTTCAGGTAGCTGCTTTACAAATGCTTGTGCCGAATAGCTTATCAAATACACAGATATGAACATATTTCAATTAAATTTTGCACAGTTAAGGTTTTTATAAGTCAAAATTCCCATATCAAAATAAAAGATTGTGGACCAAGTGACTGTAGCTCCTATACTAGTTCCAATTCCAAAAATCACTACAAAACGCATTAATGTCAGAAAAAAAACTTTGTGTTGTGATAATTTTTCTTTTATTTAAGATTAATCTTACCAAATTTTACGAGGATCGTTCCATAATTTCCTATAGCCTTTATATAAGTCCAACTATCTAAAATTCCTTCAAACTTCATTAATCTCTCATTAATTTGAGTATTGTGTCAATATTTTGAAAAGACGTCTTTAGGACAAGCACAAATCATTAAATCAACTTTTACGAGGGTCGGTCTATAAATATTTCATGGTGTTAGATATCTTATAGACCTTCTTAACCGACTGTTACATTCTTAATTGTTGTTAGATTAACTTTAATCTTTTCTTCAAAACAATCTTCAAATTATGTCATTTTCTATTTAAAGAAAAATTATTTAGATTTTTTTTCAAAAATGCTTCATATTCAAATTAATTTGATTCGATAATTATATAATCAATTTCTAAATAAATTAATTACTCAGAGAAATTAGTCATTTTTGAAACTAAAACTATTTCAGTTTAGGGTTTGAAAAAAAACTATTTTGAATTTTTATTTATAATTATGTGAATCACTGTAAAGTTTAGATAAAAAAATAATAGAAATTATATAGAAAACTATAATTAAGTCATAAATAAAGTGATTTTCAAATAAATATCCCAAACAACGGTTTATTAATCACAAACATAATTAAAGGTTCAAGTTTCCAATTATTCATTTTTAATAATCGCCCTTTTGGAATATTAACGTTATACGGTGGCATTAAAAGATTTGAACCAAGTGTTTGGTATCTATGAAAACGTTAGAATGTGAAGATTCAGAATTTATAAAGAAATAATAAGTGGAATGTTATTTGAGATTAGAAATTTAAGAAAACAAATTAAAATTCAGAATGTTGGCTGGTTTTTTTGAAAATAATGTTAATATTTCAACTTTAATAAAATTGTAACGTATAAAGATATTTATATGAAATTTCAGTATAATATTTATGAAGTTGTGTTTAAATCAGGAAATTAAAAAGATTTCCACATTTGCTTACAAAAATACCCAAAATCCCAATTTGCATAAAAGAAAATAAAAAAAAATATTTTCTTCAAATGAACCACCCTGTCATTATAAAGGGTGCGTTGCAAAAAAGTTTTACTTGGATTTTGTTTTTCTTTGCTTATAAAGCTATATGACAAGGATAATTTAGGAATGATTTGAGCTTTAGGATTTGAGAACATAACAAGAGAATTAATATTAACTTTTTTAAATTTAAATAAAGTTTGAATAGGACTTGTGGGCAGATATTTGGCCACAGCTCATCTGGATTAACATTGTACACATTTTCGTTAGGATTTATTTAAAAGAGATTATAACAATGTCTGAGCTTGGAACAAAAATATAATTTTTGTCAGCGATGTTGCCACTTTTTTGGAAAGAAATTAAAAACATACATTTTTTAAAGTTCTAACTTCAGATTATTATAACTTTTTAAAGGATCCATGTATTGTTAAGATCCTGATACCAATATTGTTTAGAATTTTATAAGGAATCTGGTTTATATTTTAAAAAATTTAAGGGAGCTTTAAGGGAACCCAAAAATTAAAAAATACAAGAAAAGCAAGAATAAAAAAGGGTTAAAAAATCTTATGTCTTCAATATCTCGGAAACTATAAGAGGTAACCTTTTCATGTTAATGCACTATTTATTCAGATTTAAAAGAACTATCGATAAAGAATATTTCTTTTGTCTCAATTCATAAATGTATTTTTGGCGATTTTTCAAAAAATCACTATATCAGAGAGAGTTAACTTTTGAACCTCACTTATTAGACCCCAGACCAGCTGGAAACATGTACTTCTACAAATCGATTCAAAAATATGTCAGCTTAACCATGTTAAATTTTATTAAAATACATTCAAAGGTTCAGGAGTTACATAATTATTTTCAAAAAATCATTTTGAAACACAGTGATGCGCCCTCTATGTTGTAATAATTTTCATTATTTTCATTATAATAGAAAATGTATGGTTTTTTTGAGTCTTAAAGGCTCTATTTCTAAATAAATCGTTTGACTTTTATCATAGAAAATTTTTTGACGAATTTTCAAAAAATGACAATACTCGAGATGATCAACTTTGTAAGGCTGCCCATCAGCCCACAGACAAACTGTGTGCGTGAAGTTCTCCAAATTGATTCGACAATATATTAGCTATAATCGTGCCCAATTTTGTTAACATATTGCCAAGGGTTCAAAAGTTATAGAATTATTTCCAAAAATTCTTTTTAAAACAGCGCCCTCTAGGTTATAATAAAATTATGTATTTTCATTATTATAATGGAAAATATTAAAAAATTGTTGTTTGACTTTATATGGTGAGTTTGAATGATTATAACGGAAATTCCCAATAATTGTTTAGAATATTTTTGAATTTAAATTTATTTCAAATTTTTTTTGTTGTTAATTAAATATTCACAGTTTATTTAATTCTATTTTTTTAAATATTTTTTTTACTTAATTTCTTTTGTTAATTTGAAATAAACATCAAAATAAATTTCCAGCTAAAACAATAAAAATTTTAATAAAAATAAAAAATTGGAAAAAATGATCTGTTAAATCAGGTGGGCGTTTGAAATAAATTTCAAATAATTATAAACATTTAATACAAAACTCATTTTGTTTATTTAATTAAATGAATAAAAAAATAATAATTAAAATATTTTGAAAAAAAAAAAACAAACAAAAAATCCATTAAATTGAACAAGACCAGTTCGCTTCTTTTAAAGATCTCTTAAACACCTCATAAAATTTAAATTTTCATAATCTGAAATGATTTATTAGGAAATTTTGAAATTTTTCAAAATTATATTGATTTTAACGCTTATTTTTTTCATAAAAAAATTTTTATTATTGACATGTCAAAAATTTGAAACTCTTTTAAAAACTCTTTTTTCTTTTGTTGTTGTTGTAATATTTCTCTCAAAACCGGAAGTTTATTGTTTAGATTTTCAAGTGTCAAAAGTAACGAACTTTTGAAATTTCCAGAAAGCGCCATCTATCACGTCTGTTAAGCTCCGCTTAATATTCATTATTGTTGAAATTTTAATCATGATTGACCGCAAAATAAGCAAAAAATAAAAAAAAAATTCTTCATTTCTCTAATAAAATGCCAGATTAAAAGAAAATCTATTGAAGAATTTCATAAACAAAAATTCCCCAAAACCAGTGTTCAAAATCCCCATTGAACAGAAAAAAAATCATAATCAAATAAAATTTATGCGTAGGCGCCAAAATCTTTTTTTTTTTGTTACAACTTGTATTTCAACCTTATGATCAAGAAAAGAAAAAAAGAAACGATCAACTATTAGAAAAATCTTTGAGAGTAAAGAAAACAATTTTAGTTAACATAACTGACACATGTTTTAGTTGGAAAATGTTTCATTTTTTTTTTCTTTTCTGTTGTAGAAAATTCAAATTTTTTACTCTCATTTTATTAAGTGAACACGACAAATGAGAGTAATCTTTGTTCAACACATTGGTAACATTCATCTTAAAGCTGCGATCGGTGTGTTGTTGAAAATAAAACTCTGATCATTTATGTCTAAGAAAATTTACTTCAAATTAAAAAAAAAAAGTTACACTCAAAAGAAAATGATAGTAATTAAGTTATTATAACTGAAGATCAGTTGCAAGTTATTGAAATATCAAACAAAAATCTGAAAAATTTTGTGATCAATAAAATTCCAAAATTTAGTTTAAAATTTTTGCAGAAAACTGACAAACTGATCGCTTTTTTTAAAGAAATTGAAATTAAAGTTTAAACAAGATCACTTATTTTAATATAAATAATGCTTTTTAAATTAATTGAAACAGAAATTAAAAAAAAAAAAGATTTCAGTTTTAGCACGATCAGAGAAAAACATCAGATTGAGTTAGAAATGATCGAATTTACCTACTAATGAAGTAATAATAATTTGATCTTAAATGATAATAGACAGGCGATCGCAAAACTAACTAAATAAAACTGTTAGTTTTAGCACGATCAGTAAAAAAAATCAGATTAGAATACCAATAGGGATGCTCTCGGTTTAGAGCCTTATTGAAGACAAAATTATCGATTTAGAAAACTCAATATAAATTAAGACAACTAATGAATAAATAAATTCGATCTTAAATGGCATTACACAAGTGATCGTAAAATTAACTAAATAGAAATCTTTGTTTTAGCACGATCAATTAAAAAAATTCAGATCAGAACTGAATTACAGATGATCTTGATTTAAGGCCTTATTGAAAGTGAAATGATCGATTATTTAAATTTAATTCGATCTAAAGTAATCGCAAAATTAACTAAATAGAGACCTTAAAATGATTTAGCAATGAAATGAACTGATCGCTAACACTGAATGGAACTGATCAAAAATTAGCTCGAAAATTGATCCAAAACGAGCTTGAAATAAAAGTACTAAATGAAAATTAACTTAAAACAGAACTAGAACTGATCGTGATCTAAATGGAGACTGATCATTCCAAATACAAAAAGTGAACTGAAATGATTAATTGTAAACAATTACAATACTTGAACCATTTGCACTTCGTTATAAAGTTATTTCAAAAAGGATGTTTATATCATACTCAACATGTTTGAAGCAAATTATTAATATCGGAATCATTTAAGAAAATATAGAAATAAATTTGTTCCTTTTTCAAGATTATCTGAAGAGATTTTAATGTACTAAAAACATTTTTTCAAAAGTTTTCATTTAATATATGTTGTGCTCGAATCGAACTTTTATTGTAAAAAAAATTTTGAAATATCGAAGAGAAATAAATATGTTTTTCTTTAAAATTAACTCTTGTCTTATCAGGCAATTTTTTGAAGTGCGATTATGTTAGAAGAAATTATTTAAGAAATTATGAAAGAAATCGTCTCGTATATCTTGCTTTATCGCCACTTTAAAGCACCTAAACATATCTGAACTTATCTTGTTTGAGAGGTATTTCGAAAACGTTTCATTTGTTATCTTACAACTTTTAATCGAACATTTCGTTCAGATATTAATTGAGAAGATAAGGAAAAAAATCGGAGAGTAATGCTCTGCTCTCATTTGTCATGTCAGTGTTGCACAATGAGTCATTGTTTTGGAAAAGTTTGTAATTTATTTGAAAGGTATTTCGAAGGGCTTTTATGGGTGGCATGTTCGAATCGAACTATTTGTGTAATTATTATCTGGGAATGTATGAAGACATTTTGTTTTACTTCTGTTCGAATCGAATATTTTCTGCAATTATTATCTGGGAGGAAATAAAGATGTTTCTTTTTTAAGTTTCATAAAGAATTGTTTCTTGTTCCAAGTTTGTATAATCATCACTTCAAAAACCTTTCATTATAACTGAACGAGTTGTATCTTGTTTGAGAGGTATTTTGAAAAGCTTTCATTTCATATATATTTCTTGATATCTAAAATATTCATTATAGAAATTTCGGGATATGTGCTGTGATTTGTTAAGATCATGGACCTGGTAATAGTTAAGGTTTTCTGTAGACTTAATTTTATTATCACACATTTTTTGAGTGTAAAAGAAATCCGAAAAAAACCGTAATCATATAACTATTTTTTGATTTTAGGTTTGGGCGATTTAAACTGGCGCAAAAATATATATCTTTTTACACACACACACACACAAACACATCAAACTCGTCTTCCTACACACCTTTTTGTATATCAAACCAATATATTTTTAATTCCTACAACCATCCAACCAACCATTTCATACAGTCAGTCAACAACCAGCCATATGAGGTAAAAGACTTTATTTGTTTGCAAAAAATGAAATAAAATATAAACTGACTTGTTGTTATTGTTATTGGGTTTAGATAGCGAGCGCCTGAAAAGATAGATGTTGATGCTGCTGATGCTGCTGTTGTTGTTGTTTTTGTTTTTATTATTGTTAGTGTTTCAGTGATCATGAATGTCTGATCGCGTTTTCTATATCGGCGTCAAAATCCACATAAACAGCAGCTGTAACAAAAACAACAAACGCTCACACATTTCCTACGGTTACAAACAGTTAAATACAAATAACAATAACAACAACTACAACTATAGCAAAAAAATAATAAAAACATTTTCCACACAATAACAACTACAACAACAAATAAGCAAGAAAAGTATCTGTTAGATGTAAAAAATGGGAAATATCACCAATATTCAATATTATTATTGTTATTTATTATTATGATTTTTTAAAGGGGGACGCGATCGATGATCAGTTTGAAGTTTGTCCAAAAGTAAATGCTTCTGTTAAGATGCCACAAACTGGGCTTAAAACAACAACAATAACAACAACACCAGCACAATAACAACTGGCAAAATGTTAGTTTAGTTTGTTGTCCACAGGCCACTCACTCATTCATTCACTCACTCAATCACTTGAAACTGACAAAATAAACGAAACCAAAACAAAAATATTTAACGACAGAGATTTTGTTTGGAATGTTATAAGTCCAACTGATGGACGGAGAGACGGACGAACAGACTGACTGTCTTTGTGACCACAAGATTAATTCATGTGTTTAGTTTCAGGGTATAACTTTGTAATCTTATAAACATAAATGTTCATACAAATGCCAACATGTTTGTTTGTATCTTGTTGTGTGTGTGTTGTGTATTTGTTCGGTTATTTATCTTTGTGGTCATATTTTTTTTTTTGGAGTTTGGGTGTTTTGGACATTTCAATATAAACTTTAAACTAACAACAAACTGACAAAATATTTAAATTTCAAATGATTGAGATGATTTTTCTTTTCGTTCGCTTGTTCGCTTATTTCGTTGTATGTGTGTTTGTGTTAGTGTGTGAATATAGCTGTCGGTCACTATTTTCTTCTCATACCTTTAAAGTGCAAAAGGAAATAAATATTCAAGAGGAAAATAATAGTGCAGTTGTTTTTTAACAGAGGGATAGATAAAAATTCGTACAAAAGGTATTTTTTAGGTTTTAACCGAATTTTCGAATTTCGAAAATAATTTTTTGCATATATATTTAAAAAAAATCTTATTGATTTCGATTGTATGAGACTTAAAGTTTTAAAAAATGTAATTTTTTCAATGTTCGAAAATTCGAACATGAGTTCGAAACTTTTTTACATCTGCCAAAACATAATTAAGAAGATTTACTTATAAAAATTCAATCCCAAATTTTCTGATTACTTGAAAAAATTGCAATCTACAAAGTTTTCTTTTATTTAACTGAGCTTTTGAAGTTCGAAATTGTTTCTTTTATTAAAATTTAGAGAATTTAAATATATTTGTATTATATTTCTTATATATTATCAGAATATGCAATTTTTCAATGTTCGAAAATTCGAACTTAAGTTCGAAAAATTTTTGAATATGGCTATATATAGTTTAGAACTTTTACTTTATGATAAAAATAAAATCAATAAAATTTTCTTTCCTTTAAAGCAATTTTCGAAGTTCGAAATTGCTTTCTTTATTTAAATTTAGAAAATTTGTAAAGATGTTCATAAAGTTTTATATCTAGTATCAGAATATGCAATTTTTGTGAATTTTCAAAAATTCGAAATTAAGTTCGAAATAATCTTTACTTTAGAAACAAATTACTAAACTAAAATTTCTTCTGTTTAACTGAGTTTTCAAATCGAAAACTGATGAAGACTTAAATTAAAAATTATCGATCAAAAACGAGAACGATAATTAATTTCGAACTGAGCTAAACAGCTGAGTTAATTAAACTGGTAATTAGAACTGGCAAAGAAATTGTTGCGAGGACTGCTGAAAAACTGATCGAACATCTAACATCAAACTATAGCTGACCTAAGACTAAATATGGCAACAAAATTGTTATTAAAACTGATTGGGAATTGATAAAGATCAAAAAGAGAAACGATCAGAACTGATATTTCGAAATTTTAAGTGATCAACTAATCATCGCGATTTAAGTAAAAAAACGGAAAACATAAGTTATATTAAGAGTTGATCGAGCAACTTTATGATCTGAAACTCAACTGATCGAGCAATGGTCTAGTAAAAATGATTGCGAACTGATCCCAGATTAAACTCATAAGTGAATAAGGCTTCAATTAAAGACCTATAATTTGTATTTATCTTTCAGTTAAGAGAGATTTAAAGAGAGTAAATTTAGTGATCTTCATGCAATTCTTGTGTTTATTTTCTTTCACAACTCCCTGTTTTTTTCTGTCTGAATAAATTCATATAAATGACGTGCGCCAATCTAAACACTTATTTATACAAAATACACACACTTGATCATTTGTAATATAAAGTGAAGAACGACAGACAGTTTTCAATCATCACTTTTAGTTATTTTCAAAAAAAAAAAGATCTTAAACAACAAAATATTTACATACAATTTTCATAAAAAAATTTACAAACAAAAAGAAAATAAAGGAAAAATTAAAATAACCAACAACAATCATTCAAATCAATTGTTTATTATTGTTTTCAAATGAAAGAAAATTGAGGAGAAAATAAAAGTCGTTTTGTAATGATCAATTCCATAAAGATCGTTTCATAAATGATTTATAATTTTAGAAAAATTCTTTAAATTACTGAGACACTTTAGGGTTATTAATGATGAAAGAGGAGAGAGAAGGAAAAAGGAGCAATTGATAGATTTTCTGATCAATTAAGTTTTATTGATCATAATGCATTTTGTAATTGATATAGAGAGGAGGGAATGAGAAGAGAAAAAAGAGGATCATTTTGTTGAACAAGGAAGTAATTGGAACAATTATATTTAAATGGTACATTTAAGACCTTAAAAACAAGAAATTTAACATTTGCGCTCAAAGCTTTCTTTAAGCTTTTTAAAAAAAGCTGTTAGTGATCTTTAATGATCTTAAATAGATCTTGTAACAAAGTCTTATCTAAAATTCCTCTAGATAAAATATTAAATTATTGAAAAAGTTCTTTAATTCTATTCTAATACTTTCAACTCCTCTTTCCTCAAGTGATCTTCTCAGTGATTTTAAGGTTCTCTACTTTATTTCTTAAAGCTTTTTCTTTACAGTTTATGGTTTATTATATCAAACATTTTATGATAATTGCTGTCATAAAACATTTCCCGATTTTAAATTGAACTTATTAAACATTTTATTAGGGCTTTTCTTACATAAGATCATGAGATGCAGAGAGAGAGAGGGACACATTTGCTAAGCTTTTAAATAAAAGTATTACGTTTGTTTTAATTTGTTTCGTGGGTGGCAGTTTGGAGCCACAATTCTGTTTCAATTTCTTGACTTGTCTTTTTGAAACCAAATTAATTAGTTTGTCGGCGTCAATTAGTAGTTTTTAATTTTGTACTCGATTGCTGAGATTTTATTTTATGTTTATTTTTTATTTGTTTTGAAAACAAAATTGAACGATCACAAAGCGATCACAAAAGAGGAAATTGAAAGTTCATGAAAAATAAAGGGTTTTTTTAGGTTATAAAGTTTAATGAATGATGTTGCAAGGTTAACGCCTTTTTGGTTTTTTGGTTTTATTAAATGAATATCATTCAAGATCATAATGATCATAACGTCTAAGAGTTAAAGATGAAAGTTAATTTTTATTAAGAAATTTCTTTTATAAACGATTTGAAAAAAAATTGAATAAATTAAAATAAATGATCTCTTTTCTTAATAAGGAACTTAAATAATAATCATACGGATTCGTGATCTAAAAGTAATAAATTAAGGTCATTTGTTAACATCTGTATGTAAGATATTTTATTGAAATAATTTAGTTTATAATTAAAATAAGAAATTACGAAAGAGAACTTTAACCCTGATCATAATGATCTCCATTCTGGCAGAAAAAGATCAATATAACTTTTCTTTTTTAAATCTTTAATACAATTTTCTTTAAAAAAAAAATAATTAAAATAGATTTCTGATAATCATAGTGATCCTCGATCCTCGAGGAGTTAAAGATACTCTAAAGAGAAGTGGTATCGAAGAAATCTTAATTAACGTTTTGACTCTTAACTTTTTTCTCATAATTTTCCTTCTTTAGGAAAGAACTTAAACCATGATCATGATGATCTTCATCTTGGGAGAAAAAGATCAATCAATTTTTTTTTACTTTTCTTTAAGAGATTAAAAAAACTCTCTATAAAAATTACAATTATCTTAAATAGTTTTTTCTATGACCCTCGATTTGTGACTAAATAAATTGATCACAGATCAATCAAAAATCTTCAACAAGCAATTTAAAATTATTATTTATTTATCAGATCATTTCTGCGTTATTAAAATAGAGAACTTTGATGATCTTTTTATAGCTTAAGTCGAATTTCAAATATTATTTGAAATCTATCTTGTGATCCATTAAGATCACAATTATATAAAATTGTTTTTCTTAAAAGAAATCATAGTAATTCAAAAAGTGAACCTTAATTTATGAGTATTAAATGATCACAACATTTGTAAAACGATTAAGGATCAATGAGTGAAATAAAATTGAGAAAAAGATCGTAAAAAAAACATATTATAAAGAATGAAGATAAGATCATTTTAACAGCATTAAATTAGGGAGTTATGATATTTTTTCTAAAAGGAGAATTTAAATTAAACCTCAAATATAATATGAAATGTATCTCGAAAACTCCATTAAGATCACAATTAGTTAATTTTCTTTAAAGAAATCATTTTCATTGTAAAAGTGATCCTCGATTTTTTAAGTATAAAATGATCAATTATTCATGAGTGTAATGTAGTAGAGAATAAACATTTTTATTGAAAATTATGATAAGATCATTTTATCAGTATTAAAAGGTAGTATTTTCATGATCTTTATAAAAAGAGCTTAAATTTAACTTCAAATATTAAATCTAACCTGAAGTGTTCATAAAGTTTACTTTTATCTAAAATTGTTAATTTTTTTAAATAAATAAATGATCTTCGATTTATGGGTATAAAATGATCACTATATTTTTATAATGATCATAGATTAATGAGAATTCTTAAATAATCATTTTATCAGCATTGAATGAGCTTAAGTTGAATTTCAAATATTTAACGTTCAAGCTGATCTTCATTAAGCAGAGAGCTTATCTTAAGCTCTCTTTTTTTTTAAAAAACCGATCATAGTTTTTCTCCATTTAAAAGTTTCTTGAAATAACTTAACAAATCCATTTTTTCGCCCCCCAAAAAAATTTCCATAAATATTGGGACTTTTCTAAAAGCTTAATTAGAATTTGTTTCCAAAAAAAAAATATCATTTAACAAGATCTTTTAAAATTTCAAATAAATAAAACAAAACAAAAAATTCAATCAAATTCGAATTTATAATGATTGACATAATTTATGTGATTTTAATAAGAATCTAAACTAAAATTAAATGTAACCTTGATATCATGTATCTCATACACTTGACACCTTGTCAGATTAAACAAATGAAACCCTTTTTTGTCGAAAAGAAAAACCAACAACAAGAAAAAGTTTTCTATAAAACTGAAATCAGAATTTTGAAATTTAAATTTTTTCTTAATTCTCTTTCATTAGATAAAAAATACCCTCGATATTGAAAACGTATAAATAGCTGTCATTTTGTATTATTATTCTACTATTTTCCCTCTCTCGCTCTCTCTCACACGCTTTCCTTCCTCATTTCTATTGACAGTGATCTGTGCTTAACAAGATTAAATTTTAGAAAAAAACGATCTTTTTTTTGGTTTAAATAAATTTGACACTTTTTTTGGAAAATTATCTGAAGCATTCAAAATGCCGCCGTTTTGAAGTCAGGAATGTTGTTTCTTGGTTTAAGTTAAACTTGAAGTTTTAAATTAAACTTTTGAGTTCTGAAGATTTTCTTTCTTTTCATTGGTTTTTTTTTTGGTCAGAGAGCAAGTGACCCAAAATGGTAATAGAAACACAAGTAAGAATGTTATATTCGGCTGATGTCGAATCTTGTACACCCTTCACCAGCAAAGGGTGTGAAGTAAATACATTATGCTTCGTACAAACACACTTTTCTTACATACAACACTGGAACACTTAATGAGTCTTAAAATTAATTATATTTTGGCTATAACTTCTTTTGCTACTGAACCGATTTCGATAATTTTCGGAATGACAAAATTTCATTGTAATTTGTAGATTTATAATTGACAATATTACGAAAGTTCTTCGCTTGAACTTAGTGGTTGCCTCAAATATCGGTCTATATCTTTTAATATACTGAACAGATTTTTTAAGTTTTAAATAGGAAACTTTTCAGGACTATAACAAATACTCAGACCAAATTTCACTGAGCTCTGCCAATTATGGTGGATGTGAGGGTACCAACAATAGATAGACACATCGACAAAGCTAAATCGATTCAGATTTTGATTTTAAGCAGGAATATATATACATAAGGTGGTCTGAGATGATTCCGTTTTAGCGTTACATAATAAATGCCAAAGTTAATATACCCTCTTCACCACTTGTGGTGATGGAGGGTATAAAAAAAGAGTTGTTGACGTGATCTTTATAGTATCAGAGAACAACAACAACTACAATAACAATGTCAATAAGAATAATAATGATGATGATGATTTCTAATGTTGCATTTTGTAATTTTTCTAAGGCCGGGTTTTTTGTCTTTAGATGGTGATTTCATGTTTTTTTTGAAACAATTGTCGTTTTTAGTGATCGTGATGATGATCATCATCATCATTATCATCTTCATCATTTTAATAAAATTGATGTTTGAAATGTTTAAAAATGACGATAATGATGTGTATGATGATGTGTGTTGTCTACTGTTTTTGTTATATGTTGTTGTTATTGTTGTCGCTTGTTCTATAACCAGCATTTTGTTGTTGTTGTTGTTAGAGGATTTATATGGAATAGTTTGGTCTTAAACTAATTTTGGCATAAACTAGTAACCACATTTCTATAAATACCAAGAGTTGGAAGCTGATGATTTTTATTTTTATTATTATTGTGTGTTTAGGTAACACAACGAGGTTCGGCATGAAAAGGAATTTAGAAAATTTTTTACAAAAAAAAAAATTATCTTAACTCAGTTTTGCGATTTAAAAGCTGAAAAATTAAAAAAAAAAATTGAAAGAGATATAAAAATGGAACTTAAGAAAAAAAAAAACGCTTAAACATAAAAATCGCTAAATTAAAAAAAATCTTTAAAACATGAAAAAATAGCAAAAAATATATAAAATTGTAATAATAAAAACTCTCCAATAAAAATTGTGGAAAAATTTAAAAAATCATAAAGAATTGCAAAAAATCGCTAGAATATAAAAAACGCCAAAACCAAAAATGCTAATAAATTTATTCTTGAAATATTTCTATTTCAGAAATTCACGATATCTGTAGTTTTTTAAAAGATTTTCATAATTTCTTTAAAGAAAGAAACAAAAAAACGCCAAAAAAAATCGCTGAAACACAAAATAGCGTTCTCTCAAAATACTTCATTTTCCATTCAGAGTTTTTTAGTCGGAACTTATTTTATTTAAAAAAAAATTATTTAAATTTAAGATTTTGTCTGAAATCTGTGAAAATTAATGGTTTATTTTCGTAATTAATTGGTATTTTACCAAAAATATGCTGCTTTTGGCGAATAATTTTGTTTTTGACAAAAATGGAATTTTTATTTAACGTTTGATTTATTTTTAGCGAAATCGGTTTTATTTGCTGAATAATTTTTTAATGAAAAAAAATTGTGGAAAAAGTTGAAATTAATTTAAACTTGGTGGGCTCTATTTGGGTCCAAATATTTATTCCGAATTTACTACAAAATTCTTATGTGGACTCAATAAAATATTTATATTATTTTTAAATAGAAATTTAAGACAGAAATGCGATTTTTTACCTATTTTTTTCAAAAAGGTGGAAACATTTTTTCACTTTAAAATCAAATCACGACTAAACAATTTTTTCTTAATTCTGAAAGAATTTCTAACGCTAATGGATATGAAGCAAATCCGAGGATTTGCTAATAGAATTCCGTTAACTTTAAAATATATTTATTTAGTCTTTTTGAGGAGAAAAGAGGAGAAAAGTTAATTTTTTTTTTTTAAATCGTCATACCCGAGGTGACCAACTTTGGAGATCCACTTCCCGATCCCAAGAACCAATAGAAATATTTCCTTTTCCAAATCAATAGGAAAACATCCCAAAAATATACATGTGAAATTTCGTTAAAAAATATTTAACGGTTCCAAAGTTATAGAATTTTTTCCCAAAAAGCTTTTTGGTTCCACTGTTTATTGTAATAAAGCGATTTTAATGAAAATATTAGATTTAATATAGATTTTAGTGATTTACGATTTTAAAGGGACACTTCTAGAGTTATCAGAGTTATCATTTTAAAAATACAGATAAATGAGTGATAAATTTCTATTTATTTTTAACACCTTGATGATTAAAGTCCTTTTCCGTTTACCAGGTATTAGAGGAGAACACAATGATAATTTTCTCTTATTTTTTAATAAATTTTTGCATCATTTCCATTTAAACAATTGATGGCGTAACACTTCTGATTAAAGTTGTTTAGTGATAAAATAATGAAAATTAAATAAAAAAATCATAAAATTACAAAAAGTGTTAAAATAAATATTGATTTTGAATTTTCGATAAAAATTTTGTTCAAAATTATCAAATTTAAATAAAATAAACATAAATAATTTTAAATTAATATTTATTTTCAAAAAATATTCAATTTTTGTCTTTTTATTTTTTACAGTTTTTGGACAAGTTTGAAAACAAGAAGAAGAAGAATTGAAGACAAAAATTAAGATTTGAAATTTATTTACTGTTGACACATCAATAACACGAAAATCTCAAAATAATATTTAAACGTGGATTTTTGAACAGAAAAAGAAACGTTGTTGATTTTTCAACAACATTTTATTGAAAAATAAATAAATAACGAAAAGGAGACACTTGGTAAACACTAATCGGTGAAAAAAGAGTGAAATACAGGAAAATAAATAAGATTCAAATAAAGAACTGCAAAATATTCATAATGAATTGGCTGAGTTTAAGTGTGTTTGTGATGGGTCTACTGCTTTGCCTGCTGACCCAAGTGGCGTCATTATCTTTAGATCCAGGTAAGAGAGTGAGATCGATCGATCGTTCGATCGTGTGTATGTTTGTTTGCATGTGTAAACACAGCAAGACATCTTATTGTGATGAATTTTTATTGACTTTAACAGACAGACAGAAAGATCTTTCAATGAGGACGTACTGATCAGTGATCGTGGACAGACTGATCACTGATCGTTTGTATGTGCGTGAAATTGTTATTTAATATTAAACAATTGATTACATTTAAGATAAAAAGGGCATTTAAACCAACAATAACAACAAAAATATTTATTTCCTTTTTTTTTTTGAAATGAAATATAACTTTAACTGACAGATATCTCTCTATATAATTTTGCATTTATTTCACAGTGGCCTCATCAGAACTGGAACAACACATTAAAAAGGGTGATTGTGTTATATCGATGCGTCATATAAGGTGAGTGGAATGAAAAGAATGAATGGGTGAATTAAAATATTTACTTTTCTTAATGTTTTAACCTAAAATTTCTCGTAAAAAAACTATTTAAGATAAATTTTTAAAGATAACAGAAATTCAAGTAGCACTTTTCGTTTTATTGAAAAAATGACATAAATAACTTTAACAAGGACGTCGGGAGCTCAAAAAAAAAAGAAAGAACTTAATTAAAAAGTGAATTTTGATAAAAAAGTGAAAATCATGTAAAATAGTTGTTTTAGATATTTTTCTTCTTTTTTAATTGAAATCATATTTTTAAATAGATTAAATTATTTAAACTAAATAATAGTTTAAATTATTTAAACTTAAGTTTAAGTAAAATCTTAGTAGGAATATATTTTTTTAAGAGTTTAACTACAATTATCTTTAAAAACGTATTCTTAAACTTGTATTAACTTAGGTTAAACTAAGTTTAAACTGTTAAAAATTAAGTTTAAGGAAAATTTTAATAACAATAATTCTCTTTAACAGTTTTACTAACATTTTCTTAAAAGACCTGCTCCTAAACTTGGATTTTGCACAGATTAAACTAAGTTTAAACTATTAAAATCAAAGTTTAAGTAAGATTATAATAGATATAATACCATTAAAGCGCTTAACTATCATTTTCTTAAAAGACATAATCTTAAACTTGGATTTACTGGGTTCAAAGTTAATAATGAAGTATAAGAAGATAAAAAACGTGTTCTTAATTGAACTTAGTTTAAGCTATTTAAACTCAAGTTTAAAAAAATGAATATAGAAATAATTCTGTGCAAATGTTTAACCATCATTTCTTAAAAAACATGTTCTTAACCTTGAATTTCATTAAGATTAAACTAACTTTAACTTAATTAAAACACGTCTTTCTAAACTTGCTTTAAACTGGCGTTAAACTTAATTTAAGCTATTAAAATTCAAGTTTAAGTAAAATTATAGTGGAAATAATTTAATTAACTTTCAGAAAGCGAAAAAAAGTTACTGAAGTCCTTTTTCTTAAACTGTACTTTTATTAGTTTAAACTAAGGTTTAACTGTATCGGATTACTAAAACCATATACTTCAAATCGAATAAAAGACCCTAGAAAAGGAGCGAAATTAATCAAATTAATATTTTATATTTACAGACCCCGTCGCAAATTACACATTTCCATTGAGGCTTTATTCATGATCGATTTCCCCACCCTAAAACATAAAATGTCCTTTTTCCTTGATCGCAAACAACAGCGTGTAACTTTGGATATCAGTGCTGCTGGTGAAATACAATCTTTACATTTCGATATTCCCCATACGAATGAGACGAGTACTATCCGATCTTTGGCTTTACATTTCCACAAAAATAGAATATCATTATTGGTGGACTGTAAGGAAACTTCAGCCCATGAGGTGGACATGAATTTAACAAAATTGTATACACAAATGGATGATCCTGTGGTGAAATTGGTGAGTGAACCAAAAATAGAGAGGAAGAGTGATGACTTATTATTTTTACTTAATATTTTACTCTATTAATTGAGTAAGAGAGAGAGAAAGAGTCCTTATTTTAAATAATGAAACGTTTCTCTTATAGTTACTTTAAAGAGAAAAGAGAATAATAATTGATCCTTTAAAAGAGAAAATCATTCATTTTTCCTATTAATTTTACTTGAATAGAGAGAAAGAGAAATTAAATAATTTAAGAATTTCAATCACTCTCTTTTGCTTAAATGCTGCAAGATTTCTGTTTTAGTTTTACTCTTATTTTTTCTTGTTTATTTAAATCTTTCTGTTTGTTTCTTAGTTGAGTGAAAAGGAGAGAGTGACAATTATGACTACAAAAAAGCTAAAATGACTTCCTTTTCAGTAGTTCAGCATTGTTGATTAGTGTTAATGATTCTATTGGTCTCTTAATTATGTTAAAGAGAGAATGATAATTGTATCTATGGATAATGGAGAGAGGAAAACTCTCTCTTAGTTAAACTTGAATTTAAAATAATTTAAAGAGAGAATTAAATTATCACACTCTCTTTTGTTCTACATTTAATAAATTTTCTTTATTTTTAATTAATTTCTCTTCATTACATTTTCCACTTAATTTTTTATTTTATTTTTAGTTCCGTGAGCGTAAATATCCTTTACATTTTGATGGCAATGTCGACAGTGCCTTAGCGAGAGCCAATTGTCAAAAGGGTCTCAATCGTCGGGGCAATAGACGTATGTTAAAGAATAAAATTTCAGAGAGGGGTAAGTTTTTTTAACTTCATTTCTATTATAAAATATTGAAAAACAACTTTAATTCGTATTCAAATCTGGAAACTAATAAATATTTGTTTATCTTTTTGCTTTGATCTCCATTTAGAGAAAAATAAAAAACGTGATGTACGCAACTGGTTTAATCATGAACCCGGCACCAGTGCTGAACAATATCAACAACAAATACCCTTGGATATTGATCGTAGGGGTGACATACCCATTATGAGTGGTGATTGTGAAGGTAAAATTTAAATCCCACAAAATGACATAATTTTCGTATCACAAAATGTGAACGAAAACTCTAAATGGGGTGTGTGTGTGTGTGTTAATATAAAGTGACATTCAGATACTTCACTCGTTTTAATGCGTCTTGATTTTTAAAAGTAAATCCAGTGACAATGAATCAGCTTTAATTTAGACCAAAGATTAACTTGACAACAAATTTGAATTTTATTCTCTTCGTTTCCGCTGGAAGCACAAATTGTCAAACTCATCAAGCTCTGCTGCAGCAGAGTCAGAGGCAGCAGCTGATTTGCCTGATTGTTGGCAGCCAATAGTGTCATTAAAATAATCAGCTATAACGAGCATTATAAGCAGTTTGTTCCAACAAACTAAACAAAATGATGATTATTAGTTCTCATACTCATTTTGTTAGCAGAGGAGTTTTGTAGATACATTTTCTTCCCAACTTTAGTGTATCGCTGTATCTGTATCTCTCTCCATAGATGTTTGTAGTGAAGCGTATTTGTTGTAGGATTACAACTCAAGTACATTTTATATTTAATAGTTTATTTATTTGTTTATATGTATTTACGCATGTTTTCATAAATGTTTACAAACACATTGTAAAATATTATAGTTCGGTGTGTCTGTGTATCTGTGTATCCGTACAGATGGCCTTAATCTTGTCAGGTTTAGTTGTTTTTTTTTTGTAAAAACCACACACTAAATTAGAATCTTTTGGTTTTTTTGTTATTTTTAAAGTGGGATTACACTAGATACTTGATTGACAAGGATAATGGATTAGAAGGGATTAAGATTGTAGTTCAAGTTCCGATAATATATTGCAAAAGTGTGAGCAATATTTGGAATTTTGGAATTTTGGAATTCAGAAAAGTTTCTTTTCGATTTCTTTAATAGATCAGTACTCTTCGAAGGACCATTAAATTTTTGATCTAATTTATTTAGTTTTGTGAAGGTACTATCACTCACACTATCATATGGAGATATGAGAGTCAAAGCTTATAATTATCAAATTTAACTTAAACCTCTCATACAGCATTCGAAGATTTAAGGTTTAAATTTGAGGGATTTGAATTTGATCTCTTTTTCGAGGATTAAATTTAAAACTGCTTTCCAGCATCCTTTTGGAAGGACCATAGAATATATCATTTGTTTCTTTCCTTTGAGGAGTTACATTTTTTTGTCGATTAAACTGAAATCTATTCACCAGGCTCCGATTCGAAGGACCATATTATTTCTAACCTTTCAAGAGATGACATTTAAGCTCTTAAATGCTTCTCGAGAGTTTAAGAATCTAATCAATGATTAGAGTTCTATAAATTTTCTTATTATTTTTGCTATAAAATTTCCTATAAATCTTTTTAGCTTGTTAAATATAAACATCTTTCAAATACAAATTGTATCTTTAAGATAAAATAGTTGTTATTTTATATAATTAAATCTTGTAGTAGTTAAAACATGTCGGAAACTATTAACTACGACAGATACAAAAGAAAAACTATCAATATATAAATATAACAATAACAACATATGTTAATATTATTTATTATATATATAAGAGTTTTTGTATTTGTTGTCGTTGTTGTTGTAACAAACAACCTACACCTTTTTCATTTTGCTATAAAAAGACTTAAGTCAAATCTAAAATAAACGTCGTTTTGTTTGCAAATGTAGCAATTGTGCATTATTGCACTTTTTTTGTTGCTATTTTTTTCCTGTGAACACATGTTTGCTGATTTTGTCATGTGTCACTAAAGTGAGTGGTGTGTGTGTGTGTGAAGGGGTCAGGGGGGATGGGGGGGTATTGGAATAAATTTTGTTAAAATGAATGAATTTCAAAGATAAATAAAATATATAGACACAATGTCGTAGGTAAACTTAAAGATTTAACATTTTATTTAGATTTCAAGTAGAAAAGAAAAAAATAAAATAATGACTTTTTGTATGACTTGTGAATAAATCGGGGTTCCTGATTTTTTTTTTAAGAAAAAACTTTTATTTGTTGCCTTTTGTAGACGCCCTCGCAAAATCACTGAGCGATTTAATGGCTTTAGTAAAGTTACTACGTGAAGATATCGCCCACCAGCGTCAAGAGATTTCTTATTTACGAATGCTCCTTGAAAATTGTGCCGGTTGTAAGGAGCCCAAAGGTGACAATAACATACGCATTGAACCAACATGTCGTACCTCAAATCCTTGTTATCCGGGTGAGTACACAAAAAACGTCAAACTACACTAATAATTTTTTTCTTAAAAAAAATTAATCATTTTAAATAAACCAGTTTTGATTAAAAATTTAATTACATTATTGTCGTTATCTATTAAAAATGACTTTAATAATAAATTGTTGTCGGCATTGCAAAATGGATTTTTTTTAACTTGTTTTTGTTTTTGTTTGTTCTATTTCAAAATAATAAATTTATTTTTATTTCAAATTTAAACGTTTTCTAATCGTTTGTTGTTTCATTCATGTCATGTGGGAGTTTTTCCAGCACCCATTTACACTAGTCACCGAGAAAAAGACTATAATAAAATCTTTAAAGAATATTGAAAAAAAGAAAAAAATATTCAAAATATTTATTCATATTTAAATATTAAGAAATTTTTTTATTGTGTAAAAATGTTCTTTTATTTTTGTTATAATTTTAAAATGATGATTTATATGGATTTTCAAATAAAATTGTTATCTGATTTTGAAAATCTAATAAAAATCAAGATTTATGAGTTTGGAAATCAAATTATAGAGCACAGCGATATTTTGCCCCCTTAAAAAAATTAAAAGTTTTATTTAAAAATAATTTTATAAAAATTTTAAGTTTTTGAAAAAATCAACATTTTTTAAAATTCCAAAAATTTTTCAAAACCATTTTTCTTTCAAAAATTACTTTTTCTATTATATTTTAATAAAAAATTAAAAAAAAATAATTTATCAAGCAAAAATCTAAAATTTCTAAAAGGTCAAAGTTCAAATTTTTCAATAAAAAATTTTTTTAATCATTTGGAGTTTATTGTTTTTCAACCAAATATTTAAAACGCTAAAAAACTTAAAATTTATTTTTAAAAATCCGCAAAAAATGCCTTAAAGATATAAAAGTTCAGAAAAGTTTTTAAGAGGTCAAAGTTCAAATTCTTTAAATATGTTTTTAGAATCATAAAAAAGTTTAAAAATTGCAATAAAATGCTGTTAACATATATTTTTTTTTACGGAGACTAAATCAAGGAACCCAAAAATTTAAAAAAGGTTAAGAGGTCAAAGTTCAAATTACTTAATATCCATTTGAAAAAAATTTTTTCAGCATTAAAAAGCTTCATTCTTATTTCAAAAACCCAAAAATATGTCAATAATCCCAAATCTTGCTTGAGAGGTCAAAGTTCAAGTTATATAAATATGTATTGTTAAACATCAGATCAAAATTTAAAATGCTAAAAATTCTATTAAAATTAATTTCATTTGAGGAATGACTAAAAATAAATAATAGATTCAAAAACAGCCAAATCGGTCAAGAGGTCAAACTTCAAATTACAAAATCATAAAAATTCGAAGATTATAGTTTCCAGCTAATTTTATAAAATTTGTTTAAAAAATTCCAAAAAATATTGCATGACATAAATCCTGAAAATTCTTTAATAGGTCAAAGGTCAAAATTATTAAATATATATTTGCTATTTTAAGAAGGATGTAGTTTTATAATAAATTATTAAAAGACTTTAATATTATTTCAACGAATCTTAAAAAATTCCATTAAAGAAGTAAAACACTTCAAAATGGTTCTAGAGGTCAAAGTTCTTAATTATATTTATCTAATGATGCGAAGGTCATAGTTTTCAAATGAAATGTTATTAAAAAAAATCTTACAAATTAATTTACTTTTTTAAAAATTCTGAAAATTTTGCTTGAAAGATATAAAAGTTTGACCCAAGAGGTCAAGTTTCAAATTACTGCTAAAATTTTTAGAAATGTAGTTTTTAGTTTTATTCTTTATTTTATTAACATCAAAACACATTTATTTTAAACGTCAAATAAGTCTTTAAATAGAAGACTCCAAAAATGTCCTAAAGGTCAAAGTTCAAAATTATTAAATCATATATTTTTAAATACTTAAAAGATAATAATTTAAAAGATATTAATTTTAACCACAAAACAATTAATATATCCCAAACTCATCGAATAGGTCAAAGGTCATTTTTTTAAATTTTGAAAAATATAATTTTTAAACAAAAATTTTGAATTCATTAAACATTTCTTTTAATAATTTTGAATTGAAATATTTATTTAGGGAACTGTCGATCTTCTTAAATTAAATATACAATTTCTTAAAAAAACTAGGTCAAAGGTCAAATTTAAATAAAATATTAATTAAATCAGAAATTTTGAAATCATTAAACATTGATCTGATCATCATGAGCCTTAATATTGGTTTAATGAATTTTTGACCTTTTCAAATAATTTAAAAAATATTAAATTGCAAAAATGCCAAATTTGTTTAGAGCCTAAGTCAAAGGTCAATTATTTTAGAACATGATTAAATGCTATTCAAGTTTGAAAATCATTAAATATTTTGGATCGTTCTCAAATAAAATAAGAAATATGAAATTGTACTTTTAAGAGTCCAAGTCCAACTTTTAAGAGTCCAGGTCAAAGGTCAAATTTTTAGAATTTGTTTAAATAAAATTTCAATTTGAAATTTTATACTTAAAACTGATGAGAATAATTTTATAGGAAGAGATTTCACTATTTATTTGATGATCATGTGACCTTTAAAAAAAAATTAATTTAAAATAATTTTTAAGCTGCTAAAAAGTCTCAGGTGTATTTTTCTTTATAAACAAGATTCTTAGCTTAGATTTTGTATTAATTTAAAGTTAATAAGGTTTACATTTTAGTTAAAAGTGTTCACATAAAATGTTCCAACTAATTAACATCATTAAAAGGTTCTACAGGCAGCTCCAGGTCTATAAATTTAACTCTTTAAAACGGAGATAAATTTTTATTATTGAAGAACAAATATTGATTCAAAAAAAAAATATAAAATAAAATTAAATAAAAATATGATAAAATAATAAAAATAATCTTGTTTTTGTTTTGTTTCGCTGTGCGTTCTATTTAAAGGTGTCGAATGCTATGATTCGGCCGCGGGACCAAGGTGTGGCAGCTGTCCTGTGGGCATGATTGGTGATGGTAAAATTTGCAAACCAGGCGTTACATGCAGCGATCGTCCCTGTTATATGTAAGTAAAACCAACAAATAAATGTAGAGTTTTTATGAGCGCAAGGGAACGTAGAAAAACAAAAGTGTTGTTTTTTTTTGTTTGGTTTTTGAGGTTTTTTAATTATAAAACAATGACAGCGATCAGTTGGGATCGTTACAAGAACTGTCAAAAGGTTTTAAAACAATAACTGATAATCATTTTTAGTGACATAAAAAAACATTTCATTTGAAAAAGAAAACCTCAAAAGGAGCCGATCAGGATATTCGTTAAAACAAAAAAACAAATAGTGATCAAACACATAACAAGATCTTTTAAATTCTTTCTATATGATCGTGTACAATAGTTAATGATCTAAATAACTCATAAATTCTTTGAAAAGAAGTCCAAATATTTAAACAAAAGCCGACCATTAAGAACCATAAAAAATATTTAAGATGAGAAAAAGTACTATAATCGGTCATGCCGAATCTTTAATGTCCTTTACCACAATCACATGCATATACAAACATATACAAAATATCGGTTTTTTTCTTAAATAAAACACAAGAACATTTAGTGAGTTCAAAAATGAAGTTATATATTTGACTATAACTTTTTTTCAACTGAACCGATATTAATAATGAAATGGAATGGTAAAGAAGTACATATAAGTTAATGTAATGACAAAATTTCATACTAATTTGACGTTTCATAATTGACAATTTATAATATGAAGTTTCTTTCATTGTATAAAGAGTTTGTCACAGATATCGGTCTATATCTATTATTATACTGAATCGATTCTATAAGACTATAAGTATTACTCCGGCCAAATTTCATTGAGTTCTGTCAATTATTGTGGTTATGAGATGGACACAACTAAATCGAGTCAGATTTTAATTTAATGCAAGAATATATACTTTATGGGGTCTGAGATGATTCCCTCTTGACGTTACACACGGAATGACAAAGTTAATATAACCTCTTCACCACTTGTGATGAAGTTAAGGTTAAGACAAGTGAAAGATAAAAAAGGATCAACAGGTGATCTAAATTATATTTTCAACTCTTCTTTTTTCACTTTAATATCACCTGAAATATTAACGTTCTTTTTGTGTGATCTCTTTTATTTAAAGAAATTAATTCTTTTCATTAAAATTTTGTGTTTTGAATGAGTTTTTAATAAAAATTCATGTTCTTGTCATTTAAGTCTTTTTCTGATTTGTTATTCTATTTATGTCATAAATTATTCTCAAGTCAATACAATACATTTCATATAGTTTTGTTGTAGTTGTTGTTAATAAAAATCAAATGATTAAATGACTTTTTAAGACGCCTCTACCTCCAACACTCCAAACACTCCAAAAACTCTTTAATGATAAACAAAAACAGCGGAATATTAAATCAATTTCTTTTGTTGTAAAGTCTTTTGTTGTTGTATTTGTGATAAGAAAATCACTTAAGGAAACAATAAAATTGAATAAATTATATATCAATTGTATAACACTTTTGTCTCTTCTTCTTATTCTCCTCATAATTTATGTGTTATATTTTATATGAATTTATGAAAATATTTTCTTTCTTTCGACAAAAAAAAAGTTTAAAATTTATGATTTTTTTTTGTTGTGGTGGAGAAAAAAAGTTATGATCGTGTTTTGGTGCTAATTAAAGATGTTTGACAAAACTGTAAGTGATCAAAAGAAACTATAAAATATTGGGACAATTTATGACATATATTGTCATAAATACTAATGAGAAGAGAGGTCAGAGGTCAATTATTCTTCTCTTTTAAATAAAACATCATATCATATCCAAATGTCTGGTCTCAGAGAAGCTCTGTCAAATTTTTAAAATTTGCTTCAGTTATTGGACCATAACTTTTAACACCAACACAGGTTGTTGGGGTATTATGCCCTTGTTCAAAAGTTGTAACGGGCAGAAGAAGTTGTGCTACCACCACTTTTAAGTATACTGTTCTCATCGACTGAGTCGATTTTACGATCTGAGTCGATTTTACGATGTCTGACAGATTAGTTGGTTGTCCATGTAGTTTTAAAGATATCTTAATGATATATAACACGTATCATTATTTTGACCCAAGGAGGGACGATGCCCTTTGTAATTGGTGATGATGGGTCCACTATTTCACCTAGCTCCCATACAAATGTACCTCCCTGGAATGGGGTTCGCAAATTTCCTAATATGAAGCGATTTTTGTGAAATTTGGCACAAATTATTCTAATGACATTCGAAAAAGATGAGCCAAATTATAAGTGGATCACTTCATGCAACCGCTCTTCTAAATATCACTTTGAAGGTCTTAAATCTTACATTAAAATAAACTGAAGTAAAAAACGAAGATCGGTCCTACGGAAAAAAGAAATTTTTATAATGCACGAATCTCACATTAATGTTATTTATTTTATTACATACTGTACTCTTTAGCATAAATGGACTTAGCTCTGGGCAATTTAAAGGATTTGCCTCTCTTGGTACAAATACCATATTATTGGACTTGTTCTACTCCTGGATTTGTTTACCATAGTGACAGAATACCAAGTCATGCCAACAATAAGTGGACACATTATGAAGTCTTATGAAACATTTCTTAATGTAAATTTCAGTATTCATAGAGACCGTTGTTACAAATGTTTGGCCTCTTTTGCCACAACTGCATATTCCTTGTCATACCAAGAACTTTTTTGAAAATTTTGACAGCCTTTGGGTCCTAAACTCTACTTCAACATTTCCTTGAGCATCAAAATTATAACATGGTTTTCCAGGAAGTTGCGAAAAATCTGCCAGAACATACGTTTTGTCAACAATTTTGGACTCTAAATTTTGTCCAATTTTGTCGGGAACTTGTATATCTAAGAATCTGCATAAAGTCCGACAACTAAGCTTTCCTACCGTTAAGAGCTCTTTTGAAATAATTTTTTTTTTTTTTTGACTTAAAGAGGTCATGTGAAGCATTTCTTCTATTTGAACCAGGTTTTCTAACAATGGACTAGTCTTCCTGATACTGTTTAATAACATTGAAAACTGTTGGACGACAGACCTTTGAATGTTTGGCCAACTTTATGTAGAACCAAGGTTTTCTGGAAAATATTTAATAATTTTAAAACGCCCCTTTTTTGGTCATCCACTTTAAACAGATCAACAGTACAGACAATAAATGTGATAACTGACATATTTTACAAAGATATCAAGATCAAGATCTAATAATACTTGAATATCGGTACCTTTTTGGAAATCGAGTATTCATCGAAAGAGAAACTAATGAAATTTCTCTTAAGTGATCTTGATCTCCAGATCTTAAATGCTGTAAATTTCATAATTTTTTCAAAGGGTCGAATATGAAAAATATGATGTATTTTTTAAATAACCACGATAATTATAATTTTATATACTCTGATCTTGCAAAAATAAAATAAGTTTTGGTCACAGCTGCATTTGAATTTCCTTATTATGAATGTGAGAAGAAAATTTGTGTTTTCATGGATTTTTTTTTTGCATAAAAATCTTTAATAAACGGTACTAACAACCCACAACTACCAAACAACAGATACTAAGAAGACTCCCACTCTTTTAACAGATTTTTACACAAAAATAAGACAAAAAAATAAACAAAAAAAGATCTTTCACAACTCCCTTTTACCAGCTTTCATTTGCTTTCAGTGTAAATTTACAATTTGTCACACTTACAAAAATGATCATGAAATAAATAATAATAAACTTTAAAAAAAGATCCAAAAAAGATCTTACAAAATATTTAAAAAATTATGGGAAAAATTATATTTTTTTCAAGAAATTAAAATAATGTTTTTTTACAAAAAAAAACCGGTTTGCAATAAAATTAAAAAATATATTTTTTTAAATAAAAAAAAAACAAAATTATTTTTTAAAAATCATAAAAATTGTTTTGTTTTTTTTTTTAATTCGTATAAAAAATAAATATAAAAGAAATAAAGATAACAGAATTAATAAATTAAAAGAAAACAATAAAACGATGGAATATAAATGTCAAAATGAAGTGTCACAAATTAGGGTTTTTTTCTCCAAAACAAAAAGAAAAGAAAAACGAAATGTGAAACCCAACCCAATTCCAGAGATCTCTGGACAGCAAGTGCATTTTTGTTTTCAAGATAAAATAATCGAAAAACAATAAAACTATTTAAATTGTCAATAATTTTGGTTACACTTGATCATATGAAATGATCATCCACAATGATCTTACAATGATCAGAGAAGCGGGTGAAGAAAAGAAAAAGAGTATACGATCGGTTCTGGCTGAATGCCTGAGAAATGGATGAAATTGATATGGGATCTGTTTTTTCTCTGCTATAACTACTTGATCAATATTAAAAACTCTCCCATCCATAGTATGATGATCACTCGGTTGTGGTACATAGCAGTAGTTGTCGATCGTTCATAGTTTTTTTTTTTTTTTTTTTTTTGATATTGTAGGTGTTTTGTGTGCGTGTGATGGCAAATTATAATATGAAGATCTCCCTTATTTATGTTAATTTGTTTGTATGTTTCAACAAAATGCTACAAGGTGCGCCTTGTTTCCACTTTATTTGTCTTGATCATTTTCATTTGTAGAAAGATCGCGTCTGTCCATCTGCGTTTCTCTCTGTTTTTTTTTGTTTGTTTAACTCTTTAAGAAAAAAAAACTTTGAATTGATTTGCATAAAATCTAAAATGTTACGATTGTCAACATAACGATCAGTTGACTGAGTGCAAGCATGAATAGGTTTTTTATAAGGGTCCTAACTTATAAAGTTTTCATATCTTTAAGAAACTAAAATTAACAGACAGTGGTACAATACTGTTAAAGAATTAAGTTTTGAAACAATGAAGCTATTTAAGAAATTATTTGTTTCTTATTAGATCTTATATGGATTAAAGGATATTAGGGACCGATCTTTTGAAATTATGGAACCGCGTGTTTTCATTTTATAAATTTTAATTTTAAAAAATATGATCATTAATTAACATTTTGTTTGATAATTATTTAGTTTAAAGTGATTTTCTGGAAGTTGGTCTTAATAGGGAAATATGGACCTATATTACTCTAATTCTACCCGTAAATTAAAGATCACAAAAATCTTATTTCTATCAGATTTTATTTCAATTATTTTTTAACTTTTAATAATTTATTCCGAGAGAACATTAATTAGTAAGGAAGCTAGGCCAAATAAATGAGCAGATCACCAATTATCACCAATTACTATAAGCTTAATCCCTTCAGCTACCTAAGTATATGAGCCAAATTCGATTAATATTTCGTAAAAACTGGCAGCTGTACTTTGTTTAAAATTTTTTATAATACAAATAAAAATATTATTTTGGAGTATTTTTCCAAAAAAATGGATCCAACCCGGACCATAAGAATAAAGAGAACACTTATAGCTTTCGTTTCTTAGTAAAATCCCTGAAACCCTTTTTGATCCTTAAAAGTTATTTTTCTTTAAACTTTAAAATTAAAGAAACTAACAAATTGGAAGTTCTTCAATTAAAATGGGAAAAAGTGTTCAACAAATAGTTAAAACCGCACTAAAAGTACATGTAGGATTAAAGGGTATAATTTGGGGGTTTATTTGGCAGTCAACTTGTTTTGATCCCTTTTTAACTTTTAACATTTAATTTTCATTAAACTTTAAAATAATTAAAAAATAGAGTATTTTTATTGGAAGTTGTTTCATTTAAATGGAAAAAGTGTTCCACAAGTTGAGCTAATAGGATCAAAAGAAAATATCATAATAAAAAGTACATTTTACGCTTTATTTTGGTACTTAAATTTGTTCAGACCGTCCTGATTTTAGAAAGTTCTTTTCCACTAAACTTTAAGGCACTTCAAATTAAATTAGACAAAAAATTGGTGTTGTATCATTCACTGTCACAAAATCGGACCAAAATTATATATGGAATTAGAGGGCACACTTTAAGCTTTCTTATGGTAGTTAAATTTGCTCAGTTCATTGGATTCTAAAAACCTTTTTTTACACTAAAATTTAAAGTTGTTTAATTAAAAACTTTGTTTCATTCAAATGAGAAAAGTGTTCAAGAAAAAGGACCAAACTGAACCAAAGGCTATATTGGACTAAAGAGTGTACTTTTAGCTTTATTTAGAAATAAAATTTATTTATTTCTTTTTCAACTGTAGAAGTTTTTGTTCCACGAACTTTAAAATCGTATAAAAACAGTGAACAAAAAAATTTTATAGTTGTTTCATTTATATGGAAAAAGTGTTCAACAAATGGTTTCAAACTATACCAAAATTATATATGGAATAAAAGAGCATAATTTTGGCTCTCTTCTGATGGTTATATTTTTTAATGCCTTTTGACCCTAAAAAGTTATTTTCGATTAAGTTTCAAAAACAAATAAAAAATTTAGGTAATTTCTATAAAAATGGAAAAAGTGCTCCACAAATGGGGGTTAATGGACTGGAAGTATATATGGATTTAAAAAGTACACTTTAGGCTTTCTGTTGGTGGTCAAATTCTTTTAATTTCTTTTTTTATTTAAAAGTTCAATTTCACTTAATCTGAAAATGAAATAAGAACATAAATTGAAGTTCTGCAAGTAGTTTCATACAAATAAAAAATCGTTCAGCAATAAATCCAAAAGCTATCAAAAGTATATATGGAAACAAAGATAACATTATGAGCTTTCTTTGTTTAGTATAATTTATTTAATTCATTTTGAGTGTTAAAAGTTCTAAGCCACTAAACTTTAAGTTTATCAAAAAATATAGTATCGGAGAAAAATTTTAATAACTCTGGAACTGTAAAAGTTATTGGACCATGACGTATTATTTGAAAAATCATAATATTTTATCAATATATTGACATAAATTTAAAGTATTTATCTCAAATACTTTTAAAGTTATAACGATTTGCTTGTTATTAAATTTACATAAAGTAGACTTTTAGTTAACTTAAAATCTCTTGTTTTCGAACAAGTGCCACGCCTACAATTTTCTATTCTATATTTTGTATTCTATATTTTCAAGACGTTTATTATTAACAGCTATTAAAATTTTGGTAATTGGTGTTAACAAAATATTTAATTTTTGTTTGACTTAACGAATGTCTAAACCCCTGTGAGACATTCAATTTGTGTCTTAGATTTTTGATGCTGGTATTTCATTAGCAATATTGTATCAGCAACATGTTGTTAATGTCATTTTCATTAACGCTTTAAGACATTTTTCAAAATATCTGCATCAAAAACATAATCATAATCATAAAATTAACTCCTCTAAATTAAATAGTTTTGATTTCAAATACCAAAATAGAATTCAAAATGGAAGAATTCTTTTGAATCTTTTAAAAATTCATAAAATTTTCATTAAAGCTTTTTTTTGAAAAGAATTTTTTAAAAGAATCTTATTCTAAAAGTGGTTTTCTTAATGAATTTTTATAAATTCAAATAGATTGAATTTAAATTCAAATAAATTGAATTTAAATTCAAAAACTTGTTTTAAAATTCTAATAAGAATTTTAAATATTTTAAAAAATTCTAGAATTTACATTAAAACCATGAGAATACACTTTTCTTAATTAACAATATTTAATAATTAAAATTGTAATTTCCTGTTATTTTTCTCAGTGTATTATTATTTCAAAATAAATTAATTCAACTCCATATTTAGTCTCTGACTTAATTGTCTCTTAATTATTGTTTTTTTTTAAGAATAAAATTTTGTTTAACAAATTAATTTATTTTTTATTCATTATGTTTTTGCCAAAACCCACTTTATTTACATTTTTCTCCTTTTATCTATAACTTGACATCTTTGAGAGATTTTGTGTGGGTGTAACATCTTTCAAATACTCAATACAATTTTATTTCTTTTTTTTGTCTAATATTTTTTTTTGTCTTAATTCATTATTAAAACATTTCAATTCATTTCTTTGTTTTCTATTATTTTATTATTTATATTGCAATTAATCGCGGTTTAATGTTATTTTTACGCTTTTATGACATGTTAACATTAAAATTTATAATTGACACCCAGAAGTAGAAACTTAACTTAAGAAGTATCTTTCGAAGTCTTAGAATATTGTTGTCTCTACACTTGTTTGAAAACCTTAAGAGCTTTTTTTATTTCGTACCAAATAGAGGCTGCTCTTTTCTTTATTTAGAGTCTTTTTCAAATTATTTGCTAACAATGAAGCCATAAAAGGTTGTCTTTATAGGAATTTTGAAAATGGAGAAAAAAAAGTGTGAAGTGTTGTTAACAATAACAAACATGTTTGAGAAAAAGACACACACACACATACACATGCAGATTTCAGAATGCTATAAAAGGGAAAAAGCGGTATATTCAGGAAATGGTATCATATGAGACAGATTTATTTAAATTAATAACAAGTAAAAATGTTATAGTCGTTCAAGTCTGACTATTTAATACCCTACATCATATTGATGACTGTAATGTCTGCTACAAGAAATTTATGAATGACCCCTCGTATAATTTGCTTTCCTTATTATGCATATGTGTGCAATATAATATTGTGATTCTAACATTTATGTGAAATATATTTGCATTTTAAAGTATATATGAAATAAAAGGGTATAATTAAAGCTTTCATTTGGTGATCAAGTTTTTTTTATTTCTTTTTGATCCTATAAAGCTATTTTGCATTCAACTTCAAAATAAAAAAAACTTTTCTAGTTCTTACATTTAAATATAAAAATGTGTTCAAAAAATGGAACCAAACCAAGTCTAAATTATATATATGATTACGGTATCATATAAAGCTTTCATTTGGCGATAACATTTTTTAAATTATTTTTTATCCCAACAAAATTTCGTTTTCATTGAAGTTTAAAGTTTAAAAATTGGAAAGTTCTTTCATTAAAATGGAAAAAGTGGATCAAAAGCTACTCCAAACTCCATATAGTATGAAAGAGTACACTTTAAGCTTTATATTTTTTATATTTTTTAGATATTAGATATTTTCTTTAATCTCTTTAAATCCTTAAAAGTTCTTTTACATTTTATTTCAAAATAAAAGAAAAATTAAAACTGATATTTCTTCCATTCAAAGGGTAATGTGTTAACCAGTGGGTCCAAATGGTACCAAAAATATATATAGAATTATAGAAAACACATTTAGCTTTAGTTTGGTAATACAATTTTGATGCTCAAATTAAACTTCAATTTAAAAAACTGAAAAAAATTTGGAAGTTTTCCCATTCTTGTTAAAAAGTGTTCCAGAAATTGGTCCAAACCCAGCCCAAAGTGTGTATACTCTTTTAGCTTTCATTTGATAATAAAATTTCTTTTATTCCTTTTAATCCTAAAATTCCCAAATTTCCATATGAAAATACCCAAAAATTCCAATGCGTATAAAAAGTGTTTAAGAAATTGACTTAATTCTTTTCATCGAATTAATCATCTTGGAGTTATAAAGGGCTGAACGGTTAAAAATACTTTTTGGATGATAATTTAGAAATAAATTTTTGGCGATTAAAAAAAAATCGACAAAACCTAAGTGACTTACTTTGGAGGTACACTGACTGCACTTCTAACCAGATAAGGATCTGTACTTCTCCAAATCAATTTGAAAACACCTCAACTAAAATCATGTGAAATTTCATTAAGAAATTTGTAACGGTTAAAATGTTATAGAATTATTTCCAATTTCACACGATTCAGACACATTGTATGTAATAGGCACCGTGCGTTTTGGAAGGCCATGAAGCAAATTTCTTTTAAATTGTACTGTACTTTATAATTCTTCCAATATCTTCTTTTTTCAACTTCACTCTAAAAACAATTTCGCTTTCTTTCACAAGTTAAAAGCTAAAACATCTCATAATGGTGTTAATGTTTGATTTTTATTTTATTTCATAAGTATTTAACGTATTGATGCATTTATGCATTATTTGTTGTTACATCAGAGTTATTATTTATTTAGCCTTTTTTTCAAATTTATAACTTCTTTTTTCATTTATTTCATTTTGTGGTCTTGGGAAAATGCCTTTAAAATGTTTGCACTCCTCCGATGCTTGAGTGAAAATATTTCATTTACTTTTAAGAGGAGAAGAAGAAAAGGGAAATCAACCTTATTAAAAGGCAAATACAACATTTTTTTCTTTTGTTTGCCTTCGTAGTTAAAAGAGGATCAATACAATTTGCATCTTTTTTCCCCTGCAATTTGCGAAATGCGAGTTCTTTTCTTTATTTTCAAGTTAATTTTCGTTTGAAAAAAAAACGGAAAAAACAGAAAAATAACATAAATAGAAGTGAAGTAATGAAAAAGAAAAAAAGAGTTAAACTTACTCCTTATTTTATTATCCTTATGCTCATATTTCATAATTCCAATTTGCCATTTGGGTTGGGTTTTTTGTTTTTGTTTTTTTTTCCCATTTTATTCTTTCAGAAAAATATTTTGTTTGCAACAAGAAAAAAGGCTGTTAATAAAAGACAAAAACATTTTAAATGTTGGATTTAGTGGGCCCTGGAGGCTTTAACAACAAAAAAAAACTAACTACCTACACATTCTTACACATACATACATTCACACATATTGTGATTTTAAAAAGATGCTTTCATATATTGAGAGTTAATGCTTTTTTGCAACGTTTTAGTGCGTTTTTGCTAAATAATGTGTGAACAAAAATGTAAAAATGCGTAAAAAAAATTAACTAAAATTGAATGGAAAAAAGCTCTTTTTCCAAAAATAGAAAGAACAGAAGAAACGTTAAAATTCATTTTGTTAAGCAACTGTTTTAGTGATGAAATACACTGTTCACAAAAAAATTACTGAAGATCCGTTGAATGATCCATTCAAAAAGCCAAAAGAAAAGTGTTGCAGACTCGTTTTTCTCCGAAATAAATATAGAAGAAAAGCGTAGCTTTCAAATTATGGCCGCTGAGTATTGTAGCAAGTGAATGTATGGAGTGTCATTTTTACAATATTTTTTGAGTTCTGATCTATAAAGTCCCTATTTATTGGAGATCTGTTACATTAGAAACATTAGATCTACTTCCAAACTCATAATGCAACTCTTCTCGGTTTCCTCTATGTGAAAATCCAGTCAGCACTTTAAAACTTTGCTCTGTATCGTTTTCTCTCTCTCTCTCTTTGTCGGTCTCTCTCTCTCTCTCTGAGGTGAAAATGATTTAAACATGAATATTTCTTGAAAGTGAAAAAGTCTTCGAGATGTTATCAGATCGATCATACTTAAGATCGGATAAAATTAAGTTTCAAGTTCTTGTTGATTCCCAGTTCAGATCAAGAGTAGTTTAATTGTTGTTCTGTTCTAGTTCTAACTCAATTTTAACTCAATTCTAGTTCAGAGTCCAGTTCAGATTTTAGTTCAATTTCTAATTCAGATTCTACTTCAGACTCTAGTTCATATTCTCGTTCAGATTCTACTTTAGATTTTAGTTCAAATTCTAGTTCGGATTTCTAGTTCAGTGCGGATTCTAGTTTGAATTCTACTTCAGTTTCTTGTACAGATTCGAAATCGGATCAGATCAATTCATATTCTGGATTCAGATTTCAGATGTTTTTTCAGTTTCTTTTTTAGATATAAATTTAATTCCAATTCACATTCCAGTCCCAATTATTGATCAGATTCTAGTTAAAGTTATAGATCAGATTCTTGTTCAGATTTTAGTTTAGATTCCAAAAGTCTTATTTGTTTTTGTGATCAGATTTTGTTTTAATTGCAACTATAGTTCATTTCTAGTTTAGTGTTCCTGTTGGGACCTGAATTTTTTTCTGAGTGCAATATTTCTTTCCATCTGAGATCCATAATTTTTCTTAACCACTAAAATGAAAAAAAATTAAATAATAAAAATATGCAATTTTGTTGTTGCAGAGAGTAACAATTTACGCTTCTTCTTTTTCCTCTAATTTGTTGTTGTTATTGTTGTTGTTCTACCGGGGATGTCAATGTTTTGTTTAGGATCTTTACTTCTATTTTTATGTGATTATTCCTTTTAACCATTTCGTAGTCAAGGAGGCCCATTTCAATAATGTGGTCATACACAAAAAAAAAAACAACGCCCAGGGCAATTCAAACTTTTAAAAGCACACGCTTGCAAAAAAAAACGAACTTAGAAGATCTAAACGATCGTATGTATAGACGGACATACGTATAAACGACCGAGAGTGTATTAATTTAAATTCAAGCAGTCCAACAACACCAATAACACACATCACAACATCACAAGTAATAATAATAATAACAACAACAATTATGTTTGATGGCATCATGGAACCGCTTTAAGTGAAGTGAAACAAACAGCAACTTTTTTTCTTTTTTTTTTTGGAATAGAGGAGTGTGTGTGAGCCAACGATTCAACGATTTTTTTTTGTGGTGGCTTAAGAAAATGCGTAGGCGAACTTGTTCATGACAGTTGTCTTAGCGATGGTTCAGATGGTTGGTTATTATTGTTGGTTGTATGGCAAAACTTATTTAGATTGTTTTTAACTGTATGGGAATCGAAATCGATGTAGATAAAGGAAAATATTTACAAATCAAATAAGACTGAACCAAACGATATTTCGTTTTTGCTTTTTTCCTTATTTTTATCTCTGACTTTTCTCAGTAACACAAAAAAGAAAAAGAAAAAGAAAAATTTATCAGTTGGAGTAGAAAATAGTAAAATTTGTGTTTACATCGAAAGCATCATGTTTGTGTGCACACGAGGATATTTACGTTTTTTATTTGATCAAACACAAATTGATCATACAAGTTCTATGGTTTCATCATATATTTGTTTGTGGGTTTTCATTAGCTTTTCAGAGTGTGGGAAAGTTGTGTAATTTGTTGTTATTGTTGTTGTTGTCGTTGTCGTTGTCCAGTTGAACTGTTAACGATCTTTGATGTGATAAGTTTTCTGTATTGTTGTTTTCTCTTTACGGTTTTCCACTACATTATTTTTCTTCTTCTCTTTTGATTTGGCATAACTTTAAAATGAACCGATCAATGTCTGTGATAATCGTCGTGGTCTTCCCCCTCAAATGTAAATTGTTACGGCCATTGAAGCATAACAAATTTTTAAACACACAATCAGAGATGGAAAATTGAGAGTTATGTTTCGATAGAAATATGTAATTGGAGATCACTAAAGATCACTATTTAATCTTAAGGTTTATTTATTAAATGGATCATATAATTATCGAATTATATAACAACGGAATGAATTGCATCAAAAAAGTAATAATTATGAGAGTAAGACGCGATCTTATATGATCTTGTATCTGAAGGAGATTTTGAATGTCCAAATACTAATGGTTTCCAAAAGGTAATACAGTTTATCAAAACTCATTTCTACAGCGGATTTTAATGCTGATTTTAACTTAGATTTTAGTTGAAATTCTAGTTTTTTAGCTAAAATTTTAGTTCAGATCCTGTATTAGATTTTAGTTCAGATTCCAGTCCGAATTTTAATTCAGTTACTAATTGTTTTTAAAAGTTTAGACTCTAATGAGTTTTAAGATTCTAAATAAAATTTCAATTTTCCCAAAGATTTCAGTCCATATTCTTGTTTAGAATTAAATTCAGATTCTAATTTAGATTCAAGTCCAGATTTTACTTTAGATTCTAGTTCAGGTTTTAAGTCAGATTTTAATTTAGATTCTAGTTCAGATTCTAATCCAGATTCTAAATCGGATTCTACTTCAGGCTCAAGTCTAGATTTACATTAAGATCCTACTCCAAATTTAATTCAGGACTAAAGAAGTCCAGATTATAATTTTGATTCTATTTTCAATTCCAGTTTAGTTCTAGTTCAGTTACAGTTCATTTCTTGTTCAGTTCTAGTTCAGCTCTGGCTCAGTTCCAGTGCAGTTCTAGTTCAATTCTAGTTCAGCTTCAAGTTCAGTTCTAGTTCAGCTCTGGTTCAGTTGTAGATCAGTTCAAGTTCAGTTCTAGTTCACTTCTGATTCAGTTGTAGATCAGTTCTAGTTCACTTCTGATTCAGTTGTAGATCAGTTCTAGTTCAGCTCTGGTTCAGTTCCAGTGCAGTTCTAGTTCAGTTCAAGTTCAATCCTGGTTCAGTTCTAGTTCAGCTCTGGTTCAGTTGTAGATCAGTTCTAGTTCACTTCTAATTCAGCTTTGGGTCAGCTCTAGTTCTTACCGAAATTCGTTTTTTTTTTTACTTAAAAGTGTTGATTTTATCGAAACTCCTTAATATGACGAAAAAAGATTCAAAGCATTTTGGGATCGATGATGATCGCATGATCGTTTTTTCCATCTCTGATTTAAACCTTTTCACCTTTTTTTTTTTGAATAAATAATAAATTCATCTCAAGAAAATAATCTTCCGTAAGTAAAAGTATTTGGAGACGAGATTTTAAGATTTGATATTTTGATTTCGGAACAAATCAGAAACAATAAAATTATTGACAAATTTTATTTATTGTTTATTTTCTTTAACTTCAAAGAAAGTGTGTGCTATTGTGTGTGCGTGTGTGTCTGTGTAAGTGATTAAGTGTTTGTTTGTTTATTTGTCAATAATAAAGGAAAAATGATGTTTAAATTTGATTTTTTTTATAGGAAATTCGGTTTTTAAGCCTTTAATCTTTTAGATACTTTAGATATCGGTGATCATTGATAAAATGCCTTAAGGTCTCTTTCTTTGGATTTGGTTTTTTTAGTCTTTTCCGATGTTCTTCCTTTTAATTTGTTGTTTTAAGCCAACAACAACCCACACACACTTGTTTTCTAACAAATTTTACTTAATAAGATTTTCTTGTAATTGTTGTTATTGTTATTGTTGTTGTTTTTATTTTCTGTATTTAAGTCGTTTTTAACAAAAGAAAATTTTGAAAACAAAATGTAAATAAATTTGTTTTTGTCTTTTCCTTTATTTTTTGTTCTTTCATACTTCAACAATTTTCAACAAAACATTAATTTTGAGCCTTTTTTTCTTGATTTTGGACTCTTTTTTGTGTTTTTTTTTTTCCTTAAAAAAAGAGTTTTTGCTGGGAATTTGTTGTATTTTTTGTTTTTCAAAAATTACAAAAGAAAAAGTATTCACCGCCTGAACCGAAGCGATTAATGTCCATTTATTTAAAACGTCATTTATAATTTTGTTTTTGTAGTTTGTTTGTGGTTGTCAGTCAGTCAGTCAGTCAATCAGTCATTCATTCATTTATTCATTCATTCCATCATTCAGTCACTCAGTCATTTATTGAAAGGTTTTTGTTTGAAATCTTTGTTTGGTTTTCTTTTTAATATTTATTACTCACTTATGACTTTTCGTTTATTTATTTTTGTTTCCTTCTCTTTTACTTTCAGAGGCGTTGACTGTCATGATACTGTAAGCGGTGCTCAATGTGGCCCCTGTCCTTTAGGCTTTGAGGGTGATGGACGTACCTGCACTAAGCGTAATCCTTGCTTAAATGGTCCTTGTCCTTCAGGTTAGTAGAGGAATAATGACAGAAATTCCCTTAATAGTATGATGAAATTACACAAAATTCACATAGATTTCTTTACATAATGTAAAATTACACTAAATTTACAGTTAAATTACACATTTTAATTTATTTCCTTGAAAACTTTTTATTAAGGTAAAAAATTAAATCGAGCTGAATTAGAACTCTACTAGAACTGAAATAGAATGGAACAAGAACGGAACTAAAACCAAACCTGAACTAAACTAGAACTGAACTGGAGCTTGAACTAGAATTTAACTAGAACTGAACTAAAACTGATCTAGAACTGAATTAGAACTGAGTTAGAACTGAACTAGAAATGAATTAGAAATTAACTACAGATTAACTAGAATCTGAACTTATATTAGAACTATAATCAAAACTTAAAGCAGAAGTAGAGTCGAAGCTGGAAATCGAAACTTAAATCGATACTAAAATTGGAAACTTAAATCAGAATTAAAATCGAAACAAAAGTCGGAACTAGAATCAGAACTAAAAGTAAAATTCAAGCAAGATTCCGAACTTAAATCAGAATTAAAATTGGAAATGAAATCGTATATAGAATCGGAACTAGAATCGAATCTAGAATCGGAACTAGAAGCAGAACAGGAATCATAATCTGAATCGGAACTCAAATCATAACTAGATTTGTACTGGAATTAAAATTAAAATCAGACTTAGAATCAGAAGTAAAATCTGAATAAGAATTGAACACATATTTTTAAACGACAGAAATGTAAAATTACATTCATAGGATGTATAATGACATACATTTGGTTTGCAAAATTACATTAGAAGATATAAAGATTACAATTTTACAGTGTAAAATTAGATAGAAATGATTTTTGTTAAAATAAACTAAAAAACTACGATTGTAAAATTATTCCAAGTGCGATAAAACTTCACTAAGGAATGTAAAATTACACGTTTACAATGTAAAACATAAATAAAAGTGAAATTTCGAATGTTTTTGACATTTAAAAAAAGAAAAGATATTTAGTTAGAAGGAAATTACACTTGAAATAATGTAAAATTACATTTTCAGGATGTAAAATTTCTTGAAAGTGAAGTTACATCAGTTAAGGAGTTAACAAAATTTTGAGGGGGGGGGGGGGGGGGTATCATTACAATTAGAGAATAAATATATTTCAGAGGATTGTAAAATTACTCTGTTGTAAGTTGTAATGTAAAATTGCATTTGTCGAATGTAAAATTAAACTTTTTGTATGTAAAATTACATGAAAAAGATATTTAATTATATTTTATTAAAGTAACAATTTTGTGATTTTATTAAAGATTTTTAGAGTCTTTTGATTTCATTCTATTTTTCTCCAATTTAAATTATTTGCATCCGCTCCTGTTGCTTGATTTAAGTTCAAAGCGCGGCTTGTTTTTTTTAAACCTAATTAAAGGGTAAAAGGTGCGAAATAAATTTTTGACATTTCAGCCATTAATGTCAAAGGGAGGTCTTGGGATTTTTTTTGTTGTATTTAAGACAAAATCAAGATTTATTGTTTTAACAAATTTAGGGTTTATTTTGGGGGAAAAGAACCATTTTTTTTTTTTTCATTTTATTGTTAAAACCACAAAAACCTTTAAATTGATTTTACTAATAATGTGAATTTTATGAATTTTTATAGGAAGCATTATAGTGCCAACCCATAATGTACAGCATTATCAAAGGCAGTATACAGCGCGCAAATATTCTGTCATGACATCATAAAAGAATAAAAGCAAAAAAAAAAAATTATGTTATAACAAAATTATATTAAAAGCCCCAACAGAGAATAATTAATTAAGCTCTTTTTTAAATTATAACGCACACAAACACACAAACACATTAATTAATAAGGAAATTAATTTTTTTTAATATTTTAAGAAATAATTTATAAAAGAAAAATTTAATTAAAAAAAATATATTTTGGCAAAATTTTTAACCTAAAAATCCCAATTTACTTAATTTAAAAAAAAATCGGTTGAATTTTTGAAAGGATCTTAAACGTAAGGAAATTCTGCCGAAATTATCACAAATCAAGTATTATAGAATCCAAAATAAAATTAATGTTGAGAAAAGAACTTAAATAATAATTAAAAAAAATAAATAAATTTTGCACTTAAATGATTAATATTTTCATCAATTTAATTAATGTTTTTAATATAAGTCCACCTTACCAGAAAGTGGAGATTTTATATATATTTTAAGCTAAAATTTAAAAAAAAATTAAATAATTTTTTTAAAAATTAATTTAAGTTTGTAATTTGTTTATCAAAATTATAATTTTTTTCTCTTGTAAAATAAAAAATCGTGTAAAATAACTTGAAAAAAAATTTTGTTTTAATTTGAAGAAGAAGAAAGAGTACCTTTTCGAGAACTGGTAAATACAAACTTTTTTTCGTTTTCCATATTTTTTTTTTCTAAAAAAAAATCATTCATTTTAATTTTCATTAAAAAAATAATTCTTTATAACATTTTTGGTGTTTTGTACTCGAATTTTTATTAAAATTCTTAGAAATTCATGGTATTTTAGTTTTAATAAATATATTATTTCCATTTTCTGGTTAAATAAGAAATAATTGTAGTTACTGACTAAATATATAAAAGCATGTTAACTAACCTTAAAAAGAAACTAATACACTTTTAGAAGAACTAACAAAACTTTAAAACATAACCTAAAAAATAACATACATAACCTAAAAATTATAAAAACTTTAAAGAGATAATAAAATTGGTGTTCTCTGGGTGTTCAATTTTAGTGTCTTTGTAGAATTTTTGTCAACGAAGTAAAGTTTTATTTATTATAAAGAAAATAATAATATTTTCTTAATTAAAGGTCAACGTTGATGACCTTTGAACCTAAATATAAAGATTTCTTAATTTTTATAATCTTACAAAAGAATATGAACAGAATATACTTTTTTGTACACCGATCGTATCAGAATTATATTCTGAAGTGATTTATTAATGTCTGTCCTTCCGTCTGTCTCTCTCTTTTTCCAGTCGGCTTTTTAAATATACCAAGCGCACTACAGGTCTCAATTTTAGAGATATTTGGTGCATATTGTGTTTTTTTGGAATAGAAAAGGAGAAAATCCACAATGAAAATGGTCATGTTAGGTCCAATATTTCAAATAGCTGTTATGCCAACGTCCTCTCGGAATGGGATTTTAAGCTCAAAAACTCACATATATCAAATATTTTTATCTATATTCACGAGATCCATTCACAAATAACCGAAGCACTCATACAGACGCATTTACTGGTCGTCGTCTCTGAAAATTTAACCTCAATTTTTAATAAAAATAATTTTGTAAGAAACCATTTTTAAGTGTCTTAAAAAAGTTTTGTACTTAAATCCATTCTGATCTAGATTATCAATCGAAAACAATTAACTCCCAATATCTCATTTCAGGTGTTGAATGTGTTCAGATCGGGGTGCCACCCTTCTTCCAATGTGTTTCCTGTACTCGCAGTCAACGTTTAAACGGTACTCTGTGCGTGGATGTAGATGAATGTGAATTATATCAACCCTGTGATCCAAAAACAATTTGTGTTAATCAAAATCCAGGCTTCAGATGTGAACCATGTCCTTTAGGTTACAGTGGCATGCATGTACATGGTAAAGGATAAAAATCATTGAATAAAATAAGTATTTTCAATAATGATTTTCGATTCCATAGGTTACTATGCGGAATATTGGACTCTGAATTATCAAAAACAAACTTGTTATGACATAGATGAGTGTCAAAATGGCATGGCCAGATGTGGTCCCAATTCCATCTGTGTTAATACAATGGTAAGTTAAGAGGAACTAAAAGATATCGGGGGATTCTAAATTAGACTTTTAATTTTATTACATTTAAAGGGCTCCTATCAGTGTAAATGTCGTGAAGGCTTTGTTTCGAATGGCACTTCGTCCTGTTTCCCTATAGCTGATATGTGTCCCGATGGCACGATTTGTAATAGTAATGCCAATTGTATACTTTCCGATAATAACAAATACAGATGCAAATGTAAAGTTGGTTGGGCCGGCAATGGTTTGATATGTGGTCGCGATCGTGATTTAGACAGTTGGCCCGATATTCAATTGCCCTGTACGGAGTTACACTGCAAACGTGACAATTGTCCTGATCTACCCAATTCGGGACAAGAGGATGCTGATAATGATGGCATAGGAGATGGTTGCGATGATGATGCTGATGGTGATTTAATTTCAAACGATAAAGATAATTGTCCGTTTATCTACAATGTGGATCAACAAGATTCCGATCATGATGGTGTAGGAGATGCTTGCGATAATTGTCCATTTGTTCCAAATAGAAAGCAATTGGATACCGATGATGATGGTCTGGGCAATGATTGTGATGATGATATGGATAATGATACGATCGTTAATGAATATGATAATTGTATGTTGATACCAAATCCCAATCAGTTGGATGTTGATGGTGATGGCATTGGAGATGTATGCGATAATTGTCCCAGTATATCGAATCCTTCGCAAGAGGATCGTGATAATGATCTGTTGGGTGATGCATGTGATAGTGAAATCGATGGTGATAATGATGGCATACAAGATAGTGAGGATAATTGCCCAATGGTTAGTAATGCCGATCAATTGGATACCGATAATGATGGAAAGTAAGTTATCGTTTTCTCTCTGTCTCTACCTGAGCAATTAATGTATTATGTATCTGTTTTAAAGGGGTGATGCTTGTGATGATGATATGGATGGTGATGGTGTGCCCAATTATAGAGACAATTGTCCTTTGGCCAAGAATCCCAATCAATTGGATTTAAATAGTAAGTTTTGCTTTCGCCCTCGCTCTCGCTCAACCCATTTTAAAAGATCCTCAATTAATTCACCTTTTTCTTTCTATAGAAAACGGCAAAGGTGACTTGTGTGAATATGATGAGGATGATGATGGTACTCCTAATATTATTGACAATTGTCCTAATAATTCCATGATCTATTCCACTGATTTCCGTACTATACGTTCCGTGATCTTGGATCCTGAGGGAGATGCCCAGCTGGATCCTAATTGGGAGGTTCATGCTAATGGTTCAGAAATCATACAAACTTTAAACAGTGATCCTGGCCTGGTAGTGGGTCATGATGCATTTGGTGGTGTTGATTTTGAGGGTACCTTCTATGTGAATGATGACACCGATGATGATTATGTGGGTTTTATATTCAGTTATCAAAGTAATCGTAAATTTTATATTGTTATGTGGAAAAAGAATACTCAAACTTATTGGCATTCAACACCCTTCCGTGCGTCCGGTGAACCGGGTATACAAATTAAATTGGTTGATAGTATTACGGGACCCGGTTCCATGTTGCGTAATAGTTTATGGCATACTGGTGATACTAAAGATCAAGTAAGATTGTTATGGAGAGATCCCATGAATGCGGGTTGGAAGGAGAAGACCTCCTATAGATGGTCTCTTATACATCGTCCCGCTATTGGTCTCATAAGATTGAGAATGTTTGAGGGTGATAAATTGATATTAGATTCTCATAATGTCTATGATTCTACCTTGAAAGGAGGCAGATTGGGAGCCTTTTGTTTCTCGCAACAAATGATCATTTGGTCAGATTTAATTTATAAATGTAACAGTTAGTATTTGCGATTCCATATGACCTCTTAAGGATATACGAATTAATAATCCAATTTTTTTCTTCTTCTTTTCTAGCCCGCGTTCCCGCTTTAGTCTATAACGATCTGCCCAATCACTTAAAACAGAAAGTGGAAATTGATAGATAATTTTCTTTTAACGAAAAAACATTTCAAATGTTTTTTTATTAGAGATTTTTTTAGGAATTGAAAACTTTTTTGTTGGTGCTACGAGTCCTCTTCTAATGCTGATTTCTCTCTATTTTAACTTAATTAATGAATATACGTAACTGTAAGTTTAACTGAAATTGCCATATATTTTTTAAAAATTAAAAAATAAACGAAATAAAATATTTAATAGAAAATTACAATTTGAAAGTTTTTTATTCGGATTTTTTTATAATTTTTAGTTCCATCTGAAAGCCGGAAATTTTGACTTTTTTTTTAAACGAAAAACTCGCCTAAATTTTGAAAGTCACTAGACCCTTTTAGAAGTTTAAAAAGGCTTTATCTACTTTAAGTGTTTTCTGGGCTCCTGGTATTTTCATTAAATTTTTATAACCTCACTTTTTTGGGCGCTTTCAGGATGTCTGGTATTTAAGAAAAATATGAAAAATGGATACGTTAGTTATATCATGTTTTAGAACTTCTTGAAGGTTTTGACTTGGCTTAAGTTTTAGAACCATTGCCAATGCTTTAAAATCATTAAAATTTGAACCACCTTGTTAATAATGGGTGCCCCGGTAATTTCGAAACGCTTTTATTTCTATTGGTAGAAATAATGTTTTTGGAATTTTCAGAGCTTTTTCTAAGTTTTATATCATTGAAAATGAAAATTATATACTTTTATATCCTCCACTTCCACAATTGTAACGCAAAAAAAGGAAACTTCTAAGATTCCAAATCGTTTAATCTGTATATAATAATCCAATAATAAAATTGTTTGCTATTTAAGTTATAGACCGATACCTGAGACAACATCGTAATTCAAACAAAAAATCTCTTGTCAATGTTTATTCCCTTAACAACCACAATGTAGTAAAAAGGGTACATTATTACCTTTTCATTCTGGTTGTTAGGCCAAGAAGTAACCTTTTAAGACCCTATAGATTTTAGCCATGTCCGTCTGTCATTGCCTGGAACGTTTTTGTTCCCTCAGCGATGCTTTTTTATTCCTTATTCAAGAACCCCTTGGATTTATTTACTACTTAGTTAAATGATTCTTATAATTAACTTAGAAACAAAAAATTAGGAATACTTGGTTCTAAGTGAACAAGAACCCAAAAAGGAGAATTTTAGAGTGTTTTTCCTTAAAAAAGACCTAATACGTGTCTCTTTTAATTTTTTACTCAGTGATAAAGAAATTACTATTTCCTCAAAATAATATTATAACAACATAAACTTAATTGATAAAAAACTAAAGCATATTTTTAGGATCACTTTTAGTATATATTGGGAGAGTTGCCAGTGCAATGCAACTTCAAATGCAAAGAAATGTAAAAATAATTAAATCAAATAGGTCCAGAGTAGGTGATCATCCCTGTGGTCCGTTTTTTTATTGTAAGAAGAGAAGAAGGAGGGAATGCAAAACAGTTTTAGTTTTGCCTAAATGGGGCGAGTCGTATGGATAGCCGCCACATGCTGCACATAGAATTGGGATCCTCGTCAATACGAAGCCGGTAGGTGTTGATCCTATTAATTCTTCCCGATCTTAATTGTGCTAGAATCAAGGTTATAGTTCTCGGCATATTCTGTTCAATATCTGCGTTGGGCGTCATCTCAGTGCGACATTCATATGTTAACTTGAAACCGCGGAATTTGGTTCATTTATATGAATGATGTTCAAAGCTGCCATATGCGAATCCTGATTAAAGGGATCTTTCTCATACTTGATCAACAAAATGGTTATTAGTAAATTCTCTAGTCTGCTTTTTAGTTAATATACTTGAGGGGTTCAAAGACGATAAAATCGTTGGGTCGCTCTAACGAAACGATTTAGGTGGTTGTGGTAGTCAGATGCCTCGTAATGGGCATCGTAATTCACATGTAGAAGATAGATTCGTCAGTTTATTTCGTTAACAGCGCACCTCTTTGCTCATCCCTAAGCCTCGATTGCCAAAGCTGTTGCATGTTAAAGTCCCCGAGGATTAATCGGATGTTGCCATCTAACATAGTCCTAATATCGGAACGATAGACTGTTCGACAGCTTGCTACTGGCGGAACATAGAGATTAAAGAGCTCAAGTTCTTCATCTCCCGATCTGGCAGCAAAACCTTGAATTCCAAGATATTGATCTCTGGAAGTTAAATCAAGGGGAAGAGCGATGCCTCCACCATTACCGAAAAACGTTTAATTCGTTACAACTAGTTAGACTGGAATTACTCGTCAGTTTTGTCACCTGGACCGCAGCGACCCGATTCATGAGACAAATCGGCTTATCTCAGCTATTTTACCCTGAAGACCATTATAGTTCAACTGTTATATTGATGTCACCTCAGTTGTTCGGATTGCCATCACAACGGATGATGTGACAGCTCTTAATGTTGCTGTAATTGTAGTGATTTTGTTGGGAAGTGTTGGATGATGCTGGAACTTTTAGTTGCTGTTGGCAGAATGGAGCAACAGTGCTGCTCCAAAATTAAAAGTGTACACTTTTCGTTTCCGTTGCTGGGGGGACAGCCCTTGACCGAATAATTTCGGGTCATTCCAGTACGAAGTACCAGCTTTCGCAGGAATGAATTTCGGTCATAAAGAGTATTGCTGTGAACTTTACTGGTGAAAATTTTAAGTTACGTGTATAAGTTATCACGTTAACTCGAAGTGAAGGCGCTGGAAGTTTCGAAAAGTGGAAATTGAAGGAGAGTGGTGATAGAATGCCTTCTTTTAGTCTATGAGGTTTTGATCTATACTTTTGAAACTTCATTATGTTCGGCAATCTTCACTGCCGGATGTCCTGGCAGAGAACTTTGGGGCTGACAGTGTCAAATGCTTTTGACAGGTCAAAGAGATCATAATCTCTGTTGATCAATGTTAATGTGAAGAGAAGTATTAAACATGGAATTTTGTTCAGTGTAACTTTACTTACTTTTTCTTATATCACTGCATAACTGCATCAGATATCTTGTTAATGAAATAATTTAATTCTTTTTGTATTTCTAATTAAATCAAATTTAATTAGAATTTCTTTGTTAAATGTGTTGTTGTTTTTTTTTATTTTCTGTAATTTATTTTCAGAACTTTAAACTACACTGCTAGAAAAAATATTGTAATAACAATTCTTATAGTTTTTTTTCTGCTTATTTCATAATTTTTATACTCAATCTGGAAACATTTTGGAAATTTTATAGGTTAAAATTTAAAATTTCGAAAGTTTTGGCGTTTTTTTTCAAAAATCTGATATAATAAAACTTTTTGTTTTCAAATAATAAATTTTAATTAAAATAAAGTGTAAAATTTCCGTTTTGTTTGGTGGGGTAAATATGAAGGTATAAATATAAATTATTTATTATTTATGGTGTTTTTTTTTTTTTGTATAAATAATAATTGTAACAATTAAAATTAGTATTTGTTTATATATATAAATATGAAGGTATTAGTTATAAAGATTATTTTGTGGCATTTTTTGTGGAGATTTTTTTTAAATAAATTTTTATTGTCATTTCGATTTTCTTTTATTTTTTTCATTTTTTAATTATTTATACTTAAACTATTAAGTATTTATTTACAAAGAAAAAGTTTTATATTAAAAAAAAGAAACTTTAAAGCTTTTCATAAGCTTAAAATAAAAAAGCTTTGATAATTATAATACTTAAAACTTGAAATCTGTTGTTTTTTCCGATTTAATAAAAAAAACTTTCAATTTTGTGTGGAAATACACTAGAGCTCCGACTTGCATCGCTAACGGGGACCTGTTTCGTTGGCTTTTAATATCTGCTTAGCATTATATCCTCCTCCTTAAGTTTTGGTTTTCAGCTCAATATTTAACTTTTCAGCAGCTACTGGATATGCAGTGGCTGACCCCCTTTTAATGTCATATTATGTAAAATATGACATTAAAAATGGGGCAAAACGGATCGATTTAAGTCGGGGCTCTAGAGTGAATTCATACTTTAAGCTCTTTTTTTAATTTTAAAGCTTTAAAGTGTTTTTTAATTATTTTTGGTTTATAGCGATTTGAGCTTTTTTAGTCAAATGTCTTGTTTTAAATTCAAAGTTGAACTTTTGTTTCTACCATTTTTTTAATATTTTGCTGAATTTAATTTAAACAGAAAATTTTTATTATTTGACATTTTTTAATTTGTTTTTTATTTAATTTTTATTTTTTGTTTTTTATATTTATCACTAATTTATTAAATTTATTATATAATTTATTTTAAATTATAACATTCTTAACTTGACAATTAAATTTTTTGCTATAAATACAAATTATTTATTTATTTTTATTAATAATTTTTTTATTTAAATCAATATATTTACATTGTAAATATTTTGGGGGATTTTCGTATTTTTTTGTATAATTTTTTTGGTGTGAAATTTTGTATTTTCTTAATTTTTTTTAATAAAATTTGTTGGCTAAATTTAAAGGAAATTCGTTAAAGTTGTACTTTTTTCCACTTTAAAAGAGTTTTTCTTTTTTTTTTTTTGTTTTTATTTTTGAAAAGGGGCACGATTTTGGTTAATAAAAAAAGATTTGTATTACGGTGGTGGTGGTGAGTGGTTTTTTAAGAGAAGACAAGACAGAGACGTGCTTCTGGAATGGAACGAACACATCTGTCTGTACAAAAATAAATTGCTTAACTAAGCAGCACGTCTAGTTTCTGTTGCTTGATTTCTTGTGGATTTTGTAAAATTTAAATTACAAATAACTAAATTCTGCTTATTTTGTTTCTAGAATAATATTTTTTTAAAACTGTTTTGACTTCTTTATCAGCTAAATTATTCCTTATCATGACCATTGGCTCCCAATTCCAGCAGTTCATGGGGTTCAGCATTTAACTATTAAAAGAAATTACACAAAAATTAAAAAAAATCTTAATATTTCCCAAAATTCACGGTTCAAAACTTACTCTGTCTACATTTTGTAAATCCTTTTTGGATAAATGATTCACTAAAATTGTACCCAAAGCATCGCACATAACATTAATGGTGGTACGGAAACGATCTCTGCGAAAATAAAATAAAAAAATTAACTCTCATTTCCTCTCTCTCTAATCTTAAAAAAAACTTACAGCAGCCAATCAACGGCTATAATCAAAGACACATCTTTAGGTTCCAAGCCTACTGTATCCAATACCATGACCATTGTAACAAGACCAGCTTGTGGTATACCAGCAGCACCAATTGAGGCAGCTGTTGCTGTAATACTAACCGCCACAATGGTACCAAACGAATAACTCATTTCTCTGTATTGAGCAATGAAGAGAGCAGCTACAGCCTCATATAAAGCAGTACCATCCATATTAATGGTAGCACCTACTGGTATAACAAAACGTGTAACACGTGGATCAATGCCCATGCCATCCAAACATTTAATGGTTAAGGGCATAGTGGCTGAACTGGAGCCGGTACCAAAGGCAGTGGCCAAAACCTGACTGAGTTTGGCAATGAAGGGATACGGTAAACGGCGAGTACCCAAGAAGAAAATTACAGCAATGGTACCTGGAAAAGGGAAATTTATGATATGAAATACTGAATATATTATTTGAAATCGAGGACATACCGAAACCATGCAGGAATAGACCCATCATAACTGTTATAAAGTACCAGCCCAACGATTGTATGGTATCGGCAATGGAATCCATTTCAATAATTTTGGCAGCAATTAAGAAACCAACACCCAAAGGAGAAATCCTGAAAAAAATATAAAAAAATTTTATATTTTTACCAAAAATTTGAATTTAAGTACAAATTTGTTATTATATTTTAATTTATAAAATTTTTTGAAAAATTTGAATTTTTTGTGAAAATTTGAATTTTTAGTGAAAATTTGAATTTTTATTGAAAATTTGAATTTTTAGTAAAAATTTGAATTTTTATTGAAAATTTGAATTTTTAATGAAAATTTGAATTTTTATTGAAAATTTAAATTTTTTGTGAAAATTTGAATTTTTAGTGAAAATTTGTTTTTTTTTTTTTTTTGAAAATTTTAATTTTTATTGAAAATTTGAATTTCTATTGAAAATTTGAATTTTTATTGGCAAAAATTTTAATTTTTATTGAAAATTTGAAAATTTTGTGAAAATTTGAATTTTTATTGAAAATTTGGATTTTTATTGAAAATTTGAATTTTTGGCGAAAATTTGAATTTTTATTGAAAAATTTGAAATTTTATTGAAAAATTTGAAATTTTGGAGAAAATTTGAATTTTTATTGAAAATTTTTTTCTGAAAATTTGAATTTTTATTTAAAAATTTGAATTTTTAGTGAAAAATGAATTTTTATTTAAAAATTTGAATTTTTGGCGAAAATTTGAATTTTTATTGAAAATTTGAATTTTTAGTGAAAATTTGAATTTTTAGTGAAAAATTTGAATTTTTTGTGAAAAATTGAAATTTAAAATGGAACATTATATTCCGAGATGTGAGACTTAGACCAGTAACATTTTTAAGACTCTATGAAGTGTCTCAAAATGTTATTGAATTTGGAATCAATCGAAGACATATTAAGACAAATTAAGAGTTCTAAACTTCGAAAAGAAACTGGATTTAGACATCCGATAGAGAAACTGATCGTTTTTTAGTGAAGAGCAATTTCAGTTCGTGAAGTTCACAATAAATAACAGAGAAATAAAAAATTAGTATTCTATTAGCTGATAGGTAACAACATATTTTCTTCTTCAGCCACCTCCAACCCCGATCTCTCAGAGCGGGTAATAGAGAGTAGAGACCATGAAATAATGCCAAAAAAAAAAAAAACAGATATTACTTCCTCACTCTTCCTTGTTAAAATTATGTTTCTACTTCTTTCTAAATAAACTTAAATAAAAATAGAGCAATCAAACGGGAATCCATGATCCTCTATATGGATCTTGGAAATCCCGAAAAAGTCCATTAAACTTACCAAATAACCCAAGATGTAATGGTCATCATGGCTTCACTTAAAGTGGTGAAGAAATCTTGCAACAATTGACCCTTCTCGCGCATACGTCCAATAGTGGTGCCCAAAATAACGCTGAACATAACCAAACCCAAAACATTAGAACCCTCACGTTGTGTTGGCTTAAAACCCCATTGTTCCATGGGCACTGAAAAAAAGAGAATTAGAAATTAGTGAAAGAGAATTAAATTAGTAATACAGGAAAAGGCACTTTATTTTGGAATGAAGATATGATATTTTTAGCTAAAAAGGAAATGACTTTTTTTGCCAAGACGTTTTTGTTTAAAACCATTTTTCTGATTTTTGATAAGTTTGTACCCAAATAGTCCTCTCTTGAGAATATTTGGAATTAAATGTAAATTTCTTTACATTCTTTAAGGACATTTTTACAAATCCCTCAATACTTACATGATGGCACAATACTGGTATTTTCAAAAATTTCTGTACGGTGCTGAAATTAAAAAAAAGTGAAAAATAAATCATAATAAATATATAATCACGAATTAAGTGTCATAATCATATATTACAATTATTTATTACAACATTATGAAAATAAAAGAAGACCTTTGCTCGTTCTATGGATCTATTTACATTATTGTTACCATTATGGATCATTTACATTATTATTACTAAAATGTTGTGATTTAATTAAAGCGAAAATATATTTATAACGACCTAACGTGGATGTAAATGTCAACAACGAATTTAATTTTATTTTCATAATTTTTTTTTCTTTCTGAGATTCAAACCAACATTCAGTTTGCCCCCATATGGTTATGGTTGTGACAGCAAATTATTACAAATAATGATACTAAAGAGACATTTCAGAATTTTGAATGTTTTTTCTTGTTTGTTTGTTTGTTTGTTTTGGAATTTTGCAATTGTAATTGAAAAATCACTATTCACACTTTTTGAAAAAAAAAAAAAAAACAAAAAAACAATTACGCATTTTATGAAATTTCAGTTGGAATTAAATTGAATTGAAGATGGAAAAAGTAGAGACCCTAATAATACGCACATCGAGACTATAACATGATTATTGTGATATTATGATCACAAAAACACAAATATTATTTGTTTTAATCAGTAAAACTGATCTTATGCAAGTTTTTTGCATATTTATAATCATAAATTGAATGATTACTCTGATGTTAATAACAATAATGCTGCTGCTGGTGGTGGTGATGACTGAGTTGTTAATAGTGAAATCATCCCCATAATTGAAGTTGAATCCAAATTATTAAAATGTTTCTTTAGAAATCATTATAATATATTAATGACTATTGGAGACATTTTATCAAAACAAGTACTTGTTTCCTATAATTTAAGGTCTTCTAAATAATGCCCTTGAATGGCACTCAAGAATTTTCTTAAATTTCCTTCAAACATACCTGGAACATGGTGGATTGTATAATGTTATCGGTGAACATGTTTCTGTTATTAAAGAAAAAAGAGAAATAAACAAATTAATTCCATGAAAACTAATTCGATTTCTAAATCAATTACTTACCTCACCAAATCCATCAGGGTATCGGGTGTTAACACTTTAGAGGCCTTATCCACGGATTCCATACGTGTTTCCACTATCTTAGCACCTTGTCCCGGTCTTATGGTAGTAACCAAACAAATACCCAATACTACAGCTGAGAGTGTGGTAATGAAATAATAAGTTATGGCTCTGTAAAAAGAAAATGACTTTAATTGAAAAATTTCTCTTTAAAATGTGTTTATGGTTTACTAACCTGGTAGCAATTTTACTGGACATACTCAAGTCCAAGCCACCAATGGCACTGGTAATGGAAGAGACCAACAAGGGCACAATGAGACACTTTAACATGCTAAAATGGGAAATGAAAAAAAAATAATGAATAATTTATGAGAAAATTTAAAGTTTAAATAAAATTTATAAATTTGTAAAAAGATTAAGATAACAAAATTGGAATATTACATATTTTTGGATCAGATAATATTCAAAAAGATCAAAATATAATTAAAAGAAATTTTTTGGCTTTCAATTTCTTATATAATTTGATTTTTTTCGGGATCATTTGATGAGAAATTTTGGCCAAATAACCAGATCATAAAATAGAGAAGAAATCTAGATCAAAATTCTAATTCAGAACAGTATTGCTCCGATATTTTAGAGCTCACAAATATCTTACGCATTTTTTCAACTAATGAAAATAATATTTCTCCGATATTTTATAAGCCCATAAAAATAGGTCAAGAGGGAGATAAGAGAGAGGAGTATGGATATTTTAAAATATCAGTTTTTGGTCTTTCTACAGATCTTAATCATTCAGTTTCTAATGGAAGATTTTTGACTTTGACTCGTAGTTTTTTCGAAAGTAATATTTTAATGTCTTTAAGGATCAAGTATGTTAGTTATTATTTAAAAAATTATTAGGAGTTTGATCAAAATGAATGAACAAAAAGTGAAAAATTATAAAAATTTTTGCGAAAATCTTTAAATAAATTAACAGAAAATGTTATAGTCGTCAAAGCCCGACTGTGTAATACCATACACCCTAATGTTGGTTATAAATAGTTGTTACCAAAATTCAATAAACGATCCTCGTATAATTTATTTTGCTAATTTATTCTTAACTGTGCAGTAAATAATTGCGACATTTATGTGAAATTTATGCGTTTTCAAATGAATTTTGCTGGAGGTTTATAGAAGTGCTAGAAGAAATTATAAACCGACCATCGTATAATTTTGCACATGGATTTTTGCTTATATTTATCTAAATTTGAATCAATTATTATTACAATACCAACGTATATATGGAATTTATACCTTTAAAAGTGATATTTATGGGACCTATGAGAAATAATGGACCAATTCTCCCATATTTCCGCACATCGTTTTGGTATACTATAGGACTTTCCTGTGTCAAACTTCGTTAAAATGGCTTTATATTATTTTTATGATATTTAAACTTTATTCCGGAAGGAACATATATTTGGGAGATACTAGAAATATCGGACCGAACATAAGGCTTCGTCTTTAGGCAAAAATATTAATATGTAATTAATTTCATCGAGAGAGATATAACAAAACTTGCGACCTTTAAACTAGATATGAGCGATACAGTAATTTTTGAATAAGGTCGATTCCAGTGAAAGTGATTTTTAAATCACTCTTCTTTGAAACAGTGGCAATGATCGCAGTATTTAAAAAGAAAACATAAGAATGTTTATACCTAATAAGGCTAACACCATTTTTGTGCATATTGCAAACAACAGTACAAGCGTTCAAGAAGTAAATAGGGTCCTTATGCTGTGGGGAAGACCAATAAAATTGAAATCATAAGGAAATAAGCTTTAAATATGTCTCAAAGAAAATCAGCGCTAATAGCTTAGTGTTCCAAACGCTAAGTTGAAAAAGTTATAGCCTATGAGAGCTTATATGTTCCTAAGCATTCAGTCTAAAAAGGGATAAAAAGTCCTTAATATGTATGCTTTAAACGTATAAATGCCATAATTAGTCAGGCGAAATGAAATCACGTAAAAATTGTGTAGTATAATGAAGGTTAAAATTTAGATTATCTCCGATATTTTGTAGTTTCCGAGTCTACAATTTTGTAGTGATAATAACCAAGCAAATAAAGTACATAAGATTTGATCTCAAAAGGAAATCTTTTTCCAAAAAAATACTGCTTTTTTACTGAAAGTTGTACAAGTTTCGATTCTATAAACTCTGGGCTTAAAAAGACCCGTAGAGGGACATTTTACTTCTGCGATAAAAAGGGAGTCCTAAATTTCGAACGATTTTAAATCCACATGAACTCTTTCCAAAGGTTTTGTAATAAGAACTAAATATTAATAATATTAGAAGAGATCAGTTATCCAAATTGCAAAGACATAAACTAGAGAAAATATAATGAACTCATGTCTTCCAAAATATGAATGAGTTTCATAAGGAGGTGGTCCAAATATTTCCAAAAAATTATAAAAACAATTATTGAACCTCAAAAGTAAAAGTTATCAAAAATGATCATCGAAATTAAAGAAGAAATTAGAATTTAAAAAGTGATATTTCTAGAGATCTGTAATTAAACCTCTGCTTTGGTAAAATACGTTAGTCGGTTCTATAACTTTTTTATTTTGAAATCGGTCTATAACATATTTTATATTAAACCTTATTATTTATTATTAGTTTTAATTAGAGATTTACGGAGGGCAATAACAGCAATTTTGGGAAAAATATAATTAAATTGGAAACATTTTTTAGAAATTATACAAAAGGGCAGACGGACGAGCAAGAAAAAATCTGATCAGATTTTGTTAAGTCCAAAATAAACTACATGCAAAATGGGAAACCCAGCAAACATAATAATATAAGAAAATATAGAGCGAAGTTAAAAAAGTTAATTTCAAAATGTTTTCATAATTCTTTTTGTGAATAAAAATTAAATTTATTAAAAAAAGAGTTTTTATATTTAAGAAAAAAATTTCAAATATTTATTTTTAATTAAAATAGAATTATTTTGTTTTGTTGCATGTAAACAATAAGTTCATTGCTTTTATTAAAACATTTCAATTAAATATTTGTTTAACTTTTAATTTAGTTTCTAAGTTGTCAGTTTAAGACAAAATGTTGTCATTTCTGTGATTGAGAATTTATTCGTTTTATTTTTTAATTTAAAAAGTAATAGTTTTTTTTAATTATTTATTAAATTGTTTAATAGTTTTTTTTTAATTTAAAACAATAACAAAATTTTCAAAATTTCTTATCAAATGCGGACTTGAATTCTTAACATTTCAACAAATTCAAAAAAAAATTATCAAGAAAACAAAAAAATTTTATATATATAAAATTAATATATAAATTAAGACAAACAGGGAGGGTATTTAAAAAGGGATTAAAATTTCAATAAAAAAATATGAAAAAAAATCAAAATAATAAAAATTAATCTTTGGAATTAATTCAGATCTTTTACAAATTTTATCTTGAGTTCACATTTTTATTTCAATTTTCTTATTTAAAAGTTCTTTGCTGCGAATAAAGTTATTTGTAAAAACTTACCGCAAAAATATTTCACCAGGAAATGATATGTACATAATTTCACGTTTTGTCCATTCACCGGTACTGTTTTTAATTATGAAACCCACAACACCGCCCAGGAAGACACCAATAACCGTTAGCATGGTTAAGAGATTCTCCTGCATGAAGGCTTTTAATTTATCATCTTTTTTCGGCCGCGTCATTTTGTTGTGATTGTTTTTGGTCTTTTTAAGTAAATAAATGTGAAGAAAAGAAAATCCGGTGATAAATTTCCACTAGACCCCAAAAAGTCTAGATTTCTTAAGAAAACCCTTAGCACTAGTTAATTATTGATTTAATTAAACTTTTAATTAAAAGCACTTTTTTTCAAATCACTTTTTGTTTTGTAATAAAGATGAAATTCTGGAATTAAAATTTTTTTATTTTATTAATTTAGAATTATTTTTTTATAAATTTTTTGAATTTTATAAAAATCCTTTTTTAAAAAAAGTTTGATTTTAAAATTTTATTGCTTTGAAAGGATTGAACAAATTTTCCATTAATTTTTTTTAATCACTTTTAAATTCGTTTATTTTTTATTTCAAAACATTTGCGATTTTTATTTTAATTTATGGTCAAGTTGCGATCTGGTCTACGTTGAAAATAATACTAAACTAAAATTTAAACAAACCCTCTAGTATAAGCGATTTAAAATCACATTTTTAATTTTTCAAAAATAATGTTAAATTTCCCAGCCTCAATAAAGGGGGTAAAAGACATTTAAACATTTTGTAAAAGTTTCCAAAAAAAGCTCTTTTTTATAAGCTTTTTTACAACCCTCTTAAACCTGCGCAATTTTCAAATTTACTCTCTTCTATCTCTCTCTCTCTCTCTCTTTGCTAGAATTAAGCATATTTGTTAAAGCTTAAAATTAGCTGAATTTCTCTGTCAGCTTCAGAGATCACTTTGATGCTTTTACTCTCTCTCTCTCTCGCTCTCTCTTCTAAATAATGATCATAAACATTAAATAAACAAAAAATATATAGATCACGTTCAAGTTTAATTATGAAAAGGTATCAAATTTGTACATGAAACCGGAAACTACAAAAAAAAGCAAAAAATACTTTAAATACAAATTTCTACATTTATTTTCCACTCATGTAAACTATGTATGTATGTATATATGTTTCACATGTAAGTGTATTTGTTTCTAAACATGCAACAATTTTCTTTATTATTATTTTTTTGTTATTGTTTTTTGTTTTTCCCCCCCCGAGTAATACGAGACTGGTTCAATATTTTTCCTATTGTGCTTAACTCTCATAGATCAAGTGTAATTAATTACATTACATGTGTACAGATATGTAATGTAATTATTTACATAATTATGTCAACATTATGACACTTAAATAATTCATGTAAATAACATTCACTTAGAATTCTATACTGTCATCATTAACATCTTTCTTTTATTAATAATTTAACATCATAATTATATGGAAATATTTCAATTGTATCTAAAATTCAATGCACAATCAAATAACCCAGCAAACAATTTCATATACGCTTATAACTGTAACCAAAAAATTAAAACCAAGAAAAAAACATTCAAAATTTTCTTTAGAAGAGATTTTTGAGATAAAAATATCGTTTCAATTGTCTATACTCTCAGCTAAATAATTATAGAGGGGGATACTATCCCCCCTGCTCTATCAGAATATGTGGTAAACTTCTTCGCTGTAATATCAAAAAAAATTAAATGAATCGTTTAGTCATAATTTCTCTATTTTTGAATGAATCGTTTAGTCATAATTTCTTTATTTTTTTCAATTTTGAGGTTACCTCAGATATCGGTATATAACATATTTTCTAGCCTACCGATTTAGGTTTCTTTTTAACAACGTTACATAGCAGGCCATAACAAGTTATCTTGATCAATTCTTTTTGAAACTGCTTAAACTATGTGCCAAAGTTCCATATAGACATTCAATCATGGTTACTTCAAATATCGGCCTATAAACTATTTTCTGCTTAGAATTTAATGACTCAGAATTCTGTACGTTCCAAGAATATACTTAAAAATAACCTCATTTACAAATTTTGGAGGAGATATTAATTTTTATATTGTTCTATATATCTTTAATAGTTCTGTTACTTAACCGATTTTATTGACGCTATAGTCTCATATTTGTCACTTCCCTAAAGCTTTAATTATAGAGAAGCTAAATAGACAACAGAATTTTATTTAATCCAGATTTAATAATATAAAAAGTCTTACTTTGGAAATTGTTTCAGATATCGTTCTATAACTCATAAGAGATTTTGATATTTCAAAAGAAATGATAGAAGTAGGGGTCAAAAGACAGTTATATACAATTTTAATGAGTTCTAATTTATTCTTCTCTTGGAAAGGTGACAACAACAAATAGCAAAATCGGATCCTTTAGCATTAGGTCCAGGAATATATCTAATTAATGATATTTTAAATAATTTCTTCCAAACTTCTAAAATTTATAATTGGACCAATCAAACTTTAACCGATTTAGCTTTATCCATCTGTCAGCAATATCGGCTTTATAATAAAATGATTATAGATCGATATCTCAGGTAACCATAAAATTAAGAAAAATCTTACGTTTTATTATTTAATAAAAATTATTTAAGATTGGATCCCTGCAAAAATTAAAAATCGCTTCAGTAAAGTGTTTTTATTTTGAAATTGTTTGCTGGGTTTATTTAATCGGTATAAACCATCGACTAACTATTGATTATGCAGTTAACTTGTTAACATCACATTTATAATGAATCATACAAATATTTAATTATTATTTACAAACAGTGGGCCGAAAACGGAAATAGGAGCACTTGGGTCGGCCGGAAACTGGCGGAAACTTATGATCCTCATTAATGATCTGAATTTGATGAATTTAATTTGGATTTTTTTTTAATTTTTTAATAAATTTTTAAAAACTGGTTAAGTTTTTTTTCCGATATTTCAGATATCGTTCTATAACTTAAATCAGATATTTTTTGTTTTATATAGAAGACGATATTATGTAAATAATTTCATTACAATAAAATTTCCACTATATATATTTTTACCAAGAAATCGGTAGAATCGAATGATATAGAAAAGTCAAAATAAAATCGAATCAGTAAAAAGTGATAAAGCTAATCAGGGAAGATTGATAGATGTTGCATGATGAAAAACTTCTATCAGAATCACTACACAATTTTAATTTTTTTAATGGAAAATTTATATCGAATTAATATTTATATGCTTCGCCGATATTTGGAAGTGGACTTAATATATCATTTTTGAACATATTGCGAACAATATTTTGAAATTTCATCATGAGATTGATATTCAATTAAGATTTATATATTTATCAAGTAATTTTTGAAAGTGGACTTTATTCAGAATGTATGTGGAATTATGGACTAACCTTTTTCTGAAAATGGGCCTTATATGGGTATATGTTATGACCACTGTTCTAGACCACTGTAAAGAAATTTATTCTCGCATACATACAATTAAAACATTTCATTCATAAACTCTTTGAGGAGAGACTTTCGAGTGCATGCGACTGCAACTCAGGGGGAGGGGGGGTGATTCAATATAAAATAATGTCGTTTACGAAAGAAAATTTGTTTTCTAACATTTCAATTCAAATGTTTTATGTGTAAATCGAATAATGACATTTTATTGACTCATAATTTATAGGAAAACTTTCTTTTACAAATAACGTATATGGGATATTCCAAATATAATCGAAACTAACCTCATTACCTAACTCAGCATTTCTCATTTCACTTCTTAATTTCTTAATTTTTAGAATTCAGGATTAAGAAAGATTTCATCAATTCAAAATGATGTTCAAAATTAAGACATTTTTGTTGTTAAAATATTTTTGGAATATCCCATATAGAACTTGATAATTGTATATAAATAATTTTTCCAAGATGTTAGATTTTCTATTAATAAAAAAATGTATAGAAAAATGTAATTTATTGAAATAATTTTTAATGCGCATTTTAGAATTTTAAGCGTTTAAATAACTAAAATAAAAAATAAGATTTAAAATAAAATTAAAAAATTTAAAATAAAATTAATAGAATTTCGCTTAAGGAAAAATTATTATTATTTTGTTAACATTTTAGAAAAACCGCAGAAAATGATTTATGGCAACTGAACCATTATTTTTCTACTTCAAATTTAATCAATATGAACTAAATCTGTATAAAATATAATTTTTTTTCGAAATAAATTTCGAAATTCTTTTACGACTAAATAAAAGCTTGATATTTAGCTAAGTTCACAACCTACGGCTACGCTATTTAGATGGGCTATAGACACCGATTCTTTATTTTCAGCACTTGTTAAGATCTAATTCCTAATTTAATGTTAGTAAAAATAGTTCCAGGAAGAAGTCGGGTTAAACCCGACTGTATATTACCCTAAGTTCACAACCTAATACAAGCGTAAAAAATTGTGGATCAACCCTCACTAAAAATCTGAAATTTTCACTAAAAATTTGAAATTTTCACTAAAAATCTGAAATTTTCACTAAAAATTTGAAATTTTCACTAAAAATTTGAAATTTTCACTAAAAATTTGAAATTTTCACTAAAAATTTGAAATTTTCACTAAAAATTTAAAATTTTCATTAAAAATTTGAAATTTTCACTAAAAATTTAAAATTTTCACTAAAAATTTCACTAAAAATTTGAAATTTTCACTATAAATTTCACTAAAAATTTGAAATTTTCACTAAAAATTTGAAATTTTCACTAAAAATTTGAAATTTTCACTAAAAATTTGAAATTTTCACTAAAAATTTGAAATTTTCACTAAAAATTTGAAATTTTCACTAAAAATTTAAAATTCGAATTTTCTCTAAAATTTCTGACTTTTTTTAAATTTCAAATTTTTTTAAAATTACAATTTCTATTTATATTAAATTTTTTCTATTTGAATTTAGTATACATTTTATGCTAATTTGTTTACTATTTTAATACGTTAATAATCAATTAATTTAAGTTATTTGATATGTGTTTTTTTATTAAATTGACCTTACAACGCTATTAAAATTTAGTGTAAAGTCTGTTTAGAGATTAATAATAGACGTAATACAAATATTTGTAGAGATATAATGAAAATTATTTAAATAAATTTTGAAAATTGGGTGATTTTAAATAAAAAACCGTTATGAAAATTTTGATCACAAGATAAGTTTTTCAAAAGCTTCCTTTGGTGGCTAAACTAAGTGATCGCTTAATTTTAGAACCCATTTAACCCTAACAAATTCTTTGTTTTTCAAATTAAAGATCTTTTTCAAATCTGTCTAATTAAAAAAAATAAACTTTAATATTTAGGTGATCGTTATGTGGATTTAGATCACAAGTAAAAGTTTTTGAAAGCTTTAGTTGCAGAAGCTCTTTTAGGCCTTTGAGAGAGGAGTTGCTTTGAATAAAACTATAATTTTTCCCAATAATTCAGTCATTTTAAAATAATAAACAAATATGAAATGCAATCGATCTTTTTAGATCGACATTATCGTCTCAATGGAATTAAATTCAAATTATTTTATTTTCAATTTTTTTACAAAATATTCCATTTGTTGTAAATTACCTTGAGTTCTAACCAAGAACTTGTTGACCTTATTTAGGGTTAATCAATTATCAAAAAAAATCAAAACAAAAATTTCGGCATAAATTTGAATTCATATTTTTTGCTCTAAATTCTAAAAATTTAAACTTTTTTTAATTATTGACTAAAATTATAAATATTCAATTTATTGATAACAAATTGTATTTTATTTAGAAATTAAACTAGAATTTTGAATAATTCTTTTAAAAATTTTTGAAAACTGTTCAAACCGGTTGATCTAAATATTTAATGAATCACAATTTGATATTTTTATGAAAATTTACATATTTTTACATTTATTACAGTTTTCAAAAAGAGGGGATTTTTTGTGTGTTTTCAATTAAAATGTTTTTTTTCCAGTCAATAACAACAATTTTGAAAATATTTTGTAAAATTTTAATAAAAGCAATAATTTTAATTTATTTCCATAATTCTACACACCATAAAGTTAAGTTGCAAAGAAAAACTAGGTCATTATTATTATTATTTTTATAATTTTTCAATTCTTTTGTACAAAAATAAATAATAAATTTAAATACAATTTACAAAAAAAATGTCTGATAACAATTTGAATTAAAAAAAAATATTTTAATAAAACATGATCATCATGATCAGTGTCATATTTATGAATATTTTCGAAATTTATACAATTTTTATATCCTCCACCACCACAAGTGGTGAAGAGGTGGTGAAAGTATATTAAGAAGGATTGATCTCATATCCCATAATGTGTGTGTATTCCTGCCTGTCTGTTGTTGACATGCTCACAGCCACAACAATTGACAGAGCTTAGTGAAATTTGGCCTGAGTACTTGTTATCGTCCTGAGTAGTTTCCTATTTAAAACCAGCCAAATCGGTTCAGTATATTAAGAGATATGGACCGATATCTTAGGCCACCTCTAAGTTCAAGCGTAGATCTTTCGTAAAATTGTTAACTATAAATCGACAAATTAAAATTAAGTTATGTGAACTTCATTACCATTCCAAAAATGGTTAATTAAACTTATTTTATGACTCATTAAGGGTTTCTGTGTTTTATTTAATAAAACACTTTTGTATAATGTATACATCTGTGAGTGTGTATGTTAGAAACATAATGTATTTACTTCACACGCATTTGTGTTGGAGGGTATTGAAGATTCGGCTTAGTCGTATATAATATTCTCACTTGTTATGTTTATTATTTTCTATGTAAAAAAGAGGGTGACCGCTCAGCTCATTCAATTAATTTGCATTTTTTTGTATTTTTTTATAAAAATTTTCAATATTTTTTTAAAAAGATCTCAAGTTTAAATTTCACACTTTTTTTATTAAAACTTTTTAATTAACAAACAATTTAAAAACAATTTTTTAATAATTCTCATCTTTCTAAATAAATTTATATTATTTAGCAAATGTTTTTGTTGTTGTATATATTTTTTTTAATGAAAACAACTAATGACTTAATAAATTATTAACATATTTTGTGCGCACTTTGATTAACCAGTATTAACTAATTTGAGTATTTATTTATTTATTATTTTTGTTGTATTTTGTATTTCAAAAGCAAATTAATTAACACCCTCTGTTTTGTTTTTTTTATTCTTTAGGCTGAATTTCAATTTATTTATTTTTATTTTTTGTTGATGATTTTATCAATTGTTTAAAAATTATAAAAGACAGATAAGACAATAATAGTAAATAAATAATAATTATAATTATTTATTGAAATTTAGTTAATTCTCGCACCCTATTTAGTGGATAAGGTAAGTGATCGTAAAGAAATGACAAGACCCAGCACTGTTTTTTAAACAAAATCTAAAAATTTTATCAAAATTAAAAGAATTTTAAATAAATTTATATTTGTTAAAAAATAGTCTACAATAGAATTCACTTAGAGCACCTTTAAATGATCCTCTGTCAACCCTTTAGTTTTCAAACTAAGTGATCTTTAAAGTTCTAACACTTAATTTGTAATTTTAATAAAGCTCCTCTTAGTGTCAAGTTTTAATGATTTTTTATCATCCTCTTTTAAAGAATAAATCATCAATGACTGAGAAGTCCTCTCACTCTCATTCTAAAAATTAATAAATAATATTATATCGTTAAGTGGCTTCTTTAAATATTCGTTCTTAATAAAAATATTCTACAATAGAACCCACTTAGTGGCCTCTTTAAATGATCTCCTCTCACTCCCTTTATTCAAGGAAAGAAAAGTCCGTTCAATAATGAATCTTCTCTTAGTGTACAGTTTAAATAATATATCAACACCACCTCCCTTTTTAGTGTCTTAGCTAAGTGATCGTGAAAGAGTGCAAAGTCATCACACTCTCTCAAAGGACTGCGAAGTTCAACCACTTTCTTTATAGTTTTATTAAAAATATTTAATAATAGAACCCATCTTACTGCAAATTTAATTAAATAATTTAATAATTTTACTTCACTTTCAAGCTAAATTTGAAAACAAGTTAAGTGATCGTCAAGAAGATGTGTATGATCATCTCCATACATTTCCTTCATCCTGCAGAATTTCGTTTATTATAACGAATGTAATTATGGTCAAAATGATAAATAATTATATTTTTACTTAAATATAAAGACTTTGTTAAGTGATCGTTGATAAGTAATAGAAGAGATCACCTCAGCTAAGTTATCAATATAATCTTCTCTCTTTAATTTCAATCTATTTTTTTAAAGATTAAATTCAGTTTTAACCAAAATATGTACATTTTTTTTGTTAATATAGAGATTATGTTTAGTGATCGTTTTTAAATATTATGTATAAGATAGTCAAGGACTAGGAAGATCACTTCGAAATAGCTAAATGATCTTCTAATCAATATAATCTTCTCTCTTTATTTTCACTACAAAATTATTTTAATTAGATTAAACTCAGTTTTTACTAAAATAATTAACTACTTTCTAGTTAATATAGGAATCTTTAGATCCTTCTATTATCTTCATGTAAAGATCGTTTAAAATTTTCCATAATTAAATGAATTTTGTTAATCAATCGATCTTAAAAAAAAATATTATTTTACTTCTTTTTTAAAATATAAAAGAGATCCAAACGATCTTCATTAATTACGAAAAGATTGATTATTTCATATAACTTTGTTTAAGGTATTTCGTATTCGTTTTTAATCTCACAAAATTATTATTAAATTTAATAATTATTCTCAAAAAACAAAAACCTTATCGATTTATTTGTAATATTTATTCTAGAATAAACGAAAATATAAATTATAAAATCACATCAATGTCGGTCATTTAAACAAATTATGATATTTTTTTTTCGTTTCAGAATCTTTATAACTCAGAGTCGAGTATTATAGACAATTTTTGTTTTTGCTATTGTCCGATAAGACCCAGAAAATCAAAACACTTGATATAATTATAATCTTATTCTTTTGATAACAATAAAATATATATTTTTTAAATGTAAATCATTCAGAAAAAATTTAAGATTCCAAGAAAAATGTCAATTTTAAATTGAAAAGTCATAAAATGATTTTTTGAATTTAAATTTGTTTACTTTTGCAAAATGTAAGTGTCAAAGTTAAATCAAATAATAACAAGTAAAAATGTCATATTCGGAAAAAAACCGAATCTTCAATACCCTTCAACATAAAGGCGTCGAACATACACAAGAAAAGACAGTCTGACAGACAGACTTTGATTTAATGAAAGAATATGTATACCAAGGAACTGTTTTTGACTCTTTTTTTATTCTTCAAGCGATCGAATCTTTCAAAGAGTTTAATTTTTAATTTTTTATCGCTCTTTGAACAAGAGTTTAATTCTGAAAAATGGCAAAAATCAAAAAAGAACAAAATCCAAAAAGAATATTAAATTGAATAATTCGCACAAATTGTTTTGAAATCGTGTGTAGCAGTAACATTTTTTATTAAGCGGAAAAGGAATGTTTTTATGTCTACAATCTTGAATGAATTTACTAACGAACTTACATAACAAGATGTGATTACTTTTTGCGTTTTTAAGAATAAAACAACAGTTTTACTGTTTAACTAAAAGAAGAGTAAAATATTTTCTAAAGATAAAAATTTTTATCGAAAACGAGTTTTTTTAATCTCCTCAAAGAAGAGTAAAAATAAAAATCATTTGAAAATAGAGATTGTGGTACAAGTTTTTCCATACTTTAATATATACATTATGGGGTCTGAGATGATGTCTTCTTAGCGTTACACACGGAATGGCAAAATTAATATACCCTTTTCACCACTTGGGGTGGCGGGAGTCTATAGAAATTTATTTATTTAAACAGATGTTGAATTTATTTATTTAAAAAATCCATAAACGAGAGGCAGCACGTGCTTATAAAGTGATGAGTCTTTAAATAGAAGATTTTTGGACAATTTCTTGAAAAGATAAATAAATAGAAAATAATTATTTGTTGAAATAATTTTTCAATAATTTAATTTAGTACATTATTATAGCAAAAATAATCAAATGAACCAAAATACTAAATTCATAAATAAAGAACGATCAGAGTTGATTTTCTCATATATTAAGAAATCGTGCAAAAGATCTCTTTCATCTACAGGAATTTAATACGTTTTAGAGTCCTTTGTCACATGCGAATTCCCCCTTTCATATATTTCTTTCCAAAAACCCATATTGAGGATCGCAATATGTACCTTAATACACTTTTATAAATATCATACTTATACATATACAAAAGTCTTAAGTGTGAACTCTAATGAACCTCTACAATTTGCCATAAAACCCAGCAAACATTAAAACAATTAATTCGAACTCTAACCATTCTACTTTAAACTTTAATTATGTTTATAATTTTTCCTTTTTGAATATATAAAATTTTCCCTTAATTTTCGTTCTTCTTACCTCAAATGTTCACTGGGTTATCTACAATTTCTATATACCTATTAATTACAATTATTACATATAAAGTCTATATAAATTTCTATACAATAATTTTTTTAATGTGTGTGTGTGTGTGTGTTTAATTTTCGGGTTGTACATTTTCGAGTAGAGGATGTTGTACTTCGGCAAATATATATTTGATTTTTTGTTGTTTTTTTGTTTTCTGGTAAAGAATTCTATTCAAAAAAATTCAAGGGCATCAACAACGGCAAATAGCATGAATAATAAGAACTTGTTTAAAGTTTAAAAAAATGCGCAAAAATTATATTTGTAAAACAGTCGGGAGCAAAACAGGAACAGAAATTAATAAGTTTCCAAAAAAAAGAAAGTTTTAGAATGCCAAGATATTAATTGGAGTTTAGATTATTTTTTCAAATGCGGATTCCAAACTTTAAACTTTGGTCAAAATTATACACTAAAATTTTTCTAAACTGTAGATTAAACTTTAGTCTAAAATTTAGTCTAAACAATAGACTAAACTTTAGTCTAAACTATAGACTAAACTTTAGTCTAAACTAACGACTAAACTTTAGTCTAAACTATTGACTAAACTTTAGTCTAAACTATAGACTAAAATTTAGTCTAAACTATAGACTAAACTTTAGTCTAAACTATTGACTAAACTTTAGTCTAAACTATAGACTAAACTTTAGTCTAAACTATAGACTAAACTTTAGTCTAAACTATAGACTAAACTTTAGTCTAAACTATAGACTAAAATTTAGACTAAACTATAGACTAAACTTTAGTCTAAACTATAGACTAAACTTTAGTCTAAACTATAGACTAAACTTTAGTCTAAACTATAGACTTAACTTTAGTCTAAACTATAGACTAAACTTTAGTATAAAATTTAGTCTAAACAATAGACTAAACTATAGTCTAAACTATAGACTAAACTATAGTCTAAACTATAGACTAAAGTTTAGTCTAAATTATAGACTAAACTTAAGTCTAAACTATAGACTAAACTTTAGTCTAAACTATAGACTAAACTTTAGTCTAAACTATTGACTAAACTTTAGTCTAAACTATAGACTAAACTTTAGTCTAAACTATAGACTAAACTTTAGTCTAAACTATAGACTAAACTTTAGTCTAAACTATAGACTAAAATTTAGACTAAACTATAGACTAAACTTTAGTCTAAACTATAGACTAAACTTTAGTCTAAACTATAGACTAAACTTTAGTCTAAACTATAGACTAAACTTTAGTCTAAACTATAGACTAAACTTTAGTCTAAACTATAGACTAAACTTTAGTCTAAACTATAGACTAAACTTTAGTCTAAACTATAGACTAAACTTTAGTCTAAACTATAGACTAAACTTTAGTCTAAACTATAGAATAAACTTTAGTCTAAACTATAGACTTAACTTTAGTCTAAAATATAGACTAAACTTTAGTCTAAAATTTAGTCTAAACTATAGACTAAACTTTAGTCTAAAATTTTGTCTAAACAATAGACTAAACTTTAGTCTAAACAATAGACTAAAGTTTAGTCGAAACTATAGACTAAAGTTTAATCTAAATTATAGACTAAACTTAAGTCTAAACTATATACTAAACTTTAGTTAAAACTATAGACTAAAGTTTAGTCTAAACTATAGACTAAAGTTTAGTCTAAACTATAGACTAAAGTTTAGTCTAAACTATAGACTAAAGTTTAGTCTAAATTATAGACTAAACTTTAGTACAAACTTTAGTACAAGTCAACTATACATAACCTTAACTAGACTTGGTTGCTGTTATAATTGTCAACTAGACTATAAGCTTGAGTATTGAATGAACTTTAACCTTAACTATTCTCAACCTTCGACAATAGTCCGAATTGTAGTCTCGTCATCTCGATTATAGTTTAAGCTTTCGTGTTTACTATAGTTTTAAACGATTATAGTGTCAACTGTAGTTTAGAATACAATTTCAACTTTAATCTATACTATCGTATCATTGCTACTGATGATTCGATTTTAGTATCAACTCTCGTCTGAACTATATTTTAAGCTACACTTTAGTCTCAACTATAGTCTAGACTAAAGTGTGAACTGCCTCAACAGTTGTCTAGACTTTAGACAGAACTAGACTGTAATCTATAATATAAATTATTGGAATATAACCCCAACTGAATTCTAAAGTGTTTTCGTTCGTTTAAATTACTAATTTTTGCACACCACTGTAAGTACTTATTTTAATAAAATAAAATTTTAATACTTCGACTGTTGTTTTTTCTGCGAAAAAATAAATCTTTTGTATAAAATTTGAAAATAAAAACCCTTCATGAACTTAAAATAAGTGATTTAAACACGAATTGCGCGATTTGAAAATGAACAGAATGGAACGACATTTGACAGCAGTGAATGAAAATTTCAGCCCTAAATTATCGAATATCAAAACCAGTTTCAACAATTCAAACATTTATGGCAGTTTTGCAAGTAAAGTAATGGAAATTTTAGTAAAAAAATTGTAAAAGATTTAGAAATTTTTTATCTAAATTAAAATAAAAGATTTTTATATAAAAAAAAACAATTATTTATAGAAAAAAATATTGAATGTGGGCATAAGTTCTTTTTTTAAATAATAAATATTTAAACCAAAAAAGGTGTGTTATTTTTAAAATAACAAAAACAACAAAATAATAAAAACAACAAATAATAATGTAAATAAAATTCATAGGAATATTTAATTCTTTTTTTAATAAAACAAAATTAAAATAAAAGTATTTTTTTTAATTTTATTCTAATTGTTTAAAAAGTGTTTTATTCACTTTTTTCTGATCGTATATAGAAAAAGAGACTAAATACGCTCATTTGGCCGTATAAGGTTTCTCAGAACAAGTATTTAAGTTTTTTTCGCCGTTAATAAAATAAATCATTGTCATTTTTGAGTTTTAAGCATTAAAACAATTATTTTGTCCCCCGCATTTTGGAGAATGTGTGATCGGCATATTTGATGAAAGAGATTGAAAATGAAATGATCAGTAAATAAAACAAGATGATCGTATCATATTTGTACCCTCCACCACCACAAGTGGTGAAGAGGGTATATTAACTTTGTCATTCCACATGTAAGACTAAGAAAAGGAATCATCTCAGAAACCATAATGTATATATATTCTTGCATCAAATCAAAGTCGATTTAGTTATGTCCATCTGTCTGTCTTCTTGGTGACACGCTCACATCCAGTATAACTGACAGAGCTCAACGAAGTAAGACCTGAGAACTTTCCTACTTAAAACCAGCAAAATCGCTTCATTATGTTAAGAGGTATAGACCGATATCTGAGACAATCTCTACATACAGAAAAAATCAATGTAAAATTAATTAAAATAGAACAAATTTAATTTCTTATATTGCTTCATAGATAAAAAATGTTAATTTAACATTGTTTCACAGTAATGAAATGTTAATACTTAAAAGTAATTTTAAAAACTTATCGTTGCATAATTTATATATTAATATTGAGAGATTCACCACAAACGTAAAAATGTTTAATTTAAACTAAAGGAAAAAAATTATTCAATCTCAAATCAACTATGTTCAATGTTGATTTTACTTCATGTTTTTTTTTCTGTGTGTAAGTTCAAGCAAAAAAATTTTGGATATTTGTCAATTATAATAATAATATAATAATTGCCATAATAGTAAGGTCTATGTACCATTTTAAAAATTATCAAAATCGGTTCAGGAGAGAAAAGTTATAGACAAAAAAATACAAAAAGTAATTTTATGACTCATTAGGTGTTTCGGAGTTTAATTTCAGAAAAACTTTTAAATATGGCTTACGTCTGTGTGTAAGTGTATGTGTAAGTGTTTATGTACAAAACATATGGTGGAGGGTATTAAAAATTCGGCATAGTCGAATATAAAATTCTCTCTTATTTGAATTAATTCTCTTTTTATAAAAAATAACATTGATTATATTTTCATAAATTTGCATAATTTTTTTGTTTATAAATAAATTAAATCGTTGACTTGTTAGGGAGTTGTGCAATTATTTATTTAATTAATAAACGAAAAACAACTATAAAATTATAAAATTATTTTATTTTATATATATATTTTTAATTTTATATGCAAAACATTTTAAAATAATGATTAAATATAACAAGAATTTAATTTAGAGAAAAATGTAGCAAAAAACAGTTGCGGTTAAAAAAATAGCATAATTGAACAAATTTCCAAAGAAGAATCTTCTTAAGCTTCTAATTGTAAAAACTAAACTTTAGTCTAAACTATCGAACGCAATCTAAATGGTCAACTAGACTCTAGTTCAACTTTTGACAAGACTGTAGGCTCAACTGTCGACTAGACTAGAGTCTAGTCTCAACTGTCGACTAGACTAGAGTCTAGTCTCAACTGTCGACTAGACTAGAGTCTAGTCTCAACTGTCGACTAGACTAGAGTCTAGTCTCAACTGTCGACTAGACTAGAGTCTAGTCTCAACTGTCGACTAGACTAGAGTCTAGTCTCAACTGTCGACTAGACTAGAGTCTAGTCTCAACTGTCGACTAGACTAGAGTCTAGTCTCAACTGTCGACTAGACTAGAGTCTAGTCTCAACTGTCGACTAGACTAGAGTCTAGTCTCAACTGTCGACTAGACTAGAGTCTAGTCTCAACTGTCGACTAGACTAGAGTCTAGTCTCAACTGTCGACTAGACTAGAGTCTAGTCTCAACTGTCGACTAGACTCTAGTCTAGTCGACAGTTGACTAGACTAGAGTCTAGTCTCAACTGTCGACTAGACTCTAGTCTAGTCGACAGTTGACTAGACTAGAGTCTAGTCTCAACTGTCGACTAGACTCTAGTCTAGTCGACAGTTGACTAGACTAGAGTCTAGTCTCAACTGTCGACTAGACTAGAGTCTAGTTTCAATTGTCGACTAGACTAGAGTCTAGTCTCAATTGTCGACTAGACTAGAGTCTAGTCTCAATTGTCGACTAGACCAGAGTCTAGTCTCAACTGTCGACTAGACTAGAGTCTAGTCTCAATTGTCGACTAGACTAGAGTCTAGTCTCAACTGTCGACTAGACTACAGTCTAGTCTCAACTGTCGACTAGACTAGAGTCTAATCTCAACTGTCGACTAGACTCTAGTCTCAACTGTCAACTAGACTCTAGTCTCAACTGTCAACTAGACTCTCAATTGCCCCAATTGCCAAATAGACTCAAGTAACAACCATCGACCTTAACTGTCGACAAGATTATAGTCTTAACTGTGGATTATACTACAATCTCAACTGACGATGCTACTAAAGTCTCAACAGTTGAAATAATGAAAATATAACTTCGATTTAAAAATAATAATTAAAAATAACAATAATTTAATTTCAAAAAAATAACAAAAACAGTAAAGACTATAAAAATAGCATAATTGAACACAAATTACAAAATAATATTTTCGTTTCCTCCAAAATATTTCTTAAAAATTCAATTCTCCTTATCTGATTTAAATTGACATAAATCTTTAAAAATCTTTTATTCTTTTATTTTCAGTAATTTGACGTAAATTCTTATAAAAAAAAACTCATATTTGTTTAGCATTTTAAATAAAAATACCAAAAAAATCAAAAATTTTGAAACGATTACGTTTTCTGGATGATAATTAAACAAATAAATAAATAAAAAATCGCATTTTTTATATAAAATGAACCCAAAAAAAATTCTGGCCACATTATTGTCATCATTTATTTGTTTATAATAAAAATTTAAATAATTATGGTTCGATGTTTTTAGTGCCCCGTTTTTTATCTAGAAAGTGTGGATGATAAAATAAAAATAAATAATTTTAGTAAAATTAAAAAAAAAATCGAAAATGTTTCTAAAACCATAAAATTAGAAAGTATTTTCAAAAGGGCTGCCAACTCATCAGGTAGGAAAGCAGCCCGGTTGGATCAGTTGCTCAGACCAAAACAGATAAAAAACACAAAAAATAAGGTCAAGTTTTCTAAAATGGATCGTATGTTTTGGCAGATTATCCGCATGACAGTCAATATTCAATTGCGGCAAATAAGCTAACCTTTTGTTACCACGTGCACCATAAATATCGGAACATTGTTAACACTTCATAATGTGTCCACTTATTTTTGGCCTGACTTGAAAAGCTCTCAAGTGATACAAAAACAATTATATACCAGGAGAGGAAAATCCTCCAAACTGTCCGCAGCTAAGACCAGTGAAGAAATATTGAGGTCTTGTTAAAAGACAATTGAAGAGCACAAAAAAAATATCCAAAAGTGTGGTAGATTTCAAACGGGGATGGACTACCTGTTCAAACACAGTGATAGAAAGCTTGAATGAAACGGTTTCCGAGAAAAGTTTAAAATTTCATTTCTTGTGATTAAAACTATATTTTTTCCTTTTTGCAAATTGTAATAATAATAATAATAATAATAATAATAATAAGATCTCACTCCGTAAAATCTGTACTAGAACTGAAAAAGGGATCTAATTTACCAAACTGAATTAGAACTGTAGAAACTATAATGAAGACTTCAATATAGACAAGACTTTAGTTAAGGTTAGAGTCTATATTTTCCAGACTTTAGTCTAGACTTTCACTATGGTTTCTTAACTACAGTTAAGACGGTAGCGTACACTTTTGTCCAGATTAAAAGATCGACAATCGTAAATACGATTGCTAAATAAATTATTAATTAATTTTATTATTTCAATATTTTTGTTTATAAAATTTAAATCATAAAATAATATTTATTTTCAAATAATTAAAAATTTCATTATCCTCTCAAAATTAATAAGTTTTTATACTTAATTTTATTGCTTTTTTCATGATCTAAATAAAATAAACATTATTTTCGCTAATAAAGCGTGAATGCAAAAATTTTGAATTTTTTTTTTAATATCAAACGACGTCAACCCACCCACATGTAAGTTCACTTTTCTGAATTTTGATTTTTTGTTTTTCTAAAATTCGACAATTTCTCGTACAGAAAGATATTTTTATCATCGGAAAGACACAAAAAAAAAGAAATTTTGTCCATATTTAATTTGTATGTGAATGACACGGTGCTACAGAGGGAATGCAATAGACAGTCTCAATGAACTGGGTAAATATTATGTAGATCTATTAAAAATGGCAATTTTGGCAGACGGTCATTTCAAATAAATTAATGAAAATTAATAATAAATAAATAAATTAATAAATAAATAAAGTAAAATACACAGGGATCTCGTTAATTGGAGATGATTTAAAAGATCTTGTCAAAGAAGTGATTTTCACATTTGATCGATATTAAAATTAAAAATATTTTCTAATAAAAATACGATCATTGTGATGATCGTATATGTTTTTGGGAATTAACTTTTTGATCTTGACGAAATGATCGTGAAGATCACTTGATTTTTTTTTAATTCAAAAATTCATATTAGTCCTAATTTAGAAGATTTTACTGTAAAATTTGATGTTCATTCAAAGGTCCATTGACAAATCCGGCAAAAAAGTAAAAATTATTTGTCTTTGTTTCCATTTTTTCAAAATCGTATTTTTTAATCTTCTTAAAACAACAAATCTCAATGAAATAAATACAAATGAAAATGTTATATTCAGCCAAGTCCGACTTTCTAGTACTTTACACCATAATATTGGTTATCAAATATTGTGAACGACCCTCGTATTATTTAATTTTCTAAACTATGCTTTTGTGTGCAGTATTTTATGTGAAATTTTTACGTTTTAAACTGAACTTTTCTGAAGGGTTATATGGAAGCTAGAAGAAATTATAGAGCGAGCCTCGTATAATTCCATACACCGATTTTTTAACCAATTTTTATTACAATACCAATGTATTTATGAGATTTATGCTTTTAAATGTTATTTTTGGAAGGGGTCTTATATGGAACCCATGAGAAGGAATGGACCGACTCTTGTATTATGTTGCCCATCGTTTTAGAATGTCATAAGACTTAGTTTTTCAATATTTAAATTTAAATTGCTTAGGACTTTTATGAGCTTACAACCTCATTTCTGCTGGACATTTGTATGGGAGTTCAGGTACCTCCGGGACCTTAAGCCGAAAAAAAACACCCAGCCAAACAGACGGACGTAATTGACTCAGAAAGTGATTCTGAGTCGAATGCTATAGAAAATGTTTTTCTGTATGTTACAAACATCAGCATAAACGCATAACACCCCAATCACCTTTAATGTTGTAGGGTATAAAGAGAATTATTTCAAATTAAATAAATACAATTAAAAAGTATTAACAATCTAATGCACAGTGGCACAAAATTAAATTATAATCTGAATTAATTATATTCTTATCTAAACGAGATAATAAAATATGATCAATTTTAGTCATATTCTCTTTATCTCTTTGCGATGTTCTAAAATGAACAAGTAGAACTAGTTGAAGTCGTCATGTTGGTGGTTCGCCTGTCTATCTATTTGTCTATCTCTGTGATGATGACTGACCTTCACATTCATAATCATTTTTTTTCTTTGGTGTTTTTTTTAATTCGTTGGAGTTTATTTCGAAATGGGCCAAATTTTTTGATTACGTTTATCAGAAAATACCAGCAAATATTTATAAAACAATTTTAAAATTTTATTTTATTTTGTTTATTGTTGTTGTTGTTGCAATTGTTAATTCTAAAATAAATTATAATTTTTACACTCTCCACCATCACAAATGGTGAAGAGGTTACATTAACTATGTCATTACGTGTGTAACGCTAAGAAGGAATCATCTCAGATCCCATAATGTATATATATTCTTGCATAAAAATCTGAATCGATTTTGTTATGTTCGTCTATCTGTTGTTGGCATGTTCACATTCACAATAATTGACAGAGCTCAATAAAATTTGGCCTGAGTATTTGTTATTGTATTGAGAAATTTCCTATTTAAAACCAGCAAAATCGGTTTTATATATATACGAAAAGATATAGACCTATTTCTGAGGCAACCTCTTCATTCAAGCAATTAGCTTTCGAAAATTGACAATTATAAATCGATAAATTAGAATAAAATTTCGCCATAATATATAAAGTTGTATGAACTCCCTAATCATTCCAAAAATCATCAAAATCGGTACTGTGGTAACGGTAAAAAAGTTATAATCATAAATATAACTAATTCCATGACCCATTAAATGTTTCGTGTTATTTTAAAGAAAAACTTTATATATTGCATGTGTCTGTGCGTGTATGTGTGAGTGTATGTATGTACGAAATATAACGTATTTACTGCCCATACATTTGTGGTGGAGGGTATTGAAGATTCGGCCTAACCAAACTAAGACTTCTTACTTGTTCATGACTTTAATGATAATTAAAACACGTTGCAAACAAATGCAGAAAAAAAGTAATAATAAAAGTCCAATTCTAATTATCCCTCATAAACCGATTACAAATAATAAAAAATCGATATTAAAAATTCGTTCATAAATTTTTAATATCAACTAAATATTTAGTTAATTAACTCTTTTTTAGCGTTAATACGTTTGAAAACTAAGATTTTTTTATTTTCCTTTTATTTAAGGATTTATGTTAAGTGTTCATCACACAATTGCTTCATTATTATGATTTTTCTTCTTCTTTTTTTTTGGATTAGTTGTCATTACTTTCGCTTTTTTTTTCTTTTTTTCTTGTCATATATTCTCTTATTATTTATACTCTTTCATTACTCTCTATTGATTGTTGGTAATTGTCCTTGTAAAATAGATTATCTGTTTGTGTTTTGAATACAAAAAAGAAATATCTATTATTAAGATAAAAAGAATTTTTATACAAAAGCAGAATTTAGTGACTTAATTTTGTGATTTCTTTTTGTCTTTCACAATAATTTGAGTAAAAATTTTGTTTAAAAAGAAATTTTTCAATTGAAATAAAAAAACTTAGACTTCAGGCTTTAATTAAAGAAAAGCCAAGATAAAAGTCTCATCTGTAGTCTAGACTTCAACCCCATCTGTAGTCTATGCCATATAGTTTCTTATATTATATAGATTATAGTCTCAACTATAATTTGTAGTATAGACTCAACTGTATAGACACAACCTTAATTAAACTAAAGTCTAAAATGTCACAGCAGAAGTCGTAGGTACAGTCCTCAACTGAAGTCTTTACAGTTGAGGTTATACTTCTTGACTAAAGTATTAAATGTAGTCTAGACTATTGTACTTCAGAGTAGTCTAGACTGAAAGTTAATGTAAGACTGGTAGTGCTGGTAGACTTCTGCTTTAAATAATGTCTTCGAGAGAGTCTAAATTTTCATCTTATATTACATGAGTACTTTATAGTCCGATCAACAAACTATGCCTGAACTATATATAATAAACTATAATCTGAACTTTAGAATAATTTATTTCATATGTCATATGAAATAGACATATGAAATAATTTATAGTCTGACGTATAGAATAATTTATAATCTGAACTATAAAAAAATCAAAAGTCAAATCTATAGAATAGTATATAGTCTAAACTGAAGAACAATTCAATAGTCTGACCTATAGAATAATCTATAATCTGAACTATAAAATAATCTATTGTCAAATCTACAGCATAATATATAGTCTGACGTATATAATAATTTTAATCAGAACTTTTAAACAATCTGTAGAACTACAGAACAATCAATAGTCTGACCTATAGAAAAATCTAGAGTCTGACCTATGGATAATGTATAATCTGAACTATGAAATAATCTATAGTCTGACTTATTGAATAATCTATAGACTAACATATTGAACAATATTTAGTCTGAACTATAGAACAGTTTATATTGTGATTTATGGAACAATCTATAGTCTGATCTATATACTAGTCTATATAGACCTACAGAACAATCTATAGTCCGACCTACAGACTTGAAGAATAACATATAGCCTGACCTATATAACAATTTACATTCTGACCATTAGAGCAATCTATAGTCTATAGGAAAAATCGAATAATCTATAGTTTGTTCTATGGAATAGTCTATACTATGACCTTAAGAATGTTATATAGTCTCAAGTTTAGAACAAACTATAGTCCGAACTCTAAAAAAATCCATAGTCTGACTTATGAGTATAGTCTGACCTATAGAATAATTTTGGTTTGACCCATAGAATACTCTGTTGTCTAAGCTTAAGATTTCTATAGTCTGAATTCTATAGAATTCACTTCAGTCCAAATTATAATCTGAACTTTTAAGATTTCATCAGTTTAAATGTATTTCGCAATATTTTTTTCTCAATAACTGTCATAATTCAATTAATGTGATTATTTTTATTTTTTGGACTAATAAAACCAATTTTAATGTTCAATAAATAATTAAATCGATATAAATTTTTTTAACAATTTCAAATAAACCAGTTTTAATTTAAAATTGTCAATAAATATGTATTTTTCAAAAAAAATTATGTAAATTTCCGTTTAATTTTCAATATTTTTTTGTTTGATTCATAATGATTTTGAATATTCAAACGAGTTGTTTAATGTCGTTTCAAACATTTATCAATTAAATAACCTTAAAATACAAAAAACAACAACATATGATTTGAGACAAATGTTAAAACGGTTAAAAACAAATTGTTTGTAAACATTTAGAGGGGAGTTAGGGGGATACAGCTGGACCTACTTGTTGTTAACAAATAAAAAAGCTGAATATTTCCCAGAAAAAATGCAACATTTTTTATTTATCTCCTTTTTTATAAATGAGTACACGAATTATTATAATAAAAAAATTATTTAAACAATTAAATTAAATAAAAAACAAGCGACCCGGTATTTAAATTGTTTTCCTTTTTATACCCTACACCATCACAAGTGGTGAAGAGGTTGTATTAACTTTGTCATTCCGTGTGTAACGCTTAGAAGAAATCATCTCAGACCGCATATGAAATTGGGCTGAGTATTTGTTATAGTCCTATAGAAGTTTCCTATTTAAAAACAGCAAAATCGGTTCAGTATATTAAAAGATATAGACCGATATCTGGGGAAACCTCAAAATTCAAGCAAAAAACTTCCCTGAAATTGTCAATTATAAATCGGCAATTTAGAATGAAATTTCGCCATATTAATAAGTCAAATATATATACTTCATTACTATACCAAAAATTATTAAAATCGGTTCAGTAGAAAAAAGTTATATCCAAAAATATAACCAATTTTATGACTCATCAAGTGTTCCTGTTTTTTATTTAAAAAACCTTTAAGTTTTATATACATCATCTGTGAGTGTATGTGGGAGTATATATGTTTGAAACATAACGTATTTACTTCATACTCATTTATGGTTGTTGTAACAGCTCGGCTATATCCGATAATTCTTTCATGGGGAAGGAAATTTCTTTTGATACAGCTGTTGCTGGGTTGACAAATGTAACACGGGTCATTCCGGAGCGGAGATCCAATGGTCGTGGGACTCATTTATGGTGAAGGGTATTAAAGATTCGCCATAGCCGAATATAACATTCTTATCTGTTCATTATTGTTATTGTTTAATAATTTTTGTAATAAAATTTTAAACAATGCAACTGACTACATGACTACCTGCCTGACAGACTGACGAAATGCATTTTAATTTTAATTCTTTATAAATAAAATGTAAAATTGTTTACAATTTAATTATTTATTTTTTTATTTTTTAATAACAAAAAAAGGTTTTTTTATTTAAATTTCATTTATTTATTTATTTTTGCATTTAATAAACAAAAAAAGGTGCATTAAAATATAGTAAGTCTCCCACTTAAGCAAATGCAACGTGAAAAAAAGTGCAAAAAAATTATAAATAAAGTGATAATTTGAATGTCAGACGATATAATGACATTGGAAGTGACATTCTATCAAAATTAATGTGAGTGTTTTTGTAGGTTATATTTTTTTCTTCAAAAAGAAAATTAATTTCTGGTTTTTCTAACTTGAAGAAAATTATTAGAAGGGCATCACAGCAAAAATGCACTTTTAATAAATTTTTTATAAATTTCTTTAATTTAAATATTAAAATAAAATTTGTGGAAAAATAATTTTGAAATAACAAGGAAACCAATTAAAAAAATTTAGATTTTTATAATAAAAATGCAATATTGCAAAATTGCACTTTTACAAAAATTAAAAACATTTTAATTTTAATTTTAACTACATTAATATGTAGTTTATGCAATAAGTAAGTAATAAAAAATAAAGACAGTATTGCAAAATTGCACTTTTCAAAAATCTATTTCTTTAAATTAAATTTTATAAAAATGATATTTTAAAAAAAATTTCATATAAATGCAATATTGCAAAATTTGCAAATATTAATTTTTATTATTTAAATAATGAGATGCATACATTTTTAAAGAAAAATGTTAAAAAAATTTGAGGAATTCTAGAAAAACTGTTGCATTTTTATAATATGAGTGCAAAAATGCACTATCGAAAATGATGATCCTTTTACCAAATAATGAAATAATTTTTGAATAACTGAAATACAAATAGTAAAGAAATCTAGAAATTTGTTGCCTTTTTTGATAATATGAGCTCCATTGCAAATTTGCACTTTTGCTAGTATTTCAATTTATGAAAAATATTTACAAATTTTTTACATAAAGAAATTTCAATATTTAAGAAACAATGACAAAAAAAGCATTTTTTAAAAAGGACACCATTGCAAACTTGCACTCTTACAATAAATTAACTTTTTAGAAACTAATTTTTAAACAATAAATTAGTAGAAAATATGAGAGAAATAATGGTTTTCATATTTTTATAAAAAGTCTACAGTGCAAAATTACACAAAGGCAACATTGCAAAAGTGCACTTTCACAAATATTGCATTTAAACTAGATATTAGAAATTATTAATAATTATAAATACTTAGAAAAACATAAGCAATGTAATAAAAAAAATCAAGTTTTGATTTTAACAATATCAATATTGCAAAATTGCACTTTTTCCAAATATAAAATTTGTTTAAACTAACAATTAAAAAACATTTTTTTCCATTAATAACTAAGATTAATATATTTAAAAAATCTAAAAATAGAATTTTTTTGTGGTAAGAAGAACATTGCAAAATTGCACTTTTGTTAATATTGATAACTTTTACACTAAACATAAAAATACAATTAATAATATTAAATGATGGTAAAATATCTAAGAAAATAATGAAAAATAAGTAGTATTGTAAAATTGCACTTTACAAAATTTTGAAATTTTTAAAATTAAATTTACAAAAAATTATATTCTCACTAATAAATACAAAATATTAAGGAAATATGAAGTAAAAGCAGCATTGCAAAATTGCTCTTTTCCAAAATTTTATTGACATAAGTGGCAACATTGTCATATTGTACTCATTATTTAGTACTTAAATGATATTTTATCATTTTTTTTGAAGAATTTAAGGATTTTTTGGTTCGAAGGACCAAAATAGTTATAAACTTTCGTGTAAGATACTATTAGTATATATATTTTATTGCTTCATTTCAAAATTTGAGTCGATTTAGCTATGGCCGTCTGTTGAAAACATTCATTAACCAATTTCAAACAAATTCCGCATTTATGGACCGATATCTGAGTCAACCTCAAATTTCTAAACAAAAAACTTCTATTAAAATTTTAAACATGAATTTATCTATAAACCACAGCCAGAGTGTAATTCATTATCGTTTCAGAGATCATTAACATCGATTTAGTAGACAAAAATAGTTAATGGGTAAAATATGAAAAAATTTGATACACTCCAAAATCAGTGAGTCAAACAGGTTGCAATTTTAGATATAATTTTCTGAATTTTGCCACATTTTTTGGAGACAATAATAAACCACAGAAAAAAAAAACAGGGACCATTATTGATGTAGCCTCCATATGAGGCCCCTTCCCGGAATAGGGTTTTTAAGTTTCAAAAACTCTTAAAAAGTCCCATTCTATTGAAATTCTGTACAATTATTTTTCTAACTGACTTAAACTTTAATTACTACCGGCGAATATTGACCCACATTTTGCTATAGCTCTCATGTAAGGGCTCCTTCCCGCAAAAACATTTTGAGCTTATAAGACTTTTAAATAAAAGCCAATTCTATTGACATTGAGCACAATCATTTTTATTCGTCTGTAAATATTAAATTATTTACTCGGTTTTTATTGAACTCTTACATTGTTTAAGCGTTTTTTATAAAAATTAAACATGTGGCACCACCGCAGTTTGCTTTTAATACACTAGAGTCACGACTTACGTCGTTTCAATTTGCATCGCTTTATAAGAACTGAAAAAAATAAAAGTATTTCTATTTATTCCGGCCTTAAGAAGTATACTGCATCCAAAAGTAACGATAATTCTGATGATTTAATTGCTTTAACACACACGGGCAAAATTTACATGTGTCAGCCACAGCATATTCAGTAGCTACAGAAAATTTTTAGTTTGAGTCAAAAGCTTTAATTGAAAAAGGAGAGCTTCTTCTAAGCTGATTTTAAGTGCCGAGGAAAGAGGTGTTTTTTGAAAGAAAAGTATGAAAGCAGGATTGCAGGAAAGCGAAGGATCGGCTAATACTTCTTCTTTTAAGCGGAAACATAGAAAGAGATTTTAAATGTTTGAATATTTCTCACAATAAATTAAATTTCAGTGCATTTAGAGAGAAAACGGTAATTCAATTTGCAACGTTTCGATGCGCATCGCAACCCCATTAACGTTGCAAGTCGAGTCTCTAGTGTATAAACAATTATTTATAGTTTAATTACATTAAGTATTATTGTCTCTTTTTAAACTCTTTCCCTTTTTCCCTCTTTTTTCATTACGCTCTTTTTACAGTGTCTGCATAAGGGGAAGTAAAGCCAACAAACATCTGTCAATTTATAGAAATTAAGGTGAAAAATTAAAATTCTTTAAATTTTAATTTAATTTCTGCAAATATTATATATTTATTTTTATTTTTTTTTTTTTAGAATTTGTATCTCGAATTATTTTTAAAATTGAATTTTTTGAAAATCATGTTTTTGTCTACCTCTAAAAACACCCACTTAAATTTTTAATTAACACACTTTTTTGTTATTGTTTTTTTTTTTTTTTTTTTTTTTTAATTTTAAATTTGTTATTTTGGTGGAATTTTTCTGAGAAAAAATATTACTTTTTTAAATTTCTTTTGTCTTTTATTTTAATTTTCATTTTTTTTTTTGGCTGACGATGGATTCATTTGGAATATTTTGGATGATTTATTTAATGGTCACTCAAAATAAGTAAAAATGTCAATAATTTTCATTTTATATTAAAGAAAGAGCTCGTTTTTTTATTACAAACAAAAATAAATATTTTAATAATTTATGTTTATTTTTTTTTATTTTAATATAAACAAAATTTATTATTTTAAATTCATTTAAGAAACTAAAATGATTTAGTATTTAAAAAAGTATTTTTTATTTTAAATTTTGGCGTGCGACTTTTGTTTTGTTAAAAAATTACGAAATAAAAAACAAAACACGTGAGGAATTAGGAAAATTAAAAAAAGTTCTACGTCATTGAATTTTTTTTAATTTTTAATTACACGATTGTTAATTAAATATAAAAATCAATTTACATTTAATTTGTGTAATTTAATGCCCTACACCACATTATTGGTTGTTGTTGTTATTGTAACAACAATTATTGTGATTCAATTTCTGGTTTAACTCCAGGGCAAGAAATTGTGCCACCTCTACAGGATGAGTCTATAGATCTTCTAGGTTAAGAGTGGTATACTAGAACAGTAAGCATCCATTCCCAACGTAGTTGTGCCAAAACTACTCTTGTAGACCTCGGCATATTTCTTTCTAAGTCTGCAATGGGAAGTGAGCGGCCTCCATGTGCAACAGTCATATGGTAACTTGAAACATGTAGATGCTGTATACAACCCGTTACAGTTCTTTAGCCTACATTTTGGCAACTTTTACCACCCTGGAGCAGCATAATTTATTACTAATCGGCCAATCGTTTTACAAACTTCTTTTTGTCAATAAAAAATTTTAGGGCTGACCCTAAGCAAACAATAATACAATTTAAGTAGGTACCTCTCTCCCTGGTCTTTTTCATGCTACGTATTGTCTGGTAAAACAAATCCTTAAAAAAGTGATTACATACAAATTTCTGAATTCTCGCTATTATAGTTCTTTCGAGCAAAAATTTACTGCTTTGTATGGGCGATATCCTTACCTCTGGTCTTATCCTTCCTACGTTTTGTCCAGTAAAAGAGATCCTTGAGAAAGTAGTTAAGACCAAATTTGAGAATTCTCTATGTTATAGTTCTTTAGATATTCGATACAAAATATTTGTTTTGTATGGGGAATTTTTTATAGTCTTTTTTACTTTCGGGTCTATTGAGATCATTCTGTGAAAATTTCATCAAAATTGGCCCAGCCGTTTTGGAGTCTTTACGTTAGATACATATATACATACATATAAACATACATACATCCTACCCAACAAACCAAACCATAAACAAAATGTAAATATATACTAAAATAAACTTATCATATAGAATTTTTGAAAACGTTTCATAAGCACACTTATTATAGCTTTATTTTAATCAAAATTATAAACAATTTTATAATAATGCTCCAAAAATGTTTTCTAAAGCAACAGTGTTTGTAATAATACTTGCTTTACACTTGTTGGAATAACAATATTTACAAATGTGATTAAAAAGATTAAGTTTTGTAAGTGTTTTTTATATAAAAAGTCCCGTTTTTAACGTGTAATTTAAAATATTAAAATATAAAAATATAAAATCTGTGTTTCAAAAATGACTATTAAAATAAAATAAATTGTCCGCAAGGAAACAAAAGATATTATTGAATGAAAAAAGATCCCTAATAAGTAATTTGAATGAAGTTCCAAAATTAATGATGCAAATTGGTTTACAAATGAAAACGAGATTTTAAATTTTGAAGATAATATGGATTCTGAAAAAACTTTTCGGATTCATTTGTAAATTAAATAAAGTCTATTTTGTTAGGCCTCTCTTTAGTTCATTCATTTTGTATTCACAGATTAACAATCTCAAAATCTAAATTTCGTTTTTAAACTGCTGGCGGAAATTACTTACAGATGAGAATGAGCGGAAAATTTATGTTGGAAAGGAACACGGAAAAAGTGTGCTTTAGCTACGCATTATTATTTATTCATTTAAAATTTATTAATTTTCCAATTTTATAGATGCCGCCATTTCTATTATGATAGTGTGAGATTGAACTTTTAAAACATACAAAATCATTTTTCCAATTTGTCAATTAATAAAATTCAAAAATATATAAAAAATAAAATAGTATTTCTATTGAGCTCTAAGCTTATAAAAATATTACGAAAATAAGCTTACTTCAAACATGCTTCAAAAACTATTTCATGTAAGCTTATTTTATAATTGCACTTCTAAACATTTTCTATACTAAATTCTCTTAATAAAATAATTCTTTACAAGTGTTTCACAACAATTATCATTACACTTTTGCAAGCTTAAAGCTTACGCTAGTAAGTTTGTTACAAACTTATTTTAAAGCCTTTTAATTTATTGTGTATTTCATATATGGAAATTTTCTTTAAACCCTATTTTTATAGCAAAATGTCTTTTATGGCAATTATTTATGATATGAACTTATTAATGGCAACTTTTCCTTATTTTCTTTTATAGAGTTTTTTTATAAAAAATTCGAAATTTCGCTATATTTTCTATTTTCAATCTGGCATCTTTTGGCAAAAGAGAGGAGAGAAAGAGAGAGAGAGAGTTTAAAAAGAAGCATGTGCATTTTTTTTCAAAATTGTTGTTATATTTGTCTCTATTATTTTTAATAGCAACATGTGCCATAATTTTATTAAGTTTTTTTTTTAGTTAAACAAACTTCGGTTGTTGATGTTGTTGTTGTTTATATGTATTTTTTGCATTTATTGACAATTTTGTATGAATATTTTTTTTTCATTTTTTTGGCATGTAAAATGCAATTTCTTCGTTTTTTTTTGTCTACTTTTGCAATTTTTTGTTGTTGTTGTATTTTTTGTCTGTTAATTTATTTTAATAATTTAGGTTACAATGACGATATATATATTTTGTATATAGAGAAGAGCAATAGATAGTATATTTGGTGATCAGTTTTTTCTTTTATAAAAGAAAATAAAATTGAATGCGCAAATTGAAAAAACAAAGTGAATTGCATGTAAATAAAGTGCAAGTTCTTTTCATTATCACTCTTTTTGATTTGTTGTATTTTCGCAATTACCTCGAAATAATGGGAGCAGGAATTACAGATTGAGTGATATTTTTTTTTTGTTTATTATAGAAAAACGAGAGAGAAAAAAATTAAAGAATTTTTGGGAGAGTAAAATAGTGATCTTAAATTGATGTTTTTATTGAAAATATGACATAAACATGGGTAGAGGAAAATATATTAAATTTTTAGAACGATCTGTCATTCAAATAAGAAAAAAATAAAACTTTAAGAAAAATAAATAATAAAAATTAAAACAACAACAACAAAAACAAGAAGTTATAATCGCTGAAGTCCGACTATTGAATACCCTACACCTTATTGTTGGTTATAAGTGGAAGCTACCAAAAATTAATGAACCAACCTCGTATAAAGGTGCTTAAGAGTACAGTATACTAACATCCAGGTAGGATAAGTGCGTTCCAAAAGTATTTGTTATGTGGGCGTTACATGCGAACTAGAATAAATTTTAGACCGAACCTCGTAAAATTTCTCACAATGATTTTTGCTTATATTTACCATGATTTGACCAATTCTTATTACAATAACAATGCGTATAAGAGAGATTTAAGCAATTCAAAGTGATATTTGGTAGAGGGTTGTATGGGACCTATGAGAGATAACTAAACGATCTTCGTATAATCATTTTAGAATGTCATTAAACTAATTTATGCTAAATTTCATTTAGGGCTTTTGTAACCTTAAATCCCCATTTCAGTAGGAACATTTGAATAGGGGCTTGGACAAATAATGGACCCATTAGCGCCAATTTCAATAGGTATCGTCCTTGAGGTAAAATAATGACACATGTCAAATTTCATTTAGATATCTTTAGCCACCCAACCAGATGGACGGACATTGTTAAATCGACTCAGAAAATGATCCTGAGTCGAACGCTACACTTCAAAGTGGTGGTAGCACATTCTTTTCTGCCCGTTACAATTTTTGCACAAACCACCTACGGTGGTGTAGGGTATAAAAATGTTCCTAAAGATATTTTTTTTTTAATTTAAAGGAAATTGTTTACTTTTCAATTATTTAGTTTTCGTTTTTTATGAAAAAAACTATATTTTTGTTTATTTTTTAATTTTTGTGATGAATACAAATTAAAAAAAAGGAAAAAAACACTTAAATTTAAATGTAAAAATTTTTTCAATGTTGAAAATTTTTAAACGCAAAAAATAAATTATGTTGATTTTGTTCGTTAATTGTACAAATGTATTATTTAAATACAAAATACAAAAAGAAATATATTAATAAATTAATTTAGCACTTAAACAAAAACATACCACACTTTATTGGAGAAAAAAAAATATATTGAAATTTTTATAAAAAATAATGTTTGTCTTTCAACCACAAACCGCAATAAAATTTTAAAATTGTTTAAAACAAAAACAATTTAATAATATTATTTATTCAATGTTTATTTTCTCCACTTTTTTTAAAATTTGAATTTTTTCAAAAAATTTAATTTTTCATTACAAAAAATTAGCACAAATTTCAGAAAAAAAATTGATTTTATATCACTAATTTTGATTCAGTCATCTAAATTTAATTCTTTTTTCAAATTCAAATTCAACAATTATTCGTACTTTTTGTAAATTCCGTTTATTTTCTATTTATTTACAAAGAAAAACAAAAACCGTTCAAAAACAGAAAAAAGGTTTTGTGTATCAAACTTTTTCCTCTATTTTCAAATAACCGAGAAGACAACTTTGCGCCTCAGGTTTTCGTTTAGAACTGAACTAAAGTGTTGAACTAAATCGTCAAACAAACATTTTGATTTCAATTTGAAATTTTTTCACAAAATATAACAACAAAGCGCCCCAAACTTTTAAACAAAATAGCGCAAAAAAAGCGAACAGAAACAACAACTTAATCAGCCAAACTAGGGGAGGGAGACCTCTTTTGTATTTAAAAAAAAAATCTACAAATAAGCTCTTTTTCAAAAAACAACATATTTATACAAAATCAAAAGTTTCAACTCATTTGTGATGAGCTTTGAGTATTAGCAATATTTTTTTCCATTAATCGCATGTGTATGTGTGTGTGAGCATTATAAAAAAATAAATTCACATAATTATAATTAAAGAGTATTTTAACTTACAGTGTATGTTTGTACTCTTTGCTTTTAAGCTTCTCATTTTTTCTTCTTCTTCTTTTATTTTTAAATCCCCTTTTTGTTTTTCAAAAATCATAAAGCTTTAGATTTCAATGTTTAACACCCATTTAGCATCACTGATATTGATTTAAATGATTGATGATGGTGATTTTGATATTGCGCCTCGTAAATGATTTAAATTGATTTTTTCCAGCCCCTAAGTAACAATAAACAGAGATTTTAAATGATTATTATTTTTTAATTGCGAGAAAGGAAGCATAAAAGTACTTACAAAATGTCCAAAAAGTACCAGAGAATATGCTCATTGTGAATCCTTTCCACTTCAGCTTATTTGTCCACGATTTCATCTTTTAAAAGAACCTCAAAATGAAATCATGAAAACTTCTGTTTCAATTATTATCAAACTTCTAAAAGTACCACAAAATATCAAATATACATATATTTCAAAAAGTACCACGAAGTACTATCTACAATCTTGCATAATTTAATCACAAGAAATAACTTTTTTTTAAGGGTTTAAAAATAATTTTGATTGCGAAAAAATAAATAAATAATTAAACAAATAAAAAATACATTAAAAATAGAAAAAGTATTAAATTTAAAAAGCTCCAAAATAGTACACGAACTTTGGTACCCGAAATATTAAAATGAAATTTTCAATAAAATATTTTTTAGTAAAAAATTATGTAAGTGAAAATTTAATTTTTAGTGAAAAATTTTAATTTCTAGTGAAAAATTTGAATGTGAAGTGAAAAATTTTCAATATTTAATGAAAATTTTAATGAGATTTTGAAATTTTAGTGAAAATTTGAAATTTTTCTGAAATTTTGAAATTTTAGTGAAAATTTGAAATTTTAGTGAAAATTTGAAATTCTAGAGAAAATTTGAAATTTTAGTGAAAATTTGAAATTTTAGTGAAAATTTTAAATTTTTGTGAAAATTTGAAATTTTTGTGAAAATTTGAAATTTTTGTGAAAATTTGAAATTTTTGTGAAAATTTGAAATTTTTGTGAAAATTTGAAATTTTTGTGAAAATTTGAAATTTTTGTGAAAATTTGAAATTTTTGTGAAAATTTGAAATTTTTGTGAAAATTTGAAATTTTTGTGAAAATTTGAAATTTTTGTGAAAATTTGAAATTTTTGTGAAAATTTGAAATTTTTGTGAAAATTTGATATTTTTGTGAAAATTTGATATTTTTGTGAAAATGTGAAATTTTTGTGAAAATTTGAAATTTTTGTGGAAATTTGAAATTTTTCTTTTTTATATCGTTTAATGACCTCAAAATAGTTTAATAAATTCACACATTTCTTTGAATCTGAAGAATAACCCAGATTCTTATGTTTACTTCAGCCCAAATTAATTTTCTTCTTAAGCGAAAATTTCTTTGTATTGGTCTTGAAAAATTATCGTCAAGCTCTGTGACTTGTCCTTTCTTTCTTACGATGAGTCTCTGTTTCTTTAAGACATAATTTGTAGATCCAATTATGAGTTTTAATACGGCTCTGAGATTTTGTCAGCCCACTTCCATTCATCTTTTGGTCTTAGAAGATTATCGAAAAATTATTTTTGGAGTCATGTTGGTATTCCAAAACGTGTTTCTATGTTTATAAGGAATTTAAGTTTATTTAAATATTTTTCACTTTCATTAATCCTTAAATTTCAGATAAACCAGTTACACGTCTGAATATGGCACTGAGTTCATGTCAGCTGATTCTGAATTATAGTTCATGTTGAAATAGTTTACAAGGAAACTTAATATAAAATAGAAGACTTGAAGTTCATTAAAAAGAAATTCTGATCAGATTTAGAAAAATTAAAAATTCAATTTTATTTAGTGTTTTCTCTTGTGAAACTTGTTTATGTGTGGAAAATTTTTTGAAAACTCTTTTCAACATCGAGTTGATGTCTTTTTAAAGGTGTAGAAAATTAAAAGTAGTTATCAACGTTATGATCATTTATATTCTTATCAAATATTTTATAGCTAAAATATTAATCAATTAAGAAGTTTTCATAAAGAAATTTATATTTTATAACCTCAAATAATAATAAAAGTTATTGGACCATTGACTACCAACTTAGAGTTAACTCTTTTAAAAAAACCCCTCCAGAATTATTCAATTCTCTTTGTATGGCAAAGACATAAATTTTGCCCCCACTTAAATAACATCACAAACAAATAAAACGACTTAAATATTATTGGCAAGATATCGATAAAAGTGATACATAATAAAAGCTTTTAATACAAAAAACCCCCCAAAAAAAGAGACAAAAACGATGACGAGATAATCTTGTCTTAGAAAGAAAAAAAACTTTATAAAAAAAAGAGAAAATTAAATAAATTTAAATTAAACAATTTATAAGCAATTTGTTGAATTTAATTTAAATTATGAAAAAACAACATAAATTATGTTTTGTTGCAGCATAGTTGTCGCTTTTTTCGAAAAAAGTGGACATAATTATATTTAAATCAAAGAGGGAATGAATTTTTTTATAATTTTCATATTTCTTGTAATTTAATCTGCCCACATAAATACATTTTTTAATTTGTTCATAATTTGTAAATGATTTGATTTAGAGAAAAAAACATGAAAAAAGAAAATTAACTTATTAATTAACACACATAAATAAGTAAATAAATAAATAAATAAATAAATAAATAAATAAATAAATAAGTAAATAAATAAGTAATAGTCGGCATAGCCCGACAATGTAATACCCTATTTGCCACTACCATTAGATCTCTGTTACGGAAAAACCCGAGTTACACTCGACCACAGATTGTCAAACCAACAACAGCTGTATCAAATGAATATTTTTTCCAAAAAATAATTATCGGATAAAGCCGAGCTGTTACAATAACAACAACATGTAATACCCTACATCACATTGTTCATTGTAAATGACAGCTATGAAAAATTTATGAACGACCCTCGTATGCATAAGTGTGCAGTACATTAAACTAACATTTATGTGAATCTTAAACTTAAATTTTGAAAGTTATTTTCCGGGGGGATTGTGCGGGAGGTAACATAAATTCTGAACTGACCCTCGTACAATTTCATACACTAATTATTGCATATATTTCTCCTAATTTGACCAATTATTATTACAATACAATGACATTCCCACGACAATTGAATCTCCGTTCCAGAACGACTCGAGTTACATTCGGTCAAAGATTGTCAAACCAGTGACAGTTGTATCAAAAGAAAGTTTACAGCTGAACTCTTACAACAACAATACAATCACGTATATGTGAGAATCAAACCCACCAAAGTGATATTAGGAAGAGGGGGGTTGTATTGGACCTATGAAAAATAATGGTCTGATACTTTTATAATTTTATAATGATATAAAACTTTTTTTGTACCAAATTTCTTTATTTCTATTAACGACTTTTATAACTTTAAAACCCTATTCCGGGAAGAACATTTGTCTGGAGACTAAGTGAATTAGTCATACAATTCCATAGGCAAAAATTGATATCTATAAAACTGCGTTCTGTATTTTGTTCACAAGGTTTACATGAACAGCCATCCAACCAGACGGACGGACATTGTTAAATCGACTCGGAAAGTGATTCTGTGTGGAACGTTATGTATTAGAGTCCCGATTTGCGTCGCCTTTTAACAACTGAAAAAATTCGATTAGCGTCGTGGCAATTTCAAGTTGCGTCGGTTCGATTTACGTCGTTTTGACCCCAATTTACGTCGGTTCGATTTGTATTGTTTTGATTTCGATAGATTGCGTCGCTAGAAACGGTTAAATTTTTGTGAATTTTCATTTTTAGCATCTCTAAAAATACTGATCATCAACTGTACATTAAGTTTTAAAATTTAATGAAATAAAATTAATTCCCTTTTCTTTGTTATGTAAGTGGTGCTTAGAAAGTGTCTAGTTATGGTAAGAATGTAGTGTGCATTTCGCCAAAGAACATTAAGGTCGTAAAAAATGAGTCAAAGTAAAAGAAAAGTATTAAGTTTGGAATTAAAATTAGATGTTTTAAATCAGGAGAAAATACTGTTAATATAGGAAGAGTTCTTGGACTTGCACCTACAATAGTAAGAGCAATTTGCGAAAGAGTCAGTGATGAAATTGTAACACCACTCAAATATCAACAAGATACTTTAGCAAGAAGTTTGTCTATTCGAAGTACCTTCTTTTAATTTGAATACACGGAGAAAATAAGTGAAGAATTTAATTTTAGTGTATTTATATAACGAAAGATGATTTGATCTGCATAATACCCACCAACCTGCAGTGGTGTAGGGTATGAAAAAAATTCGATCACAAATTTATTTAAATGTGTGAGTGTTAAACCAACAAACAAAAATTTTGTTTACCATTTAACAATGAAGATCGACAGATCCGGTCTATTTTTATATAGAAATAACTGTATGAGTGTTTTTCCATAACAAGTGTGTGTAAATATGTTTAAGGCCACCTGTTGAGGATTTAAGTAAAACTATCACAACAATGAATTTAAATTCAACAAAATAATCAAATAATTTTTATTAAAAACATTAAAAACACTCACACATACACATATACCAAATTCCAAAAACTATATTATTGTTGTTGTTATCATTTAGTGTTTAATTTCCATTTATTTCAATTTTTTTTAGAATCTTCGCCTGCTGGTGGGAATCATCATCATTTCCACTTTTCAATTACACGAGCTTTTTTTTCCAACAGCTCGTGTTTGGTATTTCGGAATTGGATATTTTAGTTTTTAATTTTTGCCATCTGATATGATTGCGGCATAAAAAAAATAATCATTGTCAATTTAAGAAAAAAGGGGCTGCAAAAATGTTTTTGTTGTTTTTTTTATTGAAACGAGGGATGTAAGGTGTCATGTCACGTATGTATGGTTTTCAAAATGGATACAAAATTATTATAACCCGGAAATGCATAACAATCTAAAAAACATCTAAAATGTTGTTGAAAATTGAACTACATTTTGTAATTTCTTTTTTTTTAATAAAAATAATTTAATATTTTTGTGCTAAATTCGAATAAATTATGTTAAGTTTAATATTGAAAGAATTAAACATGAAATTTTTTCTAAAAAAAAAATAATTTTTTTAAAAGCGAAAAGTTTCTGCTAAGGAATCAATATGTTTACTGATAAAATATTTTTTAAGAAAATCGAAATTTTTTTCGTGAAAAAATCAATTTCTGTCGAATTTTTGCTGAAAATTTAAGTTTTTGATAATTTTTTTTTTAAATTTTCGTTTAACTTAATAATCGATTGTTTGGTAAGAAATCAATTTTTTAAAATAAAACTAATTTTTACTAAATAATAAGTTTTTTAGAAAATATTAAAATTTTGTAAAAATATGAATTTTCAAATTTTAAAAAAATCAAATTTTTACTAAAAATTTTAAAAATTGTTAAAGAAGAAATTGTGCCACCATCACTTTAAAGTATACCGTTTGACTCTGAATCAATTTAACATGTCCGTGCGTCTGCTTGGCTTGTAAACGCAAGGACGATGCCGACTGAAAATGGAAATTGAAAATTTCATTTTGCCTTAAAAAAGGCTTTGAAAATTCTCAACAGTATTGCAAGTGGATCTGCCAAGATAATTTATATAACTAAATCACATAATGGGCATATTAATAGATCACTAATCCAAATAATAAAATATTGATGGAAGATCACACATCCGATCGAATTTTCGGCCTTATTTTACAGACACCAAGGATATCATCCCATCTGAGACCAACACACAGGAAGAATTTCACCAAATGATGGTAACAAAAACTATTACTGGCTACAAAGGAAAACACATAATCAAACGATTTCCATAGTTCGGGCCAATAACGCAAGCAAGTACAGTTACAAGTCAGTTGGAGTAATATTCTTAACTGTGAATTTTTTCTAGCACTTTTCAACGTATCCTTGCTTGTTTCTAAATATCGTATATACATTGACATTTATTTTATTGTTTTATATTTAATTTTAATCTTATATTTAACACCGACTGTCGTGGGACAATCTATAAGTTGGATCAATATCTGAAGCTACAAACATCATAGCATAAATAAGTAACATTTGACGCAAGACGGAATTATTAATAACTCAAACTAAAATTATGTTTAACTCCTTTATCATTTTCTTTAAAAATAAGGAAATTAAATAAAATCTACTTTCTAAAAAAAACTTACTTGAATATATACTTTTATAAGGCCAAATACGAATCTCATAAATGGGATTTTCAATTTCTTGCAGCTACAGCAAAAGGAGATGAAAAATATCCAGCCTCAGAAAATTCTTATTACAGTCCTAATTGATATTTTAATTTCTATCGGTATTGATATATTAAGATTAATAATCTGCCGATTCATCTTATCTTTAAATTTTCAGTCTTCTCAAAAGATCAAATTTCTTATTAAAGAATTTAACAATTAAATCTTCGTTACGGAACACTTTTTCGAAGATCAGCATTAAGCTGGTGCTTTCGTTTTTAACCTACAATTGGATTGAGGACTAGTGGAGAACCATAATTACTCGTATTTTCTATATAATTTGTCTGTACATCCTGGCAAAATATGCAAATTAGCATCACCATTTTAAATATCTAAATTAAAAAAAGTTTTTTATAACAATTTTTAGAAAATTTTAATTACTTCCTACTTATTGTACATTCGTCTGTAATTCCCTTTCTTTTTGAGCCAATTTGCGTCAAAATTGATATTCCAATTGTATTTTATAAACTGTTCAATGTATTTCCTTTATAATATTTATAACTTGTTACGTTTTTGTTCCACATTTATTCCTGAAATTTTAAATTACTTAAAATAAAATAAATTTTATGGCGGTAATTTTTTATAATCAGCTGCGTTGCCTGTAGAGCATTGCCAGATGTAAAATTATAAGAAAACTGTCAAGTTACGGTAAGATTGGCAATGCTAATGACAGCAGTGCTACCAACATTTCAAAGGTTTTTAATTGCTCTTTATTAAATTGTTAAATTTAATAATAAAAAATTTAATTATATAAAATTTATCAAATAAAATAAAAATATTGTTTTCGAATAAAATTATTAAAATATTTTGTTATAATTTAAATTAAAATACATGTAAATTAAAAACACATGGAAAGTAAATGTAGCGAAGACAAATACCAATATGTTGTCTTCACTAATACCAAGCAAATTTGAATTGTCATTATTGCACAAGTGCTGCCAAGTTGTAAAAACAATTGAAAGGTGACATTAAAAAGAAAATACATGTAAATATGAAACATTAATTACATGTGTTATATTTAATTAAAAAGTTAATTAATTCAATTAATTTGAATTATTTTATTCATTTGCATTTTTCAATAATTAAAAATATCATTATGTTTTCAGAATTTTTATCGTTTCGAAAGCAGCAAGTCTACTATCGGTTTTGATTTAAACTTTTTATCGATTTTAGGTCTTCAAAAGCTGGTAAAAACTGTAACAAAATGTAATTATTTATTTTTCCGAGGATCTAAATTAGTTTTTAGAACAAACTAAATTATTCAAAATGATTTTAAAGCCTACAATGTGATTATAATCATCGGTTTATGTCTCAACTATTTATCGAATTAAGATATTCAATTCTAAAACCTTGTGCTAAAAATCGATGTAATCGAGTTAACAAATATATAATTTTGAAAGATCCTTTAGATGTTTATGAATGTAATGAAGTAATGAAGTTCACAATACTAAATGTTATAGCGAAATTTTACTCTAATTTATCGATTTATAATTGACAATTTAGCTAAAGTTCTTGGCTAGAACTAAAAGGTTGCCTCAGATATCGGTTTATCTATACTGATTTAAATAGGATACTTCGTAGGACTATAACTAATACTCAGGCCAAATTTCATAAAGCTATATACATTATTGTGGATGTGACAACAGACGGACATAACTAAATCTACTCAGATTTGATTTGATGTAAGAATATATATAAATATTGGCGTTACAAACGGAATGACAATAGTTAATAATAAACTAAAATCTTTTAAAAATTTCCTAAGCGAATACCATTTCTATTTGTAGAAACTTTGTGACAGATTTTTATTAAAAGTGATTTAACCTTAAATAAACTAACCTCAATTTTTACTACTTGAATGATTGAATGAATCCTTATAAAACTGTCAATTAATTACAACTTTTTTCCACAATTTTTAATTTATAAATTTAGAAATTTTTTAAAAAGTTAAAAATTCAAACTCATTTATACGCACGAGCGCATTTCAAGTGCGCACTTTAAACCAAACAACCCCCCTGGAGTACAGTTAAGACTTTTCAACTATAGACAACTTGAAACCGTTACCTGGCTACCACATTAGTGACAATTGTTAACAGTAATAATAACTAGTTAACTTTCAGTTCAACAAATGGTCTGTCTGTCTGTCTGTCTGTCTGTCTATCCATTCATCCGTCTAAATGCCAGCATTTTAATACCGAGTAAAACAAAAATAATTCTAAAGTGTTTACGAGGTCTAGTTAGTGTCAACAATTGATTACAAAAATTCTCATTGTTTTTCATACGATTTTTGCTTTAAATTCTTTTTAAATATTTACTAATGATTTTTGGAGTTTTGTCCTTTTTTCAAATTTTAGTTCAAGTGTTACTAATTGTGGTAGGAAAACAAATTTTCTTTTATAGTTTTTCTTCTTTTCTTTTTGTCGTTTGTTATATAAAATGTTGACATGTCCAAACATCTTTTGTTGCGGAAACAATAAAGGAGGACGTAGGGCATTGTGATCTTTTATTGTATTATGAAATGTTGATGATAAACTTTTGACACGCTTGTCACTTTTTCCAAAACATTTGCAATTTTATAATAAAATGATTTTTTTTAAATGGTCCATTGTGCGGTGAAATGAAAAAAAAAAGTTATTGAAATTGAAAAGTAATTTTTTTATATCGGGAATTTCAAAAGAGTGCGAAAATGTTTTCGATGAAGTGATCTTGATAATTTTTAACAGTTCAAAAGGTTTATGTTCATTCGGATAATTTTCCTTTTAGCTGAACTACAACTGAATTTCAACTGAACTATGGGGTGAACTAGGGACTGAACTGGGACCTGAACTAGAACTGAACTAAGGGGTGAACTAGGAACTGAAATAGAATAGAACCAGAACTGAACTAGGAACTGATTTTGGAACTGAATTAGGAACTAAACTAGAAATTGAACTAAGAACTGAACTAAAGGCTGAATTAGGAAAGTAATAAATAACGCCAAAATTTAATTTGATTTTCAGTAAAGGAAAATTAAAATTGCAAATGTTATTTTTTTGAAGAGTCCATTATAATTTCTTAAAAATCCTCTGAATCCTTTTGATAATAACTCTATTCCTCTTAATGATTTATTTGCATTATTTTTGCATTAACACTCTTTCTCCTCCCCTAAGCATTTTGCAAATACTTTTAAATTAAACTCTTAATATGCAAAATTTAACCCTAAACTAATTTTTTGTTATGGTTTCACACTTTAATTTACCGTTCTAATTTTTATAATTTATTTAAAATTATGTGTCATTGCTATTTTTAACTAATTAATTTATCAATTTCAAACAATTAAAAAAAAATTTGCAAATTTGCAAAAATATGTTAATTTACCTTTTTTGCATTGAGAAGTTGGTTTTCTGTTGAAAACAAACAGATAATTTAATAAAAAAAAAAATCCCCCTGAAACTAAAAATAGAATGGAAATAGGAAAATGATCTCGCGAATATTGAATTACAAAATAAATACAACAAACAAAAAGATGAAAAAAGGAGCACAAACAAAATGTTTTTTTAAACTAATTTGCATAATACGATAATAAACAAACGATTTACAACAAAATAAACAATATAAAACCTTTAAAGTCAATACACAAACATTCATATATCAACAACAACAACAACAATAATAAAAAAAAAACAACTCATTAGCATATTCAAATTATTATTATGAAAAATACCAACAAATACAATAATATTAAGCAATAACTGCAAAAGCAGCAGCAGCAGCAACAACAACAAAACAAACATGCAAATTTTCATTTAATCCCTTTCTTTTGTTTATGTTTATGTTTATGATTTTTTGTTTCAATCTCACCGTTATTTACTCTTTTTGCTCTAACAAAATTGATTAGAGTAATAAAATCAAAAAAAAAAAAAAAATGAGTATTTAGAAGAGAGTCCTTCTTCTTTGTTAAGGTTTATGTAAATGTTCATTAGTTACCCACGTTTTAGAGAGGAGACAGGAAACTTACGTTTTTTTATTTGTTGTTTTTTTTTTCTGTTTGTTTTATTGTTGATTTGTGATTTATAGCACACACACTTATCTATTTTTTTTTGTTCATTTATATTTTTTTCTTTGCTCTCTCACACAAATTAACATAAAATTAAATTGTATTTAAATCAAAACATACTCTTTTTCTCCTCACAAACACACACACACACAAACTGATTTATTATTTAAAATTGTTTTTACTCTGTTTTCATATGGAAGTTTGTTTATTTTAATGAAACCTAAATAAACTCTTTAAAGTGTAAGATTTTAGTATTCAATAATGATAAAGAGTAAGAGAGGGAATAAAGTCAGCCGCATAGTCCTTTTCCATTTGTTGTTTGTTGTTTTTTTTTTGTTAAGAAACAAGAGCTGTTTGAAGCGTGTGTTAAACGTGTGTTAATAATATTTATGCAAATAAACGGAAATATTTTTAAACAACAAAATATTTTAAATAATTTTGTAATCTTTTCATTTTAGAGGTTGAGATTTATAAATTAAAATACTGTTCATTTAATGGCAATGACCTTGGAATTGAATTTAATTGAAGAGGATTAAAAGGGTAGAGTGCAAAAATAGTACCAGAACGGGTGAAAAAGTACCGAAAATTTGACAATTCAAAATTAAAAATGAATTTAAAATATTAAAAAGGAATTCGGACTATATCTGAAGTGGGACTAAATAAGAACTGTACTAGAACAAGATTTTAATTAGAAGGGAACTAGGGCTTATAGTTCATCATTAGTTGAGTTCCTAATTCAGTTCATAGTTCAGATCCTAATTCAGTTCCATTTAAGTTCTTAGTTTAGTTCTCGTTCAGTTCTAATTAAGTTCTAGTTCAGTTTTGGTTCATTTCTAGTCCAATTCTAATTCTGTTCTAGTTCAATTCAAGTTCAGTTCTAAATCAGTTCTAGTTCAGTTCTAAGCAAATTTTAAGAAAAAATTTTATTTAGTATTTTCCAAAAGTACTTTATTTTTTACAAATTGTACCATTTTTTAAATTCATTTTAAACTCTAAAGTTCTTAATCAAATTGACTCCTTTTCCAAAAAAAATTCAATTTGATTCTCATTCAAAATAGCACCCAAATGAAAAAAGAGTACTTTATCTAATCATCCCCTTTTCATATAAAATTGAGCATTAAGGCCGTAAAAAAGAGCAATTGCAAGGATTTTAAACAGGACAATTGACGTGCGCCGTTAAAAAAAAATCTTTGTTTTCAAATCAAATGGGCGTTTTATAAGGTTTTGATTTTTAGCTCTTTTTATGAGAGAAAATCTTTATTTAAGGGTTACACTAACACACCTCAATGATTTTCATATGAACCCAGAGTAATTTAGCATAAATCCTTTGAAAAAAAAAACATCCTTTTTAATTAATCATAAAAAATATTTCCATTAATCGGCTTATATCATGTAATAAACCAAAAATAATGACATTAAACCCTTTTTTTCAATAACAAAATTTTAAAATTCCGAATTTTTCAACATTAATCCCCTCAAAAATTAAAGAAATATTTTGAAAACAACTTAATTACACACACAAAAAAAGGTTTATCACACATTTTAGAAAAAAAAATATAAATCACAAATTAAATAAATATTCTGAAAAATATATACGGAATTTTGATCATTTATTTTATTGATCTTCATTATTAGTTTCACTCTCATTATCCAAACCCTCATTATCCGGATGAAGAGTGGCGGTTATGGTAAATTCAATATTTATTACAGAATCATTATGATGACCATCTCCTCCTGCTTCTGTATCGGATGGATTTATTGTTGCTTGATTTTCTTCATTCTCAAGAGAGGATCCACTGACATTATTCTCTATAGAGGTATTGGAGTGGACTTCCACAAAAGTAAATCGAGTTGTTGTGGCCATTTCTAAAGTTTCGGATGATGATCGAGAGAGTTCGCTACTTGCGACTATGTTGGGATTCTTTATAATCGATATTTCAGGTGAAAATGTTTCTTGGGATTCGGTTGGTAGGTCCCTCATGTTTTCTACAAGAGATTTATCCATTTGAGAGTTCTTAGGAGAAATGGAAGCTTCTTTTTCTCTCTCCACATCGCTAAATTCATAATGCTCCGAAATGGTTTCAATATTCTTAAGATCCTTAAGAGATTCTGAATTGTTTAAGGAGCTTTTATTAAATCCAGTGTCTTCCTCATAAAAACCTGGATTTCCTAAACTGTTATCCAAAGTAAATTCTCCCAACGCTGTTGGAAATTCCACATATTGTTTATCCGATAAATTTTGTTTTCTCGAACGATGACCACTCTCTGTATAAGAAATTGAAGACCCTGAAGCTTCTGTACTTGAAGCATCTGGAGATTTAGATTCATTGGACTTAGAGGCCTTAGGTTTATCACTAGATTTAAGATTTTCTCGCTCTTTAGCAGAACCTTTAGATTTAAAAACAAATAAATCTTTTCCTTTCATCCCTTCTGAATTTTTTGAAGCCCCATCAAAATTCGCAAGCCTGTAAAGGGACTCACATATATCAGGCATTAATTCTTCATTATTCTCTTCAGTTTCTCCCAAACTTTCGATAATCTCTTTATTTTCCCTGGAGATGAATGAGGAGTGAACAGCACAACATGGAATTTCAGTATTTATTCCGATATCTTGTCTCTCCAAAATATGAAATAATGGTCTAATATTATTTCTACCCATATTGTAATCAAATGGGTGACACCAGTTTCTATTATTTCCAATTGCTGATCTCATATTTGGATTATTTACACTGTAAGGACGATAACGTAAACGTCGTCGCATTAATTGTATTAAATTTATGGGTTGTTGAAGATCTGGAGATGGTAAACGGGGTCTACGTCTTGCTCGGCCACGATTTGCGTTTCTTCTATTACTCATTTTAGCTACAAAATCTAAGCGTTATTTTAAATAGAATTTATAGAAAATAAAAATATTGTGAAATTTAAAAAAAATCCAAAATTATTGAGGGATTTTTTGAAAAGGAATCGAAATGTTGAACTAGTTTTTCTTTCAAATTTCAGATTTGACAATTTGAAGAAAAAGAAATCATAATTAGAGAAGGTGATTTTTAATGTAGAATTTTTGATAAAAAGGAAATTGTTCACATTTCATAAAAACTTCCAGTAAAAAAGGAAATTCCATTAAACAGGAAATTTGTTAAACATTTTCTTAAACAGAATTTCTTTTGAAAATTTTCTTAAACAGATTTTTTTTAATTTCCCTTAAACAGAAAATTTTCTAAATATTTCCTCTTATTGAAATTTCCTCTAAATTTACAAATTTTATTGAAATTTACTCTAAAAAGGAAATTTTGTGAAAATTTCCTTTAAATAGGAAATTTTATGAAAATTTCCTCTAAAAAGGAAAATTTATGAAAATTTCCTTTAATAACGAAATTTTATGAAAATTTCCTTTAAATATGTAATTTTATGAAAATTTTCCTTAAACATGAAATTTTATAAAAATTTTAATTGAAAGTTTCCTTTTTTATTATTTTATGAAAATTTACTTTAAAAGAAAATTTTATGAAAATTTCCTTTAAAAGAAAATTTTATGAAAATTTCCTTTAAAAGAAAATTTTATGAAAATTTCCTTTAAAAGAAAATTTTATGAAAATTTCCTTTAAAAGAAAATTTTATGAAAATTTCCTTTAAAAGAAAATTTTATGAAAATTTCCTTTAAAAGGAAATTTTATGAAAATTTCCTTTAAACAGGAAGTTTTATGAAAATTTCCTTTAAACAGGAAATTTTATGAAAATTTCCTTTAAACAGGAAATTTTATGAAAATTTCCTTTAAAAGAAAATTTTATGAAAATTTCCTTTAAAAGAAAATTTTATGAAAATTTCCTTTAAAAGAAAATTTTATGAAAATTTCTTTAAACAGGAAATTTTATGAAAATTTCCTTTAAACAGGAAATTTTATGAAAATTTCCTTTAAACAGGAAATTTTATGAAAATTTCCTTTAAACAGGAAATATTATGTAAATTTCCTTTAAACAGGAATTTTTATGTTAATTTCCTTTAAACAGGAAATTTTATGAAAATTTCCTTTAAACAGGAATTTTTATGAAAATTTCCTTTAAACAGGAAATTTTATTTTTTAACCAAGAAAGTATATGAAAATTTCCTTTAAACAGACAATTTTTATTGAAATTTTAAAGGGAAATTTCAAATTGGACTTCAATTTTCTCTTAATCGAAAATTATTCTTCAATTTTTGAATATAAAAATTTTCTCTTAATTAGAAACTGATCTTAAATTTTCTCTAAATCAAAAATCTTAATTTTCCAAATCAAAAACGGAAAACTGATGGAAATTCTTTTCTTAATCGAAAACTGATCATAAGTTCTCTGTAAAATAATAAAAATTAGAATATTTTTTCTTAATTGGAAAATGTATGCAATTTTTTCTGCTGCTTGAAAACGATCATAATTAAGAAATGATCTTTGTTTTTCTCTAAATCAACAATGGATCGTAAATTATCTCTTATAATTGTTAAACGCCATTTCTTGATCAAAAACTGTTCTCGATTTCTTTTATCGAAAGCTTTTCTTTAACTTTTTCTCTTAATCGGAAACTGATCTTAAATTTTCTTTAAATTAAAATTCTTAAACTTTATTTAAATGAAAAACTCAACTTCAAATTTATAAAAAATTTTGTTAGTGGAAATTGATCATTAATTCCTCTAAATTGAAAAAGACAGAAATTTTTCTTTTAATAGAAAAATAATCTTAATCAGAAATTGATTATAATTTTTCTTTTAAAAAAATTGATCTTAAATTTTCTTTTAATAGAAAACATTTACGATTTTTTTGTTAAATAGAAAAAGATTCTTAATTTCCTTTGAAAAGCAAACTGAGATTTAAATTTTTCAAAATCGAAAATTGATCTTCAGTTTATTTTAAGTAGAAAACTCTTATGCGAAAACTGATCCGAAAAATCTCGTTTTGAACAAAAGTTTTTTTAATTTTAAAATGATCTAAAATTTGCTCATAACGTAAATTGAACATAATTTTCAAAATGGAAAATTGATCTTAAATTTTCTTTAAGTTGAAAACACTTAGTGGAGTTCTTTAAATATAGAAACTGATCCAAAAGTTGGATACTGAAAATTGATCAAAAATTGATCTTCTCTAAATCACTAATAGATCTTAAATTTTCCTTAAAATGATAACTGATAGGAAAATTTTAATAATTGGAAAATGATTTAAAATTTTCTCTTAAATGAGAACTGATCTTAAATTTTCTTCTTTACTAAAATTCATCTTAAATTTGTTTTCATATTAAAATGATCTTACATTTTCTTGAATTAAAAAAGTGATCATTAATTTTCTCTAAAACGGAAACTGGCCATAAAAATCGTTCCAAAAGAAAGTGATCGTGATTTTTTCAAAGGAATAATGATCATTAATTTTTCTTTAAAATGTTTAATTTTAATAAAAATAATTCAATTTTTCTTAAAATTTTCAAATATTTTCTCATTTTATTTTATTTTTTTTCTTTATCATATTCTTGACTAATTATTTTGTTTTTGTTTTATGCGATCTTTGGCTTAATAACTATTTTTAAAAAAAGTCTACACTTAAATATTAATTAATTTTTAAAACAAATTTTTTTTAATTTACAACGTTTTTAACTCTTAATTTTAAATATTAAAAAAAAACTTAAAAATTAATGATAAAAAATTAAACTTAAAATTAATTACAAGTTTAAGAGAGAGTGAGAGAGTAAATGATCTTGGAAAAATATGTTAACATAACATAAACATTGAGATATAAATGTGGTGACTAGACTAGAACAACGCGAGAGTTAATGAAAGTTGGTGGGAGAGAGAGAGAGAGAGTGAGAGAGGGAAAAGGAAATCTTAGAAAATAACTTCTTTTACAACAAATTCTTTTCTTTTTATCTCAAAAATAAAACTTAATAATAGATTTTTTTCTTGTTTTGAGAGAGAAACATTAAGATAACAAAAACCTTTTTTTTTTTTGGAAGGGAGAGAAAAGCTGCAAAGTCCAACAGAGAAGGAGTACGAGATTATTAAAATACACCCGCTGTGAGAGGCATTAAATGAGTTGGTGTTGGTGTTGTTGTTGCAATAGACGAGTTATTGTTGTATAATGCATTCGTAGAAGAGGAATCCATTTGTATATTCCATTCATTACCGTTATCATTATTTGAATTACTATAATAAAAATCTGGACCTGCATCGGAAGTGTAAGCAGATAATGTTTGATATTGTGGCTGTTGTTGGTGTTGTGGCGAAGTTTGTGATTGTGTTAATAAAGCGTTATCGCTAAAGTTGGAGTGTGAAATGGTGGTGTGGGAGAAGTTATCAGTTACTGAGTACAAAGCGGAACTGGGTGGTAAATCAGCATCAAAAACAGAATTATAAATATCAGCCGCTAAAGGCGAGGCGGCTGATGAGGAACAGTTGGTATAATAAGAGGGACTTTGTTGTTGTTGCTGCGGTTGCTGCTGTTGTTCTGTTACCAAAGGCATTGTTGAGTTCATCTCAAAACCATTTAAGGAAGAAGATAAAAAGTTGGGAAAATAATAATCATCGGAATTATAACCCGAACTACTGGTCAAACTGGATGTATCATCACAACTTTCATACATCCATTTTTGAGGATCATTTATCAAATAATCCGGTTGGAGGGTTTGAGAAGTTTGCTGATCATAAATTGTGTTCGAATGTTGACATAAAACCGATTCATCATGTAGAGAATTATTAGGAGAATATTGCTGTTGTTGTTGTTGTTGTGGGTAATGTTGATTATACGAAGTCTGGGTTTGCTGGGCTGCTTCATAAGGTATGTTATAAGACATTTGTTCCAGGGCGGCTGAATGATTTTGATTGTAATTAAGTTCTGTTAAAGAATTCTGATACACTGGAGTGTTTATGTCAGTGGAAAGCCATTGAGAAGTTGTTATGCCGGCATCAAAGTGGCCTGGTTCTTGGTTATACATTGCTGGAGTTGTGGGAACATTTGTATTATTAGTCACATCTCTTAGAGAACGTTTCTTTTTGGTAGTCTGTTGCAAAGAGATATCGCTTGTAGGATCCATTTTATTATTTGATCTTTTGTTGCCTCGCAAACTGCTTAACTTTTCATTTAAGGCGGCATCTCTGGCTAGAATAACGGCCAAACTTCTGGCCCGTCTGCCGGTGCCCAATAAACGTCTAGCTTCTGAAGAACCTTTAGCTTCAGGTCTGGGATGATCATGGGTACCTTTAGCTTGGAAAAATATGGCGTTACCAGAACGACGCCAAAAATGGGTAACCGGATAACCGCAGTGACCACGACAAGCCTGGATTTCCAAACGGCCTGTACAGTTTCTGTAATCACAATCGAATGAAAAATAAAAATTAATTTCAGAAACAAATAAAATAAACGGATTTTCTTAATTTTAGTAAAAATCCAAATTTTTATTAAAGAATTTCAGAATTTTAGAATACCAACCTATTGGGACACTGTTTTCCTTGTTGTTTACGGCGGGCCTTATCGCATATGGCGGGTCTGAGGTGGACACTATTGCCATTCGGTAATTTACAATTGGCCGAACATAACAAAACGCCCAAACAACTTTTTTTCAAAATATTAATATTATGATTGTTGGTATTTCTCATGGCCCAACCGGAGGCATGTTTTTTGGCATCTTCATTGGAGGCCGAATACACTAGTCTGCAATGGCCATTGGCCCAATCATGAAAATCATCAAATTCATGAACCATCGGTATAACTGTATCATTAATATCCCAATCGATTTGTACACGAGATCTGGTAGCAGGAGGACTGGAGGCGCCACAGGGCACAGTTAAAGGTGTGTTAATAACCATTTTGTTTTTATTAATTATTTTCTTTCAAATTCACTATAAAACACTTTTTTTCTTCCAAAAAAAATTATTTTAAAACATTTGTTTCGTCTTCTTTTTTTTGTCTTCAAATTTTCCAATTAGTTTTTCTGTTCTTTTCGAAATTCCAAAAATTTTTCAAATAATTTCGCTCTTTTTTTAGTTCTCAAAAAAAATTTTAGTTCTTTTTAATTTCTTTTTTCTTATTTTTTCCGAACTTTCAAATTTTCATAACCGTTCGAAACGACTGCGCAATGCTGACTGACTTCACTCTGTCATGCCTTTAGCCTAAGTTCCTGGCAAACGAATCTTGAAATTATAATCGATACCTTAACTTCAAGAGGGTTGATTCTTTTAACAATTTAACACGTACACACGTACACACATACATACACATACAACAACAACATAACTCCTCTCTATGCTGATTGGTTACTTCATATAATGGATAAACATAATTTTATCCAAATTTATCCAAAATTATCCAAGTGCACTGAAAAATATCTCTACTGCAGTGTTTTACTTCAGTTTACTTAGAGTGTGAGTTTGTGTGTGTGTGTGTATGTTTTAAATTAGTATCTGTGTGTTGTAGTTGTATTTTATTCCAACTGCTTTTTGTTAGGTAGTTAATTTATTGTTGTTGTTGTAGTTTTTTCTATTGTTTTATTTAATCTTGTGGGTTTTTTTCTTTTATTTACAATTTTTTTTTTCAGAAAATTCATTTAACAAATTTGAGTTTTCATATTTAAATTTTACAAAACAAATGTCCTGCTTATTGGAATACAAAAAAAAGAAAAAAAAAAAGGTATGGAATTGTATTTAAAGATACATTTTAAATGTTTAAGATACAATTTTTTTATAACAATTGTTTCGAGTTTGTAATGTTTAATTTAAATCGACAATTTTGGTTAAATTTAAAAATATTCTTTCCTAAAATTTAAACGCGATAATAGAAGGAGCTTGGAATTAATTCTAGAATCAGAAATGAACTATAATTGAACTAGAACCGAACTAGAACTGAACTAGAACTGGACTAAAATTGAACTAGAACCGAACTGGAACTAAACTAGAGCTGAACTAGAATTGAAATACAAATGAACTTGAACTAAAAGAGAACTAGAACCAGAAGTACTTACCAGAACTTTATCGCTTTTAAAGTTGTAATAGACACTAAAGTTAAAAGCTGTACTAGAAGCAGAAGCTGTTAAACTGAACTGGAACCTGATTTATAAGCCGAATTAGAAGTTGAAGCAGAATTGGGAGCTGAGCAAGAACTAGTTACATCTAGAAGCTGAACTTGAAACTGAACTGGGAGGTGAGCTGAAAGATAAACTAGAAGCTGAGCTGGAACTTAAACTAGAAATTAAATTGATATTGAACTAGAAGATAAATTAAAAGTTGAATTAAATGATGAACTAAAAGTGAACTAGAAATTGAAATATAAGAGAACTTGAAGTGAACTGGAACCTGAACTAGAGATAATCTGAAAGCAGAACTGGAAGTTGAACTAGAAACTATAACAGAGGCTAAGAAAGGAACTAAACTGATTTAGAAGCTGAAGTATAAGAGAACTGTTCTACCAGAAGCTGAAGTATAAGAGAACTGAATCAGAAGCAGCATTTGAAGACGCTAAACTGGAAACAAAACTAGAAGCTGAACTAGCGAGAAACTATACTGGAATTTAGAAGCTGAACTAGAGTAGTTAAACTGGAAATAATACTGGAAGCAGATAAAGAATAAGAAGAAACAGTGTTAAAAGTTTTACCTGAAATTGAACTGAACTGTAACTGAAACTAAACGTGAACTAGAATTTAAACTGTAATCGAATCTAAATTAGATGTCAAATTTAAAACATAAACTGGAGGTCATCAAAATACATTTGGTGAAATTTTCACCAATACAAATTCAGAAGCTTAACACGATCATAACTAGAAGCTGAGGAAGAACTTGGACTAACATTTCGACTATTTCTTTCATATCAAAGTTATGATAAAGATTTTAGCACGTGATCATCCATACAAAATCCTCTTAAAAAAACTGTGTTAAAAGTTTTACCTGAAATTGAACTGAACTGTAACTGAAACTAAACGTGAACTAGAATTTAAACTGTAATCGAATCTAAATTAGATGTCAAATTTAAAACATAAACTGGAGGTCATCAAAATACATTTGGTGAAATTTTCACCAATACAAATTCAGAAGCTTAACACGATCATAACTAGAAGCTGAGGAAGAACTTGGACTAACATTTCGACTATTTCTTTCTTATCAAAGTTATGATAAAGATTTTAGCACGTGATCATCCATACAAAATCCTCTTAAAATCAGTTTTATAAAATTCTTGGAAACGTAAAACATCCAAAGATAAACTTCAACAAATCTTAAGACATATGGAAAAATGTTGTAAATCCTTTAAGGATGTAAATTTCTTATCAAAATCAAAGATTTTGATTTCCTAATAAAATGTCAATTTTGTAGCATTAAAGCGTTTTATTTCTTATGACGGAATAGAAATTTTAAAATCTTGACAAATAAATTCTCACGCATTTAAATTATATAATAAAAATTGAAGAAAACAATCAGATAAAAAAAAGATCGTAACAGATATGGCACGTTAACAACCCCTTCAAGGACGTTTTCTTAACCGAAAATGGGAGAGCGCAATAGAAAAAGGTGTTCAAATTAACACTAAAATTTTATTCATAATTTTGAAAAAAAAGAAGTCAAGATCTCCACAAATTGATATCTCAATGTATAAAACATCAAAAGGATCATGAAAGGAAAAAAAAAAACACTGGAAGTGTTAGCAAATATTTACAGTTATAAGAAAGAAGTTCAAAATGGGCAGGACTTTAAAAGGAATAAGACTATAATTTAAACTACAAACTACAATTAGAGGTGATGAAAAAAGGGATTTTGTTAAGGGTGATTTCTTCTCACTTTTCTTTTAAGGGAGAATGGGTGTTAAAGGAGAATCTCAAAAGTTTTAAACAAAGAAAAAAAAGGATTATTTTGAAAAGCAAAAGATCTTGTTAAAGAAAAAGGATTTTTTTTGAAAAGTTAAAAAGGTTAAATGGAAAATCACTTTAATGAGGTTGTAATTTAAAGAAGGAAAAGAAAGAAAAAAGGTAAAACTGGAGGTGTGGCATTTTAATTATGCCACACAATTAATATTTGACGTCAATTAAGGATTAAAGACATGTTTATGATGGAAAAGATATAACAATTGAGGAAATGAGAATAAATGTTTGACAATTAATGTCATTAACAATTAGATCACTTTTATTAGATTAACCCGAAAAATGAGTTTAGAATTTTCTCACTCACTCTCTCTCTCTCTCCCTCTCATTCTCTCGCTTATAATATAAAAAAGGGAATCTATTTATTTGTTATATTAAGATCATAAATTTAGTCATAATTATTTGATGATCTAGAGGTGGCGATCAGTGAGAGAAAAGAATTTTTGAAAATTTTTAAACATAAATGTCATCGTAAATTTGAAGAGTTTCAAAAACCAAACAATTTCGGTTATAAAAACCGCCTTCATTTGAGGTTAAATTTTAACAATTTTCCAAAATAAACATTTTTATTTTATGAAATGCGTTTGTGTGTGTGTGTGTGTGTGTATTCAGACCAGGTCAAATTGGCTTCCTGTGGTGTTAATATCAGAAAAACTTTTCTAACCTTATCTGCATTTGTTATCAATAGAAAACTAAGGGATTTTTATTTCATATCCATAACAATCATCATCATCATCAGTTTATGAAAAACAATTTTCCTTAAATACCATCATATTTTCGTTTAATTAACTTTTTAGCGAAATTGGAAAAATTGAAATTTACTTTCAAACTCAAGGACAATTTCTACACAAATAAAATCTCCCAAAAAAAGAAAAAAGAAAAAACATTCCTGAACACAGAAAAACTACTGGATTTTAATTTATTCCCCGCAATCAAACAAAAAAAACTGAGAGATCATCAATTGATAAGCCCCTCCAAACAATCACACAGTTAGTGCAAGATCAATAAATAATTTCGACTCTCTGGCTCTCTATGGCTTTTCTTTCAAACCACCCCATTTTAAAGGAAAACTTTAAATGTTTTTTTCATAACAAAATTTTCCTTTTGTTCTGAAACATAAAAAAAATTTATTATAAATTTTCATAAATTGAAAAATCAATTTTCTATTAAAAACTCTTGTTGATAAATGAAAATTTTTGAAAACCAATTCGAACATTGACGAGTGTGTGTCACTATGTGTGATTATGTGTGAGTGTGTGTTAACATGTTGTTCCAATGATGATCGTTTTACTTTTGTTGTTGTGTGTGTTTTTTTTTTTCTTCTTTCTCTCTCTTGTTTCTTGTTGTTTCTCTGGTAAGTGTTATTGTACACAAGAAAACAATAGACGCAAACAACCTCATAAAGATTTACACTAACTGATAACCACAAAAAAAAAACAGCAAGGAAGCCAACAACAACAACAACAAAAGAACTGAAAAACTGAAAATTGAAAATGTTAAGTTAAAAAAAAAAAAAAAAAAAAACGAAACGAATAAGTGAAACTGTAAAACCAAACGATCGTTTGTATCGTTTTTATATGAACTGTGGAATTATAACTCAGTGAGTGAGCATTAACCCTAAAAGGAGAAGTTGTAAAACAAATCCACTTATAGATCAGTTACTAGTTCTGAAATAAATTAGTCTCTAATTCAGTTTCTAGATTAATTCTAGTTCAGTTCTAGTTCAGTTCCAGTTCAGTTCTAAATCAGTTCAGTTCTAAATCAGTTCCAGTTCAGTTCTAATTCAGTTTTAGTTCACTTCATTTCAAGTTCAGTTCTATTTCTGTTTTAGTTCAGTTCTAGTTCAGTTCTAAATCAGTTCAAGTTCAGTTTTACTTCAGTTTTAGTTCAGTTCAAGTTCTGTTCCAGTTCAGTAATAATTCAGTTTTAGTTCAGTTCAGTTCAGATAAGTTCAAGTTCAGTTCTATTTCTGTTTTAGTTCAGTTTTAGTTCACTTCAATTTCAGTCCAGTTCAGTTCTAATTCAGTTTTACTTCAGTTTTAGTTCAGTTCAAGTTCAGTTCTAAATCAGTTCCAGTTCAGTTTTTCTTCAGTTTAAGTTCAGTTCAAGTTCCGTTCTAGTTCAGTTTGAATTCAATTTCAGTCCAGTTCAGTTTTAATTCAGTTCTAGTTTAGTTATAGTTCAGCTCAAGTTCAGTTCTAATTCATGTTCTGTTTCCGATTCTAGTACATCTTCTGGTACAGCTTTCAGTTAAGTTTCGTTTGCAGTTTCAAAAACAACTTCTAATTGAGTTATATTTCAGTTAATAATTATATTTCTAGTTGAAATTTTAATTAAGCAATTCTAGTTCAGTTTCTAAAACAGTCGAGATTCTAGCTAAGTCCATAGTTTAGTTCACAAATCTGTTTCTGGTCTAATATAACTTAATTTTCATTTTCTCGATCATCTTCTGATACATCATTTGTACAGCTTCCAGTTCAATTTATAGCAGAACTTTGAAATTAGTTTCTTGTTTAGTTTTAGTACATCATGTGGTCTAGTTTCTAGTACATCTCTAGTTTTTCTTCTAGTTCAGTTTTTTCAGATTCTAGATCAGTTGCTAGTTTTGCTTCTGGCAGAGCCATTAATTCAGTTTATAGTTCAGCTTCAGTAACAACTTCCAGTTCAGCTCCTATTATTGGATCTTATATACCTTTTAGAGCAGCTTCCACTTTAACTTCTAGTTTAGATTTTACTCCAGCTTTCTAGTACAGTACAGCTTTCCAGTGTAACTAATAGTACAGCTGCTAGTTTAGCTTTTAGTACAGCTACCAGTACAGCTTTTGGTAAAGCTTGCAGATTCTAGTCCAGTTTCTAGTTAAACTTTTAATTTATTTTTCTCCTAAATTTCTTTCACGAGTACTCTGACCTCTTAACCATTTTAGTGTTAACTTGAAAAACACTCTATTTGATTTTGTAATACCAACGAAAATTAAAGTACTTGTGCGCAATCGCACCATGTCCGTCCGTCTGTCCACACAACTTAAATTCCCAACTAACAAAGTCATTTTCATAACATACAGAGAATATCCTGCCGGGTTATACAAACCCAAATAACGACAAAAAACACACAACACAACACACACACACTTTATGAGTCTATGTTTGAGCTGATGTTTTACTAGAGATAAAACACCAAACATTTTCAACATAAAAGAGATTGTAAACAACAACAACAACAACAAAAATAATAAAAAATAAAGAAAAAAATCATTTGTTTACGACATTTATTTGCAAAACAATTTATTCTGCAGCAAAAATAACTGAAATGCGATTGACAAAAAAAAAAAAACGTAAAAAGTAAAAACCAAGTGAATGATAATAATAGAAGACAATAGCGATAAACTGACCTTAATTTAAATGAAACAGTTTTAAACTGTTTTTAAGAGGATTACAGAACCTAAAGAGCAGGTTACCTAAATTAGGAAACTGATTATGGACTTAAATTTTGGAAAAATGATGATAATTTAAATTTCCCAATAATGACAATATTACAGGAGATGAAATATGATGAAAAATACGAGAGATTAAAAGGATTCAAAAGAATTAGAATTTCGTAATGAGATTCAAAAACAGAAATTCTCACGATCGCCAAAATATTTAAAGTGAAAATCCAAATATTTGAAAACAATTTGTGGCGATTTAAAGAATAAAAAGATTAATTTAGATTTTTAACAAAAAAAATATTGTTTCATTTAATTCTCATTTGAATGGAAATCGTTTTGTCTAAATTAAAAAACAATGATCATAAGACAGAGAGAGAGAAGGAGAGAGAGAGAGAAATTCCATCAATTTCTATTAAAAGTTTTAAACAAATTTTTGTTTGAAGCGGATGTGATTGATTCGTAATAAAAATGAAAAAAGAATAATTGTCAATTGAAGAGTATTTGACATGATTTTCTTTATGCATTTAATTAGTGGAAAGAGGGAAGTTTGTAACACTCTCATAAAGATCACTTAAATTCATAGATCTTTTGTTCATAATGTTACATTCAGATTAGACTTTACAAACACACACACACGCACTTAAATATGTATTAATAAGGAAATTAATTTAAATCTTTACACCCAACAACGATGAGAACCAGTCAAATACGATTTAATGAAAAAGATCGTTTTTTTTTCAAAACGAAAAAAGCTGCGGGCGTAGGATCAAAAATAATTCAAATTGCGAAAAAGGAAAGCAAAAGAAATCATAAAATCAGTTTCAATGACAGTTTCAAAATCTATTTACAAGGGAGTATTGCAATTGCAATTGCATTTGCAATTGGAAACAAGACTCAAAAGACACCATCACAGTGATCTTAATTTCCCTTTTCACCAAACCCTGTGTGCGTGTGTGAGAATTTTTCTAGTTCAAGAGCTCGATAATAACTGATCTCATCATGTAATGTTAAGTAATTTACACACATAAAAATATTTTATATTTATTTTATTCTTCTTCTTATTATTATGATGGTAGTGAAGGTTACGTTTTGTAATTTTTCAATTAAATCAAATTTCTCTTTTGAAAATTCAATTTTCTCTTAAACAAATAAAGAGTTGTTAAAATGTTTAATTACCCCCCCAAAAAAACAACAAAATAAAGCGCAACCCTTAAGGTTTTTATTTTACTTTCTTTTGGGTTTCACGATTAAAAGTTTTTTCATATAAAATTTCCAAAACTCGTAAAAAATTTAAAGAAAAATTTTTTTGAAAATTCTAGAAATTATTATGGACTGGTAATCAAATTCTCTATGCGGGTTTGGTAATTTGTAGGTTTTTTTTTTGACATGTGAAAGGATATCAAGAAAAGAAAATATTATAGAAATTTAATTGTAGAAAAAAATTTCACGAAAACCTTTCTCAACCACTAATTCAGTCCATAATTAAGATTAAGTACAGCTTCCAGTACAGCTGCTAGTTTATTTCCTAATTCAGCTTTTAGAACAATTAAGCTTCTACTCCCGTTCATTGATTAGCTTATGGCACTTGCCAGTACAGCGCTAGATTAAGTTTATAAATCAACTTCTGTTTCAGCTCTAAAAAGAGATTCCAGTACAGCTGCTACTTCAACTTTAAGTGAAGTGTATACTGCAGTTTCCAATTAAACTCATAGTTTATTTAATACGTTTCAAGATCCACCTTAGATTCAAATTTATTCCGTTTTGGTTCTGATTTCAGTTCAGTTTATAGTTTAACTTCCAACTTCATTTATTTCATCCTTTAGTTTAGCTACAGTCAAGTTTTAGTCCAATTTCCGGTTCCGTTTATAGTTCAGGTTCCAGTTCACTTTTTAGTTCAACATTTAATTCAGTTCTTGTTCAATTCTTTCACTAAAATTTAAAATTTTCACTTGAAATTTGAAATTTTCACTAAAATTTGAAATTTTCACTAAAATTTGAAATTTTCACTAAAAATTTGAAATTTTCACTAAAATTTTAAATTTTCTCTAAAATTTGAAATTTTCACTAAAATTTGAAATTTTCTCTAAAATTTGAAATTTTCACTAAAAATTTGAAAATTTTCACTAAAATTTGAAATTTTTACTAAAATTTGATTTTCACTAAAATTTTTTATTTTCTCTAAAATTTGAAATTTTCACTAGAAATTTGAAAATTTTCACTAAAATTTGAAATTTTCATTAAAAATTTGAAATTTTCACTTAAAAATTAAAATTTTCACTAAAAATTTGAAATTTTCACTTAAAAATTAAAATTTTCACTAAAAATTTGAAATTTTCACTAAAAATTTGAAATTTTCACTAAAAATTTGAAATTTTCACTAAAAATTTGAAATTTTCAAAAAAAAAATTTTAATTTTCACTAAAATTTGAAATTTTCACTAAAATTTGAAATTTTCACTAAAATTTGAAATTTTCACCAAACATTTGAAATTTTCACCAAAAATTTGAAATTTTCACTAAAATTTAAAGTTTTCACTAAAAATGTAATTTTGTCACAGTATTTAAATTATAACCACAATCTGATTTATTCCTTAATATTTTGTCAAAAAAGCAGCTGTTATTTTATCAAAACCTAATTACATCATTCAATCATTTGAATATGAAATCCATTTAAATTTGAATTTTCAAGTGACCGCCATAAAGATGTTTGATACATTTTTCTCATTTTCATACCAAAACAAAAAAAAAAAAATACTCTTAAGGTTTTGAAAACGCCTTAAGGCGTTTTAAAATGCAAAAAAGAAATAATAATTAAACCACTTAAGAGTTCAAAATCCATATCAGAAATATTCAATAGAAGGAATATTTTGCATATGATATAATGTAATCGATCATAAAATGATATTTTTGTATTCTGATATTCATTCAAGAACAAATAAATGTGTGTAAACCACTGACCCTTAAAGGCAAAATGATCTTAAGATCGGTACAGAGTTATTGAAAGAATTCTTTTAAATCATTTTGAAAACTCAATTATTTATGAACCAGAGAATAAAGAAAGAAAAAGGACACACAGATTAAGGGTACAATAGAGAGGCGTTTTTAAGACCATTTGCATACAGAAACGCACGTACTCACAGTTTGATTTGTAAGAACAAAAGATCTGTTAACAATATCATTTTCATATTCATTTCAATTTTCAAAACTGATATTTTTATTTGTTGATAAAAATGTTGAGGACGGAAAAGAAAAAAAAATTCGCCAAACAAAAGATTTCTATTTCTTCAATATTCTTAGAGTTTCAAGTGATCTCCCTCTCTCTCTCTCTCTCGCACGCACACACATTTCGGTTTTAAAACGATACATTATTTTTGAATGAATGAATGAAGTAATGAGTGGTAATGTTAAATGGATTTTTATATGAGAGATATGAGCCGATTGTGGTATTATGAAATTAATAATAATAAAATGTGTTTTTATTTTGTAATCAATACTCTGGGGAAATTCATTTCAGAAAAAGAATTCTTTCTGATATTAAATAACCGTTTCAAATAATAAAAATCTTGAAACAATCTTGTAACATTTGAATACAGTCTAAAACACACATGCGCCATTTTATAAAGACATTTTTGTTATTTTAACAAATTTTATCAAAATTCTTAGAAATTTTTTTCTTCAAATTGAAAAACAATTATGCATATGAGAGGAAAAAAAAGAGTAAAATAAAGGAGTTATTTAATTTTTAAATAAAGACTGATAATGGAAGAATTCATGATTCAGTGATTCATATTTTATATTTTTTATCATACATATGGGAGGTATGTGCAAAAGTTGTTTCCTCTATTTTTTCTCCCTCCTTTTTCGTTCATTTTCCTCTTACATTCTCTGTGTTCCTTCCTTTCTACTCTCTCCTTTTTTAGTCTTTCACCTTTTTACACTTTCCATTTACACTTATTCCTCTCTTCTATTATTTACCTTTTGCTTCTACTTTGCAATCCATTTATTTCCTTCCTTTTTCTTTTTTACACATTTTTAATTTGATTTTTTATCCATATTCTCTGATTTATTTGTCTTTATTTTTCCTTCCATTTTTATAAATTCAACTTCTCCATTTTCTTCCTTCCTTTTATTTTATAATGTTTTCCCCACTATTTATTTAAACTTTTTCTTTTGCTTTGAAAATTTTTTTTCTTTCCATTGAATAATTCATTTTTCTCTGTCTTAATTTTTTTAACATTCTCCTCCATTCTTGCTTTTAAAACATTCTTTCCTTCATTTCTTGCAATCACCATCTCCATACCTTTATTCCAACTCCTCCTCTTCTTTGTTTCATGCAAACATTATTCCTAATTCATTCTTTCCAATTCTCTTTCATCGAACTTTCCAATTACATTTTCTATTTGTTCTCCTATTATTTTTAATTCTTCTCCGCCTTTTAAATTTTCTTATCTTCCATTTCTATTTAGTTTCCTATATGTTCTCTTATCCCTCTTTTTGTGCTCAGCTTTTCATATTTATCATTAATTTTTCGCTTCTCTCATTCCTCTACATTTTCTTTTCCTTATTTTCTATCTTTTTTTTAACTTTAAACTTTATTTCCCAGTTATTCTTTGTTATATTTTCTCTCTCTCTCCCTTTTAGTAAGCTTTTTGTTTATTTTTTCTTTGTCTCTTTTCATCTTCTATTCGCTTTTTTCATCTCTTTCTTAATTTCCTTTTTAATTTTCTTTAAAAGTTATCTTCTATGTCTTCTTCCGTCTTTCTTTTATTCATTTTTCTATCTTTTCCAAATCCTTCATTTTCTTGCTTTATAATAATTTGTATTATCCTTTTTCTATTCCTCGTTTCCTTTTATTTTAGAATTTCTTCTGCTCTTTACTTTCATTTATCTTTAATTAAATTCTTATTTTGCTTTTAAAGAATTTGGTTCATTATTTATTATTTAGTTTTTTTCTCTTTCTTCTTTCCTCTACCACTTTTCTTTTCCAAAATTCTGTAATAAATTTTGTATTTTTCTTTTACTGTTTTATTTGAACTTCAATTTCTCTTTTCTTATTCTATATCCTTCTTTCTTTTATTGTATCTGTCCTATTCTTCTTCTTTATCATTTTTACCTCCATTCATTTTTCTTCCTTTTCCTTAATTATTTTTTATTTCTTTTTTCATATTATTTTTATTTTTAGAAACCATTTTTCCTTTTTTTGTTCTATTTCTTTCTCTTTTATTTTCATTTTCTTCCATTCGTTACTGTTTTGCTTTCATTTATTTTTTTCTTAATTCTCTTTCTGCCTTCTTTTATTTTATTCATGAATTAGGACTCCTCTTTGACAATTTCACTATTCACATTTTTATCACACGTTTTTAAGCTTAAAGTTTTATTTGATTTTTTAATTTTCTTTGCAAATGATCTTCCAACTTCTATCGATCTTGCATCATTTCTCTTCCGTACTTCTACATCGATCTTCATGAATTAAAGGATCCGATCTTCATTTGATCTGTTTGATGTCCGATATATTTCAAATATATCTCCTTTTTTCTAATTTACTTATTCCTTTTACTGATCATATTTCTTCTAATAAAACGATCGATGCATTTGAAGTTTCATGGCGCTAAATAGATCTTTCCATTCTCATCGTTTTTACATTTTATTACTTTTTAGATTTACCAATCGATCTATTAGCATTTGATTCGATCACTGATCTCTCTATAAGATCTATAAATCACTAACGACTTAAAAATTGTCCCTTAACACCTTTTGAATTTTCTTTTCTTTCCTTCCTTTTTTTGGGACGATTTAATGCGATCACTACATTCTTATTGTATCATATTCCTGATCCATCTCTAGATCACTTAAAACTAAAAAAGTTGTTTTCACTTCAATTATCTCTTTGGATTAATGGATCTATTTTCCCTAAAACAAAAGAACGACCTCGAAGTAATTGATCACACGATCTTTGTAAAAATAAACATTTAAACCACTTTGTGATCACCCATTAAAACGATCTTCATTGTCTGTTATTCTTTCAAAACGTCCCTAAAATTAAGAAAAGAAAAATCTAAAACAATATGAAGTGTGTCCAAAGACAACCGAAGAACCACAAATTGTGGTGGATAAATCCCTTGAACAAATAATCAAAACAAACAAGACAAGAGAAAAACAAAAAAAAAAGATTTCTTTGAGGAGAGAATGTGTTAAGAGAAAACGATCTTGTTGGATTTGAACAAAAGAACAAAATAAAGATCTCAAATGTCGCATTACTTTTTTAAAGTACAATTAAGACCCCACATGTTTCTTTCTTTTTTTTTGTAAGAGATCGTTTTGAAAGTTTTCCGCAAAATGCTAATTCTGCGAACATTCTTTTTTTTGTTTCATTAATCGATCATTATTTTCGTTTTTAATTCGGTAAGAAAAACATTTTTGTTGCTCTTAAATATTTATCATGTGTAAGAGATTTTGATAAATTTCTACTTCTTCTTCTTCTTTATTATTTTTTACAATTGTAATTAGAATAAAAAAATGTATTTATTTTTTATGTGGTTTCTCAAGTGAATGCACATTAACCCTTAAAGGAGCTAAAGAGAGCGAAAAGGATCAGCGATCAATAGTTTAGAGATCTTAAAAATTTTATACATGAATTAAGCTAGAGAACCTTAGAATAATATTAGTGAATATTGGTGAATTATAGAGCAGAAAAGCTTAAACCCGGTTTGCTGTGCTAACCTTTTCAGGTGCTTTAAAACCTTATGAATATTTTTATGCGACACGTAAAAAGTTTTAAATAATTTTGTCTTAATATGGGTATAAATATCTTTTACATGGTATAGTTTTTATTAAAAGCCTTTCAATACTTTAAGCGTTAGAGACGTCACAAACAAACGTTTTTTTATTTTTAAATTTTATGTTTTTTTAAAGTTTCCTTAACAATTTAAAGTGTTTTTCTTTAAAAATCGTTTTTAAACCGCATACTACATTTATGCTGATCTTTACTGATCCTGATTACTCATTTTAAGGTTAAATCGAAATGTTTTAGAATTTTTCCTGCGAATTAGTTATTTTTGCTACATTTGATTAAATCTCTTCCATCAAGCGAATTCATTTAAAATGTCTGTCCTTAAACAGGCAACGATGCGTGAGAACTTCTTCTTTTTTTCTCCTTCATTTAAATTCCAAAAGTTCTGTCTTCTCTTAAATATTGTATATCGTCCAAAAGCTATTGAAGCTTATGAAATTGAGGTTTGCAACCCCTGAAATGGAAAGTAATTTTAATAAAATATTTCATTATTACTGTTTAAAAAACGGTAGGAAACTTTTTTCAAGTGTTTTGGGTTTTTTGTTTTTTTTTGTTCATCATTTTAATGAAACAATGAACGAGAAGAAAGGGATGATATTTGTTGCTGGATTTTTTTTTAATTCGTTGCCATAAGTATCTGTCAAGTGGTCTCTTGTAAATTTGCAACATTAGAAATGATATTTTGAAGAGTCTGCAACAGCAGCATGCAACAAGCTTTATTCAAGTAGAAAACATATTGTTGCTTAATTTGTGTCCCATAAATAGAAAATTCCGAAATTCTGTGTGTGATTTTTTTGGATTTGAAATGTAAATCTGATCTATCAGTAGAACTTGTTCCTGTAAGTCCAACTTGTTCCTGATCCCTATTTTCTTTTCTCTTAAAAAAAGTTTTATTTTTAATTCTTAATTTCTTTCCTGTCATTTCTTCCTTGAGTCTTTCTGTTTCAACGATTTGATTGATCTTCAAATACCGATCACCAAACCATTTTTATAAAATTTGTCAAGTTTTCCTCATCTTCATTCCTCAAAATGATCAAACCATGAATTTCTCATCATTACTTCATTTCAAGTTTTCATTATCAAGCCAGAAATATTGGAAAATATCTTTAAATGAATTAACCTTTATGACTTATTTGCAACACGATCGTTTAAAGAATCCTAATAAAACCGAGACAGACCATTCTAATCGTTAAAATTTAGCATTAAGTTATTAAAGATCAAAATTTTGAAACTCGTTTTTTAATTGCCTTTAAGCGATGTCTCTCATTATTAACTGATCAGGATATAGTGATCTTGTCACAATTTTTTAGAGACTCTTTCAATAACATTTCACTTAATATTTTAACTGTTTTTCCATTATTTTTCTTTTAGTTTTTAATGAAATTGGAAAGATTTTCTTTGATCATGACGATTTAATAAAAATGAAGAAAATTTCTTGTGATCATGAATAGGAGATCTTGTTATTATCTATTGTAGTTCAAAAAACAGACCTGTTTTATATAGAAATTTTAGAATTAAAAATTGAAATTTTTTATTACATTAAATTAATTTCAGTGCTTTAAAAGGAGATCTTTTGTGATCTTTTTTATAACGATCACTTAAACTTTAATTAATACAATTTTAATTTAATAAGGAATCAGTGATATTGTAACAATAATTACAAGTTTAAGTAGTAAAGTTATTTAAAGTTTGAATAAAATAAAAATTTATTATGATTAGGAAAAAGGTGATCTTGGCGTAACAGTTTGATCTTTGACCTCTTTTTAAAATGATCTTCTAACACGTTTTTTTTTAATTTAGAAACAACTATTTTAATGCTTTCTTCGATCCTTCTAATTTACAAAGTTTTGAATTAAGTAATGAAAGCTTTATAGTGATCTGTTACTAGTGATCTTGTCATAATATTTTTTTATAACAACTGATCTGTTTTGAATGTGTTTGATTGTCCTGCAATTACATTTTAATATATAAAATAAATGTTAAAATTATAAAATAGATTTTTTGCGATCCTCTTTATCTGATCCTTTGATCATTAGAATTTTGTTTGATTAGTAAAATACGAATATTTTTATTTTGAGAGGATCTAGAATTTATACTTTTTTTAAATATTTAATTAATAATGTTTATTATGATTCTCTTTTTAAAAAACATTTGCATTTGAATTTTAGAACAGAAACCGTTTAATTAAGATTCAATAAAATTTGTATGGTGATCTGGAATAAGTGATCTTGTCATTTTTTAACGATCTTGTAATATCGAATATTTCCGTTATTTTAAATTCATATTACTTAGGTTTATGGTGATCTGGGACTAGTGATCTTGTCATAATATTCTTTATAACTACTGATCTTTTTTGAATATGTTTGATTGTCCTGCAATAAGATCACTTGAATTTTATTTTTTGTTAATTTCAAAATTTTGAATACTTTTGCTTTCAGGTGATCTGGAATTCAAACTCTTTCAAATATTTCTAACAATGTTTTTTTTAAATTCTCTTTAATTTGATTAGAAATCAATGATCTTGTAGCGCTTTTTTAAGTCATATTTTTTTGTTAGAATATTTATACTTCTCCCGACATTTATTATTAACAAAATTTTGAATAAAATTAAAAAAGTGATCATGTCAATATATTTTGTGCAGCATATGATCTCTTTTAGTTACGATCTTGTAATATTTCTATTTTAAGGTTAAATTTTTATTATTTTTAAGTCTTTTGATAATCAAGAACCGTTTTTTAGTGATCTAGAACTGGTGATCTTTTCATAATATTTGATCTATTTTAACTATAAGTTTTTTGCACTGTCCGCCCTTGCAATTTAATAAATTTAATAAACTTTGAAATTATAAAATTAATTTCTTCAGATCCTCTTTAAAACGATCAATTGAATTTCCAAATTTTCAATATTTTGTTTTTGAAGGGATCTGGAATTAGCACTGTTTTTAATACTTTTAAAAACTATTGATTTTTAATTTACATTTGCAAATTAGAGAACATTTTTCTAATAATCAGGAAGTTGTGATCTTGTTATAGGATTTTGTTTTTATCTTTTGATTTTTTGATCTTCTTTTTCGTCGTTTTGTCGTTAAGAATAAGTGATCTTGTCAAGAATTTTTTAATTAGAAAATTCTAATTTTAATATTATTTTCTAGGTAATAAAATTTATTGGAAGAAGATCAAGAAGAAGATCACTTTTTAAAGATCAATTTTTTTCAGCTTTTTCTAATTTTTGTTTATTTCTCATAATTTTTTCTATGCCAACAAAGTTCTTTGACATTTTGCTTAATTAAAAAATAAAAGTAAATTATTAGTCTTCCCAAAAATCTCTCTCTTTCTATTTTTAGAAAAAAAAGCATTAATTGAAAAAGTGCATTAACCTCTCGGAATTTCTTCTTCTTTTTATAGTTTTCATTATATGATTTGCATTCAACACAAAATAATTGAAATAAACAATTTTCAAATAGAAATTTAACTTTTTAACACAAAACACAAATTAAATATCAAAATATCGCCCTTTTCTCCCTATTCTGCCGCTTTTGAATAATTGTTATTATGTGTGTGTGTACTGAAGCTGATGCTCAAGATCATAATGATGTTTAATAGATCTATTATTATTTATTTTTATTATTGTTATTATGATTATGACTCTGGTTCTTTATTTTTGGTTCTTTCGTTATTTTCACTTTATTAAATTTAATTAAAGATTTGTGTTCAACAAAAAATAACATTTTTTAGGGTGCTTTTTCATTCATTCAATTATTATTATTTTTAGCTTCTTCTTATTAACATTATTAACTATTTTTGTTTATTTCCTGCTTTAAACCTACAAAATGGAGTTTTCAGTATTTTTTCATTTTTTCAAAGTGTAAAAATTTCATTTATTAATGCGTTTTGTTCCTAAAAAAGTAATAATTTCAGTTTTTGTGTTCTTTTTCAATTAATATCAATTAAGCTGCACACACTCCTAAATACACGCCATTTCTGTTTATTTAACTATTTTGTACATTCAAAACTTTTTTCGGAAACATTTTTATTCTTTTCAATTTTATAAAATTTGAAATATGAGTTTATTGTCATTTGTATTGGAATGTGTGTATGTGAGTGTGTAGAAAAATTTTTAATAGAAAAATTAGGGTTCAAATGCCTTTAGGGATATATTTTTTATTAGATAAATGTTATTTATTTTAATCATGATAATTTCCAAAATTATAAAACAAAATTTAAAATAGAGTTATTTTCATAAAAAAGAGATAAATTTTGTATGAAAATATAAAGTGACTGAAATTAAACTGAATCTGCTTTAATGAAAAAGTCAAATTTTTGTGAAAGTTTCAAAATTTTTTGAAATTTTAATTTTTTAATGGAAATTTAAAATTTTTAATGAAAATTTACAATTTTAAGTAAAAATTACCAATTTTAAGTGAAAATTTCCAATTTTTAATAAAAATTTAAAATTTTTGTGAAAAATTTCAAATTTAGAAAAAATTTCTCTTAAAAATCCTTATTTTCGTATCAAATCATAAGAAAAGTAAAAATTGCTGTCATTTTATTAAAAAGTATTATAAAAAGAAAATAACTTTAATTTGTGATCACGTGAAAAATTTCAATTTTTAGTGAAAATTTCTCTTAAAAATCTATATTTTCATATAAAATCAAAAAAAAAAAAAAAAAACTGCTGTAATTTTTTTAAAAAGTATTATAAAAAGAAAATAACTTTAATTTGTGATCACGTGAAAAATTTCAAATTTCGTAAACATTTCTCTTAAAAATCCTTATTTTCGTATAAAATCATAAAAAAAGTAAAAATTGCTGTGATTTTATTAAAAAGTATTATAAAAATAAAATAACTTTAATTTGTGATCACGTGAAAAATTTTAAATTTTATTGAAAATTTCTCTTAAAAATCTATATTTTCATAAAAAACCATAAGAAAAATAAAAATTGCTGTGATTTTATTAAAAAGTATTATAAAAAGAAAATAACTTTAATTTGTGATCACGTGAGAAATTTCAAATTTTAGTGAAAATTTCTCTTAAAAATCTATATTTTCATAAAAAACCATAAGAAAAGTAAAAACTACTGTGATTTTATTAAAAAGTATTATAAAAAGAAAAAACTTTAATTTGTGATCACTTGTGTTTTATGAAAATTGGATTCTTTTTTTGAAATTTTAAAATTGTTTATAGGAAATCGAAGATTTTATGAGATGTTAACTAATTAATGTTATTTTTTGAATAAGAGTATAATATAATCAATATTTCCCTAATAATAAAGAAAATATATTAACCCGCATTTCCCACCGTTGGCAAAATCTAAAATTTACGTTTTAATGTTTTATTTAGAAATTAAAAGCAGTATTTATGTTTATTTTTTGAAAAACAACTAAAATTTAAAAAAAAAGTATTAAAGTGATTTTTTAGTCATAACAGTTTTTTTTCAACAAAATAACTATAACATTTGAACGCGTGTCAACCTTGAGTTTATTTTTTCTATATCTTTACACAAAATTGTGCCTTTTTGGCAATAAGCGTTATTATTCCAGACAGATAAATCTTTTTTCTAGCATTAATATTTCAGTCTTATTGTCAATATAATGTTAAATTTTAAAATTAGAAAAACTTTTTTTATTTTATCCCTAAATCTTTTAAGGTATCGAAAATCCCTGACACTCCTTTTTGCCTGTCCTTAGTTTTTGTTTTTGTTGCTTTTGCTTTTTTTTGCCTTAAATTATTAGCGTGATAAGAGAACAATATCGCGATCAGTAGTTTGTTGAACATAATCATTGTAATTATTGTCGTTCTTCTGGTCGTTCGGTCTTTCCTACTTAATCACACGGATTTTGTATTTTTGTTCTTTTCACAATAAACATGCGTTAAACATTAGTCATGGTTTATGGTCCTGTGTTCTAGGATAAATAATGATAATTCGTTCTACACTTTAAAATGACAATTATGCGAAGAAGACTTTTCTTTTTTAACTTCTTTTCTTTTTTTTCAAAATTTGGACAATAATTCATTTTATTAAAAAATCGCCTTTATTGTTGAAATTTTAAAGTTGTTTTTTCGCTTGATTGCATTTTGGGTGTGTGTAATTGTGTAAGGGGTGATATTTTGTGATTTTTATATCTTTCGCAAAAAAGGTTCTTTTTTAAACACTTCAAAGAGTTTTTAAAAAAAGAAACAATTAGTTAATGTGAAAAAGAACTGATAACATTTTTTAAAAATTTTGCAAAATCGCAAAATCTCCTGCTAATTGCTTTTTATTGCCTGTAACGAATTTTGTTTAAAGGTGTGAAATCTATTAAAACAAATAGTGGACAAATTTTTTTTTTGCAATTAAGGATTAAAAAATCAATTAGTTTCAAGGTAACGAATAATTTTTTTAAAAATTTTTTAAATCTTAAAAGTAACAATAATCTGTGATCACATTTTATGTTGTAACAAAACATATTTTTATATAGATTTCTATATTTTTAACATCAAAAGTTATTTTAAAACAATTTTTCCTAATAACAAGAAAATGACTTTAATCTGTGATCAATTTTAAAAGTCAGAAGCAAAGTTATTGCCTAAATTATAAGAAAAATAAAATTGTCCTTAATATTTAATATAAAGATTAATTTAAGAAAACAGCTAAAATACGTGATCCCTTTCTATTTTCATCAAAATCAATTTTTTTAGCAAAAAATAAACTAAAAAATTCATATTTTTTAATGCAAAACAAAAGTTCCTTAAATAAAGTATTAAACAAAAAGAGTAACATTATTTTTTGATACTTAATTATAATCTCTGATCATATAAACCGATAGTCAAGGAAAATAAAAATTCGATATTTTAGCTGTAACATTTATTTGTGATATGTTGTATTTATGCCACAAATCCTTATTTTAGTATTTTAAGCATAAAATATTCATTTAAATGTAAAATTTAATAAATGACAATAATTTGTGATCAATTTGATTTTTTAACAAAAACATTATTTCGATATTTTTTATAAAAATTGTGCCTAAAATAACAATTTTTATGAAAAAAAAACATAAAACCAGAAAATAACACTATTTTGTGATTTATTGTATATCAACCAAAAATCATGATTATAATATTTTTTGTATAAAAAGTCATTAAAAAATAAAATTATTTTATGGAAAAAGCCTAAAACTCGAAAAATAACTATAATTTGTGATCAATTTGATTTTTTTTTCAATAAAAAATTGTTCATTTTAATATATACTTTTTAAATTATTAATTTTTGTTTTTAATTCTTATATTTTTTTAATGTTTTAAATCCGCAATAATGTTAATTTAGCGTTTTTTCCAAAATTTAGTTAAATATTTCCGGATTTGAATTTTGCACAAATTCTGTTATAATTACGAAATATATCATTAACATTAATTTCGTAATTCTAAATCAATCAATTTAAAATACATTTTATTCTTTTTTTCCTTATGAGTGGGGAATGCGGGTGAATATAAGATTTTTGTAATTTATTATTGATTTTAAGTATTTTTCTACTAATTTGATGGGAAATATTGAGAATAAAATAATAATTCAGAAAAAAAAATTATAATTACAAACTTCCTGTAATTTCTTAACTGAATTTTAGAAAATCACTTTAATTTGTGATTACTTGCAATTGTCAAAAATCAATAATTTATAACCATTATAACCATAAGGTTGGAAATTAAAACAACTTAAATAATAAAAAATTTTTGATTTTAGTTTTATTAATTAAGTCCTAAATCCTAATATAATCATAATTTGTGATCACATTAAATTTCCTTAGAAAACATATTACATTCAAATTAAATTGCTGGTAGAGTAAAATTCGAAAAAACCCAAACATTTGGTAACAGTTTCCAGTTTAGAGAAAAAGACATTAATTTGTGATCACTTTTAATTACATTTAAAAATCATAATTAACAATAATATGTGATATCTTAGGTGACAACAAGATTTTTAATAATTTTAGGCCTTGTTTAAGTGCTCACAGATTAAGCTTATTTTTGGTAAAAACCATAATTCAAGAAAAAAAGAAATTAGTAAATTTGAGAGGTAATTATTTAAATAAAACCTTAATCTAGAAAATAACAAATATTAACTGATTTACTTCATCATATTCGATTAAATTATTCGATTTTTTATTAAAAATTTTATTCATTTATGAATTCAAGTTAAAATGACGATATTTTGTCTTAACAAATACTCTCTTAAAATTTATCTCATATTCTCTATGTTATAATTAAGAGGTTTTGGAAAAAATTGTTTATATTTAAAAGAATAATTTTATAAAAAATCTATGATTAATTAATTTTCGATTTAATCTGACTAAATGTCAGTTAAATCTTCAGAAAAGAGGCAAAATCTCAAAAAGTAATCCTAAAAAAACAACGAATATTAATGAACATCACAAAATTTTTGGGAAACAATCACAAACAACAATTTGCCATCAAAGAGATGTTAAGGCAGACAGACGAATGGGCTGACAGACGGACAAGTTTCCCAAAATACAAAACAACTTCAAAAGAGAATTTCATCCACAAAATAGATAACATAATGAGAATATGTCCTTTTATTGTGATGAGATGTTGTTGTTGTTGTTTTTGGATAATGAACAGTTTAAGGGCCAACAACAAAAGGATAATCACAACAAATAACAAACAACAAATACAACTTGAATTCGAGAAGACAATAGATTGTGAATTTGAGTTGAATTTGAGATAAAACAAATATTACAAGTGTTCACATATTCACTGGAAAATAATCTAAATCAAATGAAAATTAAATTAATTGTTTTTATTTCTGTTCTTTTCACAAATTATTCCCATCGAAAGTCAACAAAGTGAAAAAAAGGTATATTTTCTGGAAATCACAAATCAGACCACCCATTTCTAGTTATCTTTAAGAGAAAGCTTCCCCTTTTGCTCTAGAGACATTTAAAAGGGGGGGTAGGAGGTTAATGTTGAAATAATCCTTTTATAAAGTGTTTACACAAGTAGCATAATGCGATTTTAATCTTAAATGTCAATAACACTAAAATCATTGTTTAGCTTCCCCCAAAAACGTTAATTTCAGTCTTAAACATTTTTGTGTAACAACAAAAGGACCAAAATGATTTGTTTCTGAGTGAAGTAAGCAACAAAGGCAATTAAGGAGCAAATTACGTAAGCACTCACACACACATACTTTCAAGCACAAATAACGCCAATCTGTGTCTTTGTGTAAATAACAACAACAACACATGAACAATCATTTCAACTTGAGCCTTAAAAAGTAAACATCTCTTCTGAAGAGATAATAAAAACGAACTTCTACCTTTAGCACTTAATCTGGGCAGGGGGGGGGAGAAAAAGAGAGAAATGTGATTTTAATTCCTTGTTAATCCTTTAAGACTAATTACAGCTATATTTTGTAAACATACATTTAATTCTTATATTTCTGCTTATTTAGCAGCGATTTCAAAGGAGTTTGATTAATAATACAATAATAAACATTTATTTAATCTTAATTACACTTATTTTTGCTATAATTAACAAAATCTTAGTAACACAGACTTTATCTAGGAAATTTGGCGTAATAAGGATACAAAGAGATTTAATGTAATTTCCGCTAGTTTGACACGACTTTTAAAAATCACAGGTTATAGTTATATTCTTGATTCATTTAACGTGAAAGTAAAAATTTCTTAAAAAGCACTTTAAAGCTTTTAATTGTTATGATTCAATAGATTCTGCGTTTCTGGTAGGAATAAGTTCAATTTGTGATGTCTTTTACTTCAGTAACTAAATCTGAATTTAAAATACATTCAATTTTAGCAAAAATAAACTTAATCTGTGATCTAGCAAAAAATAAGCTTAATTTGAGGAAACTTTAACAAAAATGAGAATTAAATGCTGAAATAGCTTTTGCTACAAAAATAATTATAATCTATGATAACTTGTAACTTTAATTCAAAAAAATTTAAAAATAGCTTTAATCTGTGATCACTTAAAAATACTAAGCAAATCTTACTTAAAATTAATATTGTCCTAAATCACAAGTTTATCTAAAATTCTCTATTGTTTCTAGTAATTTAAGTATAAAAAATAACATAACCAAAATCTGTGATCACAATAAATATCAATAAAAGTAAAAATTTCATATAAAAAGCCAAAAAAAAAAAAAAATAAATCTTAAGAAAAAAAGTATTTGAAAACTTTAAAAATGGCTTCTATTTTCAAATAAGAACTTAATAAAGAAATAACGTTAATCTGCGATTTCCTGAAAACATTGTACAACTATTAATGTTTATATAACTCTCTTTATTTAGTTTATCCTCTACAGATTCTAGTAATTTAAGTCTAAAAAATAATATAACAAAAAACTGTGATCATAAAAAAATTCAATAAAAGCAAAACTAAAATCCTTTAAAAAATTTTTAAATCCTAAAAAATGTTTTTATTTGGAAATAAGACTTCAAAAAGGACGACAACTTTAATCTGTGATCCTTTAAAACTTTGGAGCTAATGGAAATATTTTAATAATTTTCCTTAAAAATTTAAAATTGTATCCGAAATCCCAACTAAAATTTTAATTGCCTAAAGTTTCTGGTAATTTAAGTGTAAAAATTAATATAGCATTAATCTGTGATTGCAGTTAAAAATTCAATAACATCAATATTTCAAATAAAATTAAAAATATAAAATCTTAAGATAAAAATGTTTTTAAATCCCTAAAAATAGTTTAATTTTTCATTAAGGCCTTAATCAGGAAATAACTTTAATCTGTGATATTTTAAAATTTTAAAGCGAATGTGAATATTTCATATAATTTTCCTTAAAAAATAAAAAAAAAATCATATAAAAAATTTCAAGTAAACTTAGAATTGCAAATAATGTAAATAACAGAAAACGACCGTATTTTGTGATTGCTCAAAATTATTAATTAAAATCGTTTTTTTCTTAATACTAATCTAAAGATCATTTTTACAAAAAATTAAATCGCTATTTAGTGAAATTAACTAATCAGCATGTTGCTAAACATGTTTCTAAACAAATCCATACTTTAAAACTTTAATCTCCGATTATTTTTAATTTACTCGTTTTTTAGTATAACAATGACAGCAACTTGTATATAAACATGTTTATATATGAGATTTCACAAAATTTGAATAAACTATTTCGCCGTTAAGTGATATAATGACATGTTGCTAAACATGTTTTTCGAAGATGTTGTTGTTTTATAGATTCTAAAACATTTTGTTACACAAAATTATATATACTTTTGTTGCAACATTGTTTGCAGATAACTGGTTTTTTAAATATATTTTATAAACATGTTGCAAGAAATTGTTTTTTTTTTGTATATGTTGACGAAAATTAGCACTTAAATAAATTTGAAAGTTGTTGCTTCAACATATTGCTGGTATATGTTTTGAAAAACCATGTTGCTAATATAAAATACGCATACTAAAATGTTGCTTAATATACAGCAAAATTTTTTAAAGAATTATATTGCTAAAACCTGTTATTAAAAGATGTTGCAGCAACATGTAACAAAAACAGGACATTTGTAAAAACGCAAGTAACTTTAAAATGTTGCTTTAATAAGTTTAAATAATTGATGTGTGTACTGGTATTAAAATGTTGCTTAAACATAAATAAAAAATCGATAAAACTATGTTGCAGCAACACATTAATAACAAATGTTGCCGACTAGCGCTTTTGAAATTTATTGTTACAAACAAATTTGCAAGAATCTTTTTTTAATAAAATGTGTTGTTTAAGTTGTATGCGAACATAGTTAATGTTGCTAAAATCAAAACAACATGTTGCAGACTTTAAAAATTTTATTTAATAAAAAAGATTAAAATGTTTCTTATACATAAATTTGTGGCTAAAATATTTGCCTACGTCTTTTTTTTAATATGTTGCTAATAAAACAAGTTACAAAAATTGTTGCAGAATTAATTTTACTTCTCAAAAAATGAAACTACAAGTTGCTTTAAGTTTATTTTACATTTAAATGTTTACATTTTGTTAAACATGTTGCAAGATACGATTTTTTTCTTAAAGAGTTTCTTAACAATAAACATGGTGCTTATGTATTTTAATAAATTTAAGAAATATGTTTCAGAAACATGTTGAAACATGAAAATTGTAGCTTTACGTTAGAAAACTACTTTAATTATTTCTTAATAATGTTCCCTATTTTAAAATCGGGTTGCTTGATATGTATCTCAACATTTTCATACTTTACTTAAAATGTTGCATAAACTAAATATGTTGTGAAACAAAATCTTATCATCATTTATATTTTTTTCCTATTTTCACAAAATTTGACAACTCTTTTCTTTTACTTCTCTATTACTGATAATCAATTTCCCTTTCATTTAATAAACCACTAAATCGTCATTAAATATCAAAAACTAATAACACAAACAAGCCACAAAATCTTGATGACTTTTAATGGGATTTTTTTCACTAATATTTTGATTTTTTTTCTCGATTCTCCCTCAATAATTTTGTTTTGTTGATAAAACTAAATTACAGTATTAATAACAGCAATCAACCAGTAAAAATGGTAGTAACTACTTGATGCTGCACTCTTCAACTCCCAGCAACACACGCTATCAAACTTGCATTTCCAAACTGGTGGCAAACAGCGCAAAACAGACCGTCGTTGCTGCTGCTGTTAAGTAAAGTGGTTGTTCAGAAGGTTCGTTTGTCGGATGGTTGGTGGTAGTGGTGGTGGTAGTGGTGGTGGCAAAATAAAACTATAAAATCGCAACACTTTATTGTCACATTAGATTAATAATGTGCTTTTAATAATGTCAAAAAGGATACAGGATACACAGAATAAAAAGATACAAGGATACAAGTATAAAACAATAATAACGATAACGACAAAAAACGTATGCTTTGTGTCACACAGTCACAGTCAAACGTTTAAGTGTTTCATTTCTATGTTTTTTAGTTTCAGCAGCGTAGAGGGGAGTGAGTGCCACTCAACAATATTCAATTCACTTTGTTTAGGTTTATTGATGAAAATGACAGGAGTTTAAAAAATAAAATTAAAAAAAAAATATGACAAACCTAGAAAATAGATAAAGAGAAGAAAGGAAATTTAACACTGAAGTTTATGGTGAAGAGAAGTAGTGATGTGATGATGAGAATGATGATGGTGGTAGAATTTGTAAAGAAATAAAATACGTTTAAATATTAAACAGTGGTTGTGAAAATTTTAAAATATTTCATTAAACAGAATGAAAATTAAAAAATTTGCTTGAATTTTTGATATGGCAACATGTTGCCAAAAAATATGTTTCCACAAAATGTTGCTTCAACATGTTGTAAAGTAATTTCGTTGCTCAAATTAAACATTAATCATACAGAAAAGAGACAAAATTGTTTATTTTAAAGGAAATAAAAATAGATCAGCAAAAATTTTATATTTGTTGTCACAACATGTTGTCATATATTGGCAGCAACATGTTGCTTAATATAAAGTTGGAAATTATATATAAAACAACAAAAATGAAAATAAAACAAAAATATATATAAACGTTTTCGCCAAAATTCTGTACATATTGTTGCACTTTATTAAACATTATTACCAGCAACATGTTGCCTAAATTCAACATGTAATAAAATCATAAATTAAAATCAAACTTGTTTACGAATAAAAATGTCCAGAAAGATGTGCATAAACTTTATATTTAAGAAGCAACAAGATGCAAAATGTTTGATAGCAACATGTTGCATAAGCGTAATTTTGTCAATTTAAAAAATAAAGAGTTTTATAAAAAATAAATTAAGAAAATTTATAAAACTGTTTGCAAAGTTGTATAACGCAGGCACCAATTTGTTGGATAATGTTGTTAGCAACATGTTGCTAAAATTATAAAATTTGAAATTGTTTATTTTAAACGTATTTTGCGGAAATATTTTAAGTTGTTCAAAAATCATAATGTTGATGCTGAAACATGTTCTTTAAACATATAAAACAAATTTAAGAAAATAAATTGATCTGTTTGAAATTATTTTACAAAAACATGATGCTGCAACATTTTGAAAAAATCTTAAGACTTGAGGCAAACATGTTGCAACTTTTTGTAGAAAATCTTAGAAATAGATAAAAATTCTATGAATAAAAAAATGAATGCAACATGTTGCTGGTATATTTTATGGCTTTTTACTACTGTGCCCTTGAATATTCAAAGTTTTTCTTTTCTAGAGTTGCAAAAGCAGCTGCTTTTCGTTAAAGGATTTCACAGGAGTTTTATTTTTTTCTCAAAACAACTAAATTATTACAAGTTTAAAGGCTTCAAAAGGATGTTTTTGTTTTTGTTTTTGTTCATTTTTTTTGTAATTTCAAATTTGTCAAAGAGTTTAAATAAACACCTTTTGTTTAAACATTAATTAAATTACGTGCTTAGACAAATTAATGTTTCATTTAGTTAACGTTTTAGATGTTTTTTTTCTGGCTAAAACCGAGAAAGAAACTCCGCATAGAACGTGAGATAAACCTCAAGGCTTAAAGTTGGTTTTTGGAAAAAAGAAAAAAATATTTAGCAGCAGTAGTTTTATTTGAAAACAAATAAACATTTTAAAAAAAACTCACTAACACACATAAAACTAACATTAACCCAAATTGTATGGAAAATTGTTTAAACTTTAGAAAAAAACAAAAACAACAAAAACAACAACTAAATAAAGTAACTAAGGGAGAATTGAAGCATAAATTACCCAGACAACATACACACACACTCTCTACACAATATTGCGTTGCTAAAGATGATCATTATCATGAATGTATATATAATAATGATGATCATGATGTTGCTTCGTGGGAATTTCTCTTAAGTGGCATGCGGGTGTGGAGTTGGTTTTTTCTATCATCATTTTTACACTCTCCACCATCACTTGTGGTGAAGATGGTATATTTACTTTAGCATTATGTGTGTAACGCTTAGAAGGAATCATCTAAGACCCCATAATGTCTGTCTCTAATACTTGTCCATCAAATCAAAATTTGAGTCGATTTAGCTTTGTCCGTCTGTATGTTCTTCGGTCTGTCTGTTGTTGGCTCTTTTACATCCGCAATAATTGATAGAGCTCTATGAAATTTGGTCTGAGTATTTGTTATAATGCTGAAAAGTTTCCTATTTAAAACCAAAAAAATCGGTTCAGTTTATTAAAAGATATAAACAAATATCTGAGACAACCCTCGTATAATTTAATTTTCTAATTTATTCTTAACTTTGCAGTACATTATTGTGACACTAACATTTATGTGCAAATTATGCGTTTTTCAATGGATTTTTACTGGAGGTTTCTATGAGACCGTCCCTCGTATAATTTTGCATACGGATTTTTGCTTATGTTTATTTTAATCTGATCAGTTATTATTTAAATACCAACTTATATGTGAGTTTTATGCCTTTAGAAGTAATATTTGGAAGGAAGTTTGTATGTAATCTATGAGAAATAATGAATCGCCCCTCGTATTTTTTTGGCACATCGTTTCAGAATATAATAATACTTACTTGTTTTAAATTTCGTTTAAATCACAATATATTTAGGCTTTTTATAACTTCAAAACGCCATTACGGGAGGAACATTTGTATGGGAGGTACCCGAAATATTGCACCGAACATGGCTAATTTCAATAGGTTTTGCCCTTAGGCCAAAATAATAATAATACATATTAAATTCCATTGAGATATCTCACAACGTTAACATGGAGAGCCAGCCGGACAGACAGACGGACGGACATCGTTAAATCGACTCGGAAAATGATTTTGAGTCGATCGATATACTTAAAGGTGGAGGTAACACCATTTTTTCCGGCATCATCATAACCTACAGTGGTGTAGGGTATAAAAATGTTTATATATTATTCATGTTTGTGTGAGTGTTTATGTACACAAAACATATCATATTTACTTCACACGCATTTATGGTGGAGGGTATTCAAGTTTCGGCACAGTCGAATATAGCATTCTTACTTGTTTTGTTTTTGTTTTTTTTCTTATTTTTTTATTTTTTTATATAAATTTTTCTATAAACATTTTTATTTTTATAGTTTTGTTTCCTTAACTTTGCTGCTGAAACAATTAATGAAAATGAGGTTGAGGTTAGATTTTTTTCTGCGTCTCCTTTAAATGTTATTTAAATAAATAATTTGTCTACAAAGTAAATTTCAATAATCAATTCTAAAACAAATTGTTTAATTGATTCTTTCTAACAACCTGGGAACAAGCGTCTCTCTGTTCCTTTAAAACGTATACTTTTCTAATTGATTAATTATGTTCAGACTGAAACAGTAGTTAATTTCATTATTAACATTTTAAGTGAACGTCTCCATCCCAAAACACCTAGAGGCCTTTTCGATGCACTTGTCTTTTCTCTGTCTAAATCAGAAAATAAATTATTTGAAAAAAAAAAAACGAGAGAGACAATTATTAGACGCCAGTTTGGTGTCTGCTGCATTAAAAGAAAGAAAAATGAACCTGAAATCTAAATTTTTATTCTAATATAATTTCCGGGAACAGTTGTAAGTACTAAAGCCTGAAGCTTATTTCAAGTTCAATAAAATAATTTAATTAATTAAATAACTTTTTATTTAAAACATTAAAAAAAAATGTTGCCAAACATGTTGCTGAAAATAATAACAATGTTTCAGAAACATTAAATGTTGCTGCATTATATAAAAACTTTTTAATTTTCAATGGGGAAAAGCTGTAGTAGTAAAGCCTCATAATTTTTTAGGAAAAAATGTATCAAATTATTTACAAAAAAATCTGCAAAACATGCTGCCGATATAAACAAATTGCAACATGTTGCTATAAATAATAATATATATTTTAACGAATACATTTACATAGATATTTTGAAATGTAAATAATGTTGACCGAACATTTCATAAAATTAAATTGAACAGTTAATTCATCATTAAAATGTTTCATTCATATGAATCTGAAACATGTTGCTAAAACATGTAAAGCGAAAAGATGTTGCAACACAAGTAGTGAACAATGGAATTTAAAATAATGCTAATAAATCTTCTTTACAATTTTTTTTACAAAATTAGTAAAAACCGTTATTTTCAATATTCTAAAGAAAATGTTGCTGCAATAAAAACAACAACTTGTTGATAAGGATAAAATGACTATATATTTTCTATTAATGTTTTGTAAAAGGTTGCTGCATCGTTGTTTGTTATTAATTATAAAGTGGAGCATATTTTTATGTACCTAAACATTTGTTGCCTAAACATTTGTTGTTAAAAAATCAATTGCTTTGTTAAGCAATTGATTTTCTTAAGTATATTCTCTTAGAAATGTTACATGTTACTCAGAATATAATTTTAACAAAGAAAAAATTTTAATAATTATGAAATTAAAAAAAAAAAACATTTATTAAACATGTTGCTGCAACATTTTAATAATTAGATATTATTCAAAAAGTTTTTTATTTGTATTTTCAAAAACTATTGAAGAAGCTACAAATGTTGACAAAAACATTTGCAGCAATCTTGCTGAAACATTTTAGAGTATTTAACTTTTAATATTTTTTGTGGAATAAAACTTAATTAATTTAATACTAATTTTTCTAGATACATGTTGCAGCAACATGTTTATATATATGTTTTTTCAAATTTTATTCAAACAAGTAAAAATGTTATAGTCGGCCAAGCCTGACTTTGTTATATCTTTGTTTTCTTTGCAATTGACAGCTACGGAAAATTGATGAACGACCCTCGTATAATTTGATTTTCTGATTTATGATTAATACATTATTATGATGTTAACATTTATGTGAAATTTATGCGTTTGAATAGGATTTTTCTGGGTGGTTATATCGGTGCTAGGAAAAATGTTGGGCCGACCTTCGTATAATTTCGGATATTGATTATTGTTAATATTTATCTTTATTTGATTAACTATTATTAGACCAACGTTTGCGTGAGATTTATGCCCTTCAAACTGATATTTGGAAGGGAGTTTGTATGGGACCTACGAAATGTAATGGACCGATCCGATCCTCTCATTATTTGGCATTTAGATTATCATATGATTTATTTTTGTTGAATTTCTTTAAAATTTATATTTGTGTTAATATGTATGTTATACATATTAACACAAACTAATGTTGCTAAACATATTTGTTTGTTTATGTTGTAAATATTTTTGAAATTTTTTCTTTGTAATAACGGAAATATTTCCCTTTTCCCCTCTTTTACCTATAACATCTGTAAACATGGAACTAAATTTACAAAATATTTATTAATTTTTTTAAATTCACTCATCTTTTTGACTTTGAAAAACATTTGTTTAGTTTTATCCCCCCAAAAAAACAAAAATGTATCATTATAATCCTGATCACATAATGATGACATGTAATATGATCCGTCATTTCAAACATGATGATCTTTTCTTTTTTTCGTTTTTTTCTTTTGTGTGTGTGTAATAGTAAACGTTTTTTAACACATTTTTGTATAAACAGATGAAATTTTTTTTGAAAAAGTGTCAATATATTTGTCCATTTACAAATATGATACAAATGTGATCATCATAGTGATCGTGTTGATGTTGATGTTGATCATGATGGGTGATTTCACTCTGTAGAATGTCGCGTGCCTTTTTGAAAATGTAAATGTTTAATAATTTTAAAAAGAGTTTCAAATTACTTTTTGAATGAAAAACAAAGAAAGAAGAGAAAAACTAGAAAATTCCAATTTGATAAATATCTGATCTCACAAAAACACACCAAACTGGTCATCACGCAATATATATATATTTTTGTAATGAAACTAATTCCGATTAGGAAAATATGATTAAAATGGAAAATTAGAATTTGAATTTGAATTTAAGTGTTTTCTAGGGTGTCTGTCATCTTGTTTGTACATTATAATTAAAATTATTTATTGTCCAAGTGAGTGTCTGTCAGTCCGTCTAACACCAAAAATTTAATTGACCTTAAAACTTATTAACATTAACATAAACATATGTGCGGTTTGTGGGATGAGTGAGTGAGTGAGTGAGTGAGTGCGTGAATGACTGAACTATTTGGGTGTTAATTGTTTTATTGCTCTTTTTTCTATAACAAAACAGTAGAAAGGATGTTAATTTGGTGGTAAGATCAGAAGAAAAAAAAACTCCACTCTACTTGATAAAATTATGAAAATTTATTTAATATTTAAAAAAACACTTTAAATACCATTAACTTCCCCGGCAACATCATCAGGGAAAATGAAATTATGAATTAATTTCATTTTTTCGATTTCTCTATTAAACTCCCTTTTTTACTATTATCACATTAGTGGGTGTTAATTCCCTTTTCCCAAACACGTGGGCTTCTTTCTTTCCCTTTAATAAAATTTATCTATGCAAATTCCTCTTTTTTCTATGATACTAATTACTATTTGTCGTACTTTTAACTTAAACTGATAATATTCTAATTATAGTCGAAATGTTATTCATTAATATTATTTTTGCTTTTTTTAGTATTTTCAGTATTTTCTTTAATTTATCGGTTTTTGCTGCATAAAATTGTATTCAACTTGAGCATATATACGGGTGTGATAATATAGCACGAGCTAAAACTGATAAATCGTTTTTGTAGTTTGTTTTCTTTTTTGTGTGTTCAGACCATTTCAAATAACTGAAATATCAATTGACTTATTTCAATGCAGAAACTAAAATATGAACCTCAAAAGCTCCCAAACAGACCTAAAATCTATAAACAAAATGAAAACATGTTGCTGCAACATTTTCATATAAATATCTCTGTCAATATTATTCGACAAAAATCTGTCTGTAATTTAATAAATTTTAAAAGTATTCGAACTCTTATTCAATATCCAAAACATGTTGCTGCAACATTTTTATTAGAAAATTTTAATTCGTAAAAAATCAAATTTTACTTACAATTTTTTAAAAACACTTCAAATATTGAAAGGAACATGTCCCTGCAACATCTCTCACTTTTTTAACATTTTTAATGTATTCTAATTATATTTCTGAAACATGTTGCGGCAACAATTACATCAGAAAATGTTTATTCGTTAAAAAGGCAAGAAATTAATTTTACTTTTGCAAAATTTTAATTATTTAACTTTTTATTTTTTCAAAAATACTTCAAACATTAAAAGGAATATGTTGCAGCAACATTGTTCTTTTTATCAACACTTTCTATCAATTTAAATTTTATACTAAAATTTAAATTTTATACTAAAATTTCAATTTTATACTAAAATTTCAATTTTATACTAAAATTTTCAATTTTATAATAAAATTTCAATTTTATAATAAAATTTCAATTTTATACTAAAATTTAAATTTTATACTAAAATTTCAATTTCATACTAAAATTTCAATTTCATACTAAAATTTCAATTTTCTACTAAAATTTAAATTTTATACTAAAATTAAAATTTAATACTAAAATTAAAATTTTATACGAAAATTAAAAATTAATACTAAAATTAAATTTTAAAATTTTAAAAATTTAAATTTTATACTAAAATTTCAATTTTATACTAAAATTTAAATTTTATACTAAAATTTAAATTTTATACTAAAATTTAAATTTTATACTAAAATTTAAATTTTATACTAAAATTTAAATTTTATACTAAAATTTAAATTTTATACTAAAATTTAAATTTTATACTAAAATTTAAATTTTATACTAAAATTTCAAGTTTATACTAAAATTTTAATAATAAATTTATAATTTTATACTTAAATTTCAATTTTATACTGAAACCTTAATTTTATACTAAAATTTTAAATTTATACTAAAATTTCAATTTTATACCAAAAATTTCAATTTTATACCAAAATTTCAATTTTATACCAAAAATTTCAATTTTATACCAAAATTTCAATTTTATACCAAAAATTTCAATTTTATACAAAAATTTCAATTTTATACCAAAAATTTCAATTTCATACCAAAATTTCAATTTTATACCAAAAATTTCAATTTTATACCAAAATTTCAATTTTATACTAAAATTTCAATTTTATACTAAAATTTTAATTTTATACTAAAATTTCAATTTTATACTAAAATTTTAATTTTATACTTAAATTTTAATTTTATACTAAAATTTCAATTTTATACTAAAATTTTAATTTTATACTAAAATTTCAATTTTATACTAAAATTTCAATTTTATACTAAAATTTAAATTTTATACTAAAATTTCAATTTTATACTAAAATTTCAATTTTATACTAAAATTTCAATTTTATACTAAAATTTAAATTTTATACTAAAATTTCAATTTTATACTAAAATTTTAATTTTATACTAAAATTTCAATTTTAATCTTAAATCTTAATTTCTTACTAAAATTTCAATTTTATACTGAAATTTAAATTTTATACTTAAATATTAATTTTATACTAATAATTTAATTTTATACTAATAATTTAATTTTATACTTTTTTACTAAAATTTGTTTATTTAATATTTAAATTTTGTAATAAAATCTCAATTTTGTTTTAAAATTTCTATTTCATACTTACATTTCCATTTTATACTAAAATTTTAATAACAAATTTATAATTTTATACTTAAATTTCAATTTTATACTGAAACCTTAATTTTATACTAAAATTTTAAATTTATATACAAATTTAAATTTTGTGTTTAAATTTCAATTTTGTACTAAAATTAAAATTTAAGTATCAAAATTTTTATATAAAATGGATACTATTGTATAATATTTAAATTATAATATATAATCTAAAATTTTAATAATATTTATTTCTTTGAGTCAAATGTTTTCTCTTAATGTTCTTAAATCATTAAAGGATGTTCAATAAAGGATTCTTTTCTAAAATTTCCCTTTAATTTCTATTTGAATTTCAAACCAAAAAGTCAAATATTTAAATAAAAATTTACATTAAAAATCCTTTCAATCTGTTTTCCAGGATTATGAAAAGTCACTCACATGTTTACATATGCAGATGAAACCTTCTCGAAAAAAGGCGCTTATCATAATTGAAAATCCTTTTTATGAAAACCAAAACCACAAAAGAAGAAGAAGAAGAAAATCCCTCTCATAAAGTTGTTAATATTAATTTAAGTAAAATTATGTTTATTTGTGTGTATGTGTGTTTGCGTGAGTGTTTTCCGGTAAAAGTCATGTCAAACCCCTTAAAAAAGGAAAACCGCATATTTAAATATCCTGACACACACACACGCACACACACAGACACACACTCACTCACGTAAAACACAACCTGGAAAATAATAATAAAAATGTCGTAATGTCATCAACACATTTTATGATAAAACAAAAGAGAAGAAATTAAAAGAGAATGAAAAGAAGGCGAAGAGCGGAACAGAGCAGAAGAAAAGAAAAAAATTTAAATTAAATTAAATTAACTTGTTAACAAACTAAACATTTATTTAGACAAAAACATATGTAAGCAAACATTAATCCCAATTTGGGATACAACAGGATACCGGATACAGGATACCTTCCAACAAAAAAAAGGTGTGTCATTTTAAATGAAGTCTAATGTGTGAGTGTATGTTTATTAAAATCGACTCAATCTCTCTTTTCGCTTTATGTTTTCGCTTTTGTAGGATTTTGTGTGAAATTGAAATCGCAAAAAAGGGTTACGATTATTTTCATTATGATTTTTCCTTCTTTTCTTTTGTTGCAGATTTGTTTTTGGTGGGAATTTTCTTTAATTTGATACTTTTTTTTGGAGAAGATTTCTTATTGTGGTTTCGTGTGTTTGTGTGTGCAGATTTTTGACATATGTAGACAAGATTGATGGGTTTTAAGCCTTCTGCTTGCTATTGAATTAATGAAGAGGGAGTGTGCACCTTTTTCTGTTCCTATAGGGAAATTATGAGTTCATTGGGTTGATTGAGGATTATTGTTCTCTATTTCTTTCTTTTTTCTTGATTTTTCTATAAATTTTTAAGTATTTTATTATGTTGTTTGCAATATTGTTGTTACCCTACACTATTTTAGGAGCTGCAAGGTATTAAGGGTTTGAGTTGAAGTTTAAAACGTATCTTAGATTAAAACAAACGAGGCAGGATGTTTACCTGCAACTGTTAAAGGATGGTTAACCTTCTGCCTGTTTTGCGTATTAAATTATTCTAAAATTTCAATTTTATACTAAAATTTCGATTTTATACTAAAATTTCAATTTTATACTAAAACATTAATTTTATACTAAAATTTAAATTTAGTACTAAATTTAGTACTAAAATTTTTCTACTGAAATCTAAATTTTATACTAAAATTTCAATTTTATACTTAAATTACATTTTTGTACTAAAATTTCACTTTTAAACTTAAATTTAATTTTTATGCTAAAACTTCAATTTTGTAATAAAATTTCAATTTTATACTATAATTGTTTATACTAAAATATAAATTTTATAATAAAATAAATAATAATAATAAAATAAATAATAAAATAAATAATATAATATAAATATAAATAAATAAAATAAATAATAATAAAATAAATAAATAAATTTTATACTGAAATTAAAATTTTGTACTAAATTTATACTAAATATACTAAAATTTCAATTTTATACTAGTATATCGATTTTATACTAAAATTTCGATTTTATACTAAAATTTCGATTTTATACTAAAATTTCGATTTTATACTAAAATTTCGATTTTATACTAAAATTTCAATTTTATACTAAAATTTCAATTTTATACTAAAATTTCAATTTTATACTAAAATTTCAATTTTATACTAAAATTTCAATTTTATACTAAAATTTCAATTTTTACTAAAACTTCGATTTTATACTAAAATTTTAATTTTCTACTGAAATCGAAATTTTATACTAAAATTTTAATTTTCTACTGAAATCGAAATTTTATACTAAAATTTTGATTTTATACTAAAATTTCAATTTTATACTAAAACATTAATTTTATACAAAAATTTCAATTTTATACTAAAATATTTATTTATACTCAAATTTAAATTTTATACTAAATTTTTTAATTTTTTTATACTAAAATTTTGATTTTATTTTGTGACCAAATTTAAAAATTTTCGCTGTTAGAGCACTTTTTTATGGGGGCTACCCCTCCCATTGATTCCTTAGTAGTTTGTGTAGGGTATAATATGATCGCTTTATATATCATCAATACTTTGTTGTTTATTCTTCAATGAATTACTCAATTATTTTTTCATTATTTCAAGAGTTTTCCATTTGATGCCTTAAGTCTATTAACACTTTTTTTGAATTCATTATAATTTTTAACAATAAATTATATTTTTTGCCTAAAATTTCCCTTTCTTTCCTGATTTCTATGGGATTCATTATCATTCAGGGGGTTTTTTGAAAATTATATGAGATTTCTTTAAGAGGATTTTTGTATTGAAAATGAAACTGGGTTTTTGGAAAAGAAAAAGAGTTGAAAAAATGTTAAATGTGTATGTGTGTGTTGGAAGAGAAATAAGCACGAGCCTCCTTTTGACTTTCAAATCATTATTTGTATTTTGCTCTTTTTGAATAATTGTCTGTCTGTCTGTTCCGTTTGTCTGTTTGAGGTTCCAGTTGGAGTGGTTGCAAGGTGGTTAGTTATTGCTGCTGCTGTTGCAACAACGTGTACATGAGTAGAATAATATACCAGGAGTTTTGTGTCTTTTTCTAGTTCTACTTTTGCTTTGACAGTTACAGCTGCTTCTTGACAAAAGGCGTTTATTGTTCATTTTCTTAAACGTTTTTGTTGTTTTGTTGTTTTTATTTTATATAACATATTCTACTTCATTCATTCCATAATCATTTGATTGTACTCTCTTTTTATCATCATTCAATCGTTACGAATGGGTATCACAATCGTCATGATCGTGATCAACATGATGATCAACATTTATTTATTGGTTTTGATTACGTTTTTCCAGAAAATCCTTTTCATTTTATTTGAAATCCTCTGAAATGTTTTTGTTTTGTTTTGTAAAAATTCTGAGAGCAAATCGAATCAATATTACACAACAACAATAACAAAAAACAGATGATATTTTTTCAAGAGCAAAAGGAGTAAATAATACTGCACGATCGATGACCATTTCAACTAAAAATCATCAGAAATCGTAACCCAAATACATTTGTTGTTTTTTTTGTGTATTTTTCCCAGCTTTTGTTGTATTTTTTTTTAAGGTTATTTTCATCAATATTTTGTTAATATATCAAATTTCACTGGCACACAAAACACACACACACTCGTTAATACTTGATCACATATTTAGTTTATTTTAGAATGAATCACTTCTTCAACTAATGACAATACAAATTGATGCATTTTTTTTGTTCAATTTAGAACTAAAAAAACCGCACGAGCATCTCTTTTGTCTGTCTGTCTGCTTGTGTTTCGTCTGTCCGTCTGTCAGCTTGTGTTCAAATAAAATTCTTCTTGTCTTTTTCTTGGGTTTCGATTTCTGGGAATGAAACGAGTGAAAAACATTTTTATTTATTTAACAATTTATTGGATTAAACTAAAATTCTTCTTCATTTCAAAACTAAATTAAACCCTTAAACATTAAAAAAAAATCAGACAATTTACCACCTAAAAGTCTGGTATTTAAATTTCAGATATGAATAAAGAAGAAGCAGAAAAATTAAATATTTATTAAGAATTTGTGCAACAAATTTAAAGGGAAATTTAGATTTAACCCCCGAAAGGAATTAAAGGAAATTAATTCAATAAAGATTTTAATAAAAATTAAATTAAATTAAGTTTTAATATAAAAACTAAAATTCTTGTATTAAATTAAAATTTAGTACAAATACAAAATGATATTGGAATTTTAGAATAAAATTGAAGTTTAAGTATGAAATTAAAATTTAAGTATAAAATTGCAATTTTAGTATAAAATTGAAATTGTAGTATAAAATTGAAATTGAAGTATAAAATTGAAATTTTAGTATAAAATTGAAATTTTAGTACGAAATTGAAATTTTAGTACGAAATTTAAATTTTAGTACGAAATTGAAATTTTAGTATAAAATTGAAATTTTAGTATAAAATTGAAATTTTAGTATAAAATTGAAATTTTAGTATAAAATTGAAATTTTAGTATAAAATTGAAATTTTAGTATAAAATTGAAATTTTAGTATAAAATTGAAATTTTAGTATAAAATTGAAATTTTAGTATAAAATTTAAATTTTAGTACGAAATTTAAATTTTAGTACGAAATTTAAATTTTAGTATAAAATTGAAATTTTAGTAGAACAAAATTGAAATTGTAGTATGAAATTGATATTTTAGTATAAAATTGGAATTATAGTATACAATTGAAATTTTAGTATACAATTGATATTTTAGTATAAAATTGAAATTTTAATATAAAATTGAAATTTTAATATAAAATTGAAATTTTAATATAAAATTGAAATTTTAATATAAAATTGAAATTTTAGTATAAAATTGAAATTTTAGTATAAAATTGAAATTTTAGTATAAAATTGAAATTTTAAAATAAAATTGAAATTTTAGTATAAAATTGAAAATTTAGTACGAAATTGAAATTTTAGTTCAAAATTGAAATTTTTGTATAAAATTGAAATTTTTGTATAAAATTGAAATTTTAGTATAAATTGATATTTTAGTATAAAATTGAAATTTTAGTATAAAATTGAAATGTTAATATAAAATTGAAATTTTAATATAAAATTTAAATTTTAATATAAAATTGAAATTTTAATATAAAATTGAAATTTTTATATAAAATTGAAATTTTAGTATGAAATTGAAATTTAAGTATAAAATTGAAATTTAAGTATAAAATTGAAATTTTAGTATAAAATTGGAATTATAGTATAAAATTGGAATTATAGTATACAATTGAAATTTTAGTATACAATTGAAATTTTAGTATAAAATTGAAATTTTAGTACGAAATTGAAATTTTAGTTCAAAATTGAAATTTTTGTATAAAATTTAAATTTTAGTATAAAATTGAAATTTTAGTATAAAATAGAAATTTTAGTATAAAATTGAAATTTTAGTATAAAATTGAAATTTTAGTATAAAATTGAAATTTTAGTATACAATTGAAATTTTAGTATAAAATTGAAATTTTAGTACGAAATTGAAATTTTAGTTCAAAATTGAAATTTTTGTATAAAATTGAAATTTTAGTATAAAATTGAAATTTTAGTATAAAATAGAAATTTTAGTATAAAATTGAAATTTTAGTATAAAATAGAAATTTTAGTATAAAATTGAAATTTTAGTATAAAATTGAAATTTTAGTACGAAATTGAAATTTTAGTTCAAAATTGAAATTTTTGTATAAAATTGAAATTTTAGTATAAAATTGAAATTTTAGTATAAAATAGAAATTTTAGTATAAAATTGAAATTTAAGTATAAAATTGAAATTTTAGTATAAAATCGAAATTTTAGTATAAAATTGAAATTTTAGTATAAAATTGAAATTTAAGTATAAAATTGAAATTTTAGTATAAAATTAAACCATGTTGATCAGTCTGTCTGTTTCGTTCTCAAGGTCACATATATAATCCGAATTCAATAAACTGTGGTCATCATGTTTATTATTGTTCAAAGGAAGGATTCCTTTAATTGATATAATTGATTGATACAAATGAACCCAGTGACCAGATTAATCATTTTAAGTGAAAGTGATCGCAACTTCTAAGTAGTTCTCTTATATAGTTCTGAGTACACATCAAATGGCAGCGAAAAAAAAGACCCACAAGCTCTAAAATCAATTAAAAATCATTAGTCACAGATGTATTCTTAATTTGAATATTCTTAATTAGAACATTATTCACGATCATTAACGCCAACACGTTGATACGAATTTTAATAATTTAATAATTTTTATAATTTCATTAAATTTTTACGATTTAAATGTTTCTATATATAAACATAATCCCGATAATTTCTTAATCACAAAAACTTTACTTTAAATCTTTAATATTCGTCTTAATTACTGCTGATCTTAATGTGAGTTTTAATAAAAAAAATTATTAAATTTTGGACAGAAATAAGGGAGAAAAATGTCAAAGAACAAAATCTCTTCCAATAGAAATTATTACTTGATCGCCAGAAAAGCACAACACTAAAACAAAATTACATTTATGCCGCTTACTGATCGCCATGAACATGACGATCTTCAAATGTTGACTCTACAATTCAATTTTATTGAAAAGATGTTTGTTGTTGTTGTTTTTGTTGTCCCCACATTCAACTGAAGAAATAAAGATATTTTCTTATGGATATTGAAACTCTGAGGAAATTTAAATTGTGAAAAAACAAACAGACAGACAGACAAATGGACAGAAAGTGAGTGCTAAAAAGTGTGAAGAGTGTTCCGCATGTCACAAGTGTATCAAGATGAAACGTTAGAAGAAGACCAGACTGTATGGAGTCATCAATTTTAAACTTAAGTGAGACGAGTTTATTATGTTGTTTTTGGAATCTTGAGTTTATGTCTTTTTTTCTGTTTTAAGCAACAAATTGAATTTATTTGATTTCTGGGTATATAAATATATATATTGAAGCTTCTTCAAATGTTGCATAACTTTTTTTTATTTTTTGTGCGAAAACAAAAAATAAACTTTTTATTTTATTTTTATGAGGAAAATTGTTTAGAATTGAAGTGATTTCAATCGTTTAATATCACAACAGGAACAGCGTGAAATTTTAAGTTTCCAGCACGACTCACAAATAAATTTTGTTGCTTTACAAAAAAAAAATGCCAAACATGTTGCAAAACATTCAAACTATTATGGTCAGTCATATAAGTGCATGTATGTTTGTGAGTGTGTGTATGTGTTGTACTATCTGATATTTGGTATTGGGAAAACAACTCTATTTAAGCTATTGCTATTGCGTTTCAGTGTCCCAACCCATGATGACCCAATAGAGGTGTATATGTCAATTTGCCTTATTGTCTTGCCTCAAGATGCCAAACAAACTGTTTGGCAACATTTTTTTGTTTTGTTTTTGTTTTTGAAACTCGATGGGCAAATTTTATTTCTATTGATAGAAGATTTTTATTGTTGTTGTTTTTTGTTATAAAAGTTGAATTTTCTTAAGAAATCAATGAAATGAAAATTCATTGGAAATTTTAAACATGTTTCTTGTTCTTTTTTTTTAAGAAGGATGTTGCTGATACAAAATAATGTTCTCATTTTATGGCTAAATTTTCCAAAAGTCAAAATATCTTCAAAACACATCTTTTAACAAATATTTTGTCCAGAGTCGACAAAAAAAATTTTCATTAGAAATATTAACTCTTTTTTTTCTGTACTACAAATGTGGTCCAGACAACATATGTTGCCTTGTCCAGGAACCCCCTCTTTGCAACATTTAACTTTGCCTCACAAACATGCAATTATATGCAACGCTTATCGCACGAGCTCTTAAGCCGAAAGAAAACAAATTTGTTTGATACATTTGTGGCATGTGACAAAAAACACTTAAATTTAAGTGGAAACGATAAAAATATTCTAATTCCGAATCATAGGAACACACAACTAAAACCTCATTATTACAGGACATAAATAAAATTTAGTTTGCATAAATTAACTATTAACTACCCCCAGACTATTATCCAGCCACCCTCTACAAAAAAACCTTCACTTCACGTCTATGAGTCACTTAAATAATTTTATTCTTTTTCACTTTATTTCAATTTATTTTCAACACAAAAACAGAGATACACAAAACACTAATTGGAAATAGCATCAGTTCATTTTTATTGTAATGGAATCCACCTTCTTTTAGATCATGTTTTAGTTTGTGTGTTATTTACAGATGATACTTGAGGCCTCTGAAGCGTGACTTAAGTCCGATAAGAATACACAAATTGGTATTTTGTATTTTGTATAAATATAAAACTCTATTTAAAAACAGTAGTAATTTTTATTATTTTTGCGTTTTAATAATTTTTGAACAAAACAACATCTGTGATCAATTGTCTATCAAAGGGAAAAACACTGAAAGAAATTTTTAAGAAAAACAATATGATCACGATTTTATGTTCTAAGTGATAAGTGCGTACCAACACTTAACACTTAACCATCTTCTCTGTAAAATTTAAATGATCAAAGCCAAACACTAAATCCATCGATATTAATTCAGGTTTCTTTTGACTTCACAATGAGATATACGAGATCATGCAGCTACTGAACAAGTCATCCCATTTTTCCCCTCTCAATACTAAAGAGATAATTAAACCAACTCAATCCTTACTCTGATATACTAAATACCCGAGATTGAAATGTCTTCCTTTTCGTTGCCGTTTCTCTTTACACACTCTTAGTGATGGAAGTTGATCTAACACATTCTGAGGACTCTGTCAACGTTGGACTCTGTTAGAGTCCAACATTTCATTATCACCAAGACATCTTTTTTTAACATCATGAACACTTTGCTGAGGCATCTCAATTGTTCACACTTAAGATTCAAGACCTTCAAATAAGATCTTGTAGTAGTAACCTTCAAATTACAGCTGGATATAGCTTGGAACCCCAATCTTTGTTCTGGTAGTACGATGTTAAAATAAGGGAGAGATTTTTTGTTACTAAAAACCCCTTCCCACTGTAAATCCAACTTGTAATCGTGGCACTGTACTTATCACTTATCCAAATCTCAGAGTGAGTGAACTAGTTAAATCTTCACTTTCATTGTGTCTAACATTAATCTTTGCTCTGGCAGTTTCAAAGTTCTAACAGATCCAAACACTCCTAATTGGACACTTCAAATTATTATTTATTATTCATATCACAATGAAAATGAATTAATATTCTCCGATATCGATAAGCACGCTAAACGGTTTCTTGACATTAGAAGAACTTTCGCTTGAGCACACATTGCTCCATCAAATTTATCTGCCGATTTAGAAGGATTAAAAAGCAAAGCTCCTTCAGAGCCTTGGCATAGCGTTGCGTGAATTTATACGCCATCTAGAAGGATAATAATGTGCCTTTGATCTTACTCAAACCAGTTAATCCAGAAAATTAAGAAAAGGACACCCATTTCGTTTTTCTTCTCTCTCACAAAAAGTTTCTCTCTGTGTATTATCTCTTTCGTTGTAAGTTAAACTGCATGTGGTGTCAGCGTCCAAACATTCCTTCATTATTATGCACCCATCACCCAAAAAGACCAAGTCAAACAAGACAACATTTCATTCAAATTGATGGTTGTAAATTTACTTTCAACTACCAATTGGTTTCTCTCTCTGTCTCTGTCTCTCTCTTCTTGGCTTGTTAATGACGCGGCAGTTTTTATTCCAATTGCATTTTTATTTTTATTTTTGTTGGTGTTTTTGCTTTTAATTTATTCATTGTGGGCAATAAACACCACACGATTCAACTGTAAAACAATTTTCTACCACTTTGAATAAAAACGAAGAGAATAACAGACAATTAACATTATCAGATGTTATTCCAATTTCAACATCATCAATTATGACATTTTGAATGGCAGAAATTCAAAATGTAAGAAGGACTTAAAAGTAAAATATTTTAAAGAGTTTTTAAATTAAATTTTTATTAAAAAAATCTTAAAGAAAATCTTATTCATAATCTTGCGAAGCTTTTGGATTTCGTTTACTTTGACGCCTCCAATTCAAAGGGAATAAACGTTTCCACAACTCATAGCGTTCGGTATTAAGGCCACCTCGCATGACTACTTCATCGCCAATATCCAAATAATGTTGTTTCTTATAGCTAAAGGGACGCCAACGTATATTCCTCAATTGTTCATCACTGGGCTTATTGGGATCTCCCTTATAAGCAAATGAGCTAAACATTCGGGTTATAATATTCACCATAGCCGAATCATCATCATCTTCGCTAAACATTCGACTAACGGAGGGTATCACAAACAAATACATTAAATCATCATGATGGACCACACCTACGGAAAGGGTTCAGCAAAATTTACAAAAAAAAACACTCTTTTAACATATAAAAAAAGAATCTTACCATAAGGTCCATTTTCTGGATAGTTAATATGACTCTTTTGCCCTTGATAGGAAAATCGATAATAATAAACCTTTGTTGAACGAGCCGCCAAATGCACAAAACGATGTGTAGAAAATCCGGTCAAAGCATCGGAATATAATTTCGTAAGATTATCCAAAGAAAGCTGCAGACTCAAAGGTTGATCTCCGAAATAAAACTTCCATAATTCACTACTTATATTTGAAGCCTTTGGACTAGAACTGTTATACAAAAAGCAGATGGGTGCCACTTGGTCAAAATGGTACTCAAAAGTTCTTAAAAGGCTTTCATTTTCCAAAATTCCTGAAAAAAAAATCATACAGAAAAAAATTTACTCTTTTTCTCTCTGGCTCTTGAAATTTTTCCACTCACCTAAGGCTGGTCCCACAAACTCATCCTTTGTCATGCCGGTGATAATGGGTATTTTCATGAATTCACTATTTTGATAGGATTTCACTGGATCCTCTACCAGAAAACGTTCCTGCCCGAAATCTCTCTCCACCACAGGTTTCCATAGAATCAACGGATTGTGTCTTCCAAACTCGAACATGCTGTTTAAGGTATTGGCATATTGTAGATAGTGTTTCTGAAATAAAATTTCGAACCTTTTGTTATATTTTCCGATTCATAAATCTCCAGATCCCACTTACCTCTTTTAAACAGTCCATCATTTCGGTAACATTTTCGGCGGGACATTTCAATAATATCGCTTGTCTTTGTGCTAATTCCATTTGTTCTTGTGGCAATTCCCATTGACCCGTAGCCGAACCACTCATTATTATAGCTTTATGAAACAGATTCCTGGACATGGGCGATACCATGTGCAAGGTTATACTCAAGGCCCCAGCACCATAACCTAAAAGTGTAATTGAGCCTGCATCTCCACCAAAACGTGATATATGCAATTTCAGCCATCTCATTAATAACACCTGATCTTTTAAACCAAAATTGCCGGGGGCCTCCTTGGTCCCGGTACTCAAAAATCCTAAACTACCCAAACGATAGTTAAAGGTCACCAAAACAATATTACGATCCATAAAATAATGAGGTCCCGCAAAATTTTTACTTTGTCCAGATAGAGAGTAAAATCCTCCGGGGTGTATAAACACTATAACCGGTTTCTTGACATTTGGATTACTCTCGGAAGGTAACTCTCTGGTATAGATATTCAAACGTAAACAATCCTCGGAAACATCTAAACTATTTAAACCCGGCTGAGGACACATGGGCCCATCTGCTGTAGCATCAAATATATCAAACCATTGTTCTACTGGTTCCGGAGGTTTAAAACGTAAAGCTCCTTCGGGTGCTTTGGCATAACGTATGCCACGAAAAGCATAAAAATTTCTACCACTTTGAGAGGTTAATAATGTTCCTCTAATCTTTCCCAAAGCAGTGGTTAACACTAAATCCGATAATTCCTTATCGCTGCCTTTCAATATTCCATCATCTTCCTCATACTCTTCCCCGTTTACTGTCCATTTGCCACTAAGTATTACAATGCAATAACAACAAAAACACCATAAAACTTTAATACGAACACGTTTTGCCAACATTTTTCCTTGAAAGTCTGGTCTCAACTGAACGCATTTAAAACGCTAAAGAAGCTTTTATACTTGTTTATCTCTTAACTTAAAGAAGGTAAATTGGAAATAATGTTAATAACAATGATATTGTATTTGAATTAATGTCTTTTGATCATTTGCCATCTGTCTGAAAAGGTTTTATTATTATTGTTGAATAAATGAAGCCTTTTTCTTCTTTAGTCTTTCTTATTGGAATTCTTTCAGTCAGACGACCTTTGGACAAGAAAATATTCTTGATGTATATTCTTCTTCTTTTTCTTCTTCTTCTTCTTTTTTCGCGTTAAACAGGGTTTGCCTTAAAAGGAATGTGGTTAATCGAGTAAAAAGATTTTTATAGAATATTTTGCCATCAGCTGTGTTACATAAGAAAGAAAACTAAGAGAACAAGTTTATTGGAATAAAATAAGACTTGATTGAACATTTCCACTTAATAACATTTGGAATTCTATGAAGAAATGGTAAAGGAAGAAACGAAGAGAAATGAACTATGAAAGATTTACAAAGTCCTTTTTCTAGTTCTTAACGATTAAATGAAAATGTATTATTTCAGTTTTAATTTGGTTCTAGTTAAGTTGTACTTCAATTCTAGTTCAGTTTTTAGATCAGTTACTGTTTGAGCTTCTAGTTCAGTTTCTAGTTCTTCTTCTAGATCAGCTTCTACTTTTGCTTCTTGTTCAGCTTCTTGTTCAGCTTTTAGTTCAGCTTTAGTTCAGCTTATAGTTCAGCTTTTAGTTCAGCTTCTAGTTGTGCTTCTTGTTCTGCTTTTAGTTCAGCTTCTAGTTCAACTTCTTGTTCTGCTTTTAGTTCAACTTCTTGTTCAGCTTCTAGTTCAGTTCCTAGTTCAGCTTCTAGTTCAGCTTCTAGTTGTGCTTCTTGTTCTGCTTTTAGTTCAGCTTCTAGTTCAACTTCTTGTTCTGCTTTTAGTTCAACTTCTTGTTCAGCTTCTAGTTCAGTTCCTAGTTCAGCTTCTAGTTCAGCTTCTAGTTGTGCTTCTTGTTCTGCTTTTAGTTCAGCTTCTAGTTCAACTTCTTGTTCTGCTTCTAGTTCAACTTCTTGTTCAGCTTCTAGTTCAGTTCCTAGTTCAGCTTCTAGTTCAGCTTCTTGATCAGCTTCGAGTTCAGCCTCTTGTTCTGCTTCTAGTTCAGTTTCTAGTTCTGCTTCTTGTTCAGCTTCTTGTTCAGCTTCTTGTTCAGCTTTTAGTTCAGCTCTTAGTTCAGCTTCTACTTCAACTTCTTGTTCTGCTTTTAGTTCAACTTCTTGTTCAGCTTCTAGTTCAGCTTCTTGTTCAGCTTCTTGTGGCGTATTCTGTTTAACTTCTATCACAGTTTTCCAAGACCTGTTCTTTGGGAAATTTTAACATCTTTTCAGCTTTTGTTTTAAGATGGATGGAGAGTCCAACTTTTAGGCTTTGGATCGCTGAAATGGCTGACCCCGACCACGATTTTAAATAGAGTCTCTTTTGGTCGATAACTTCAGTACAAATCAGTTCACATCATCTTTTCTCCGTCCTACGTTTCAGACTAAAGTCTGCTTTCAGTCAGTCAGTCTGGTTTCAGTCAGTGCTGTTAGTTTGATTCATTTCAGTTAGATGGAAAGTTCAGGTTTTAGAAAAAGGTCTTCACGTATTTTCAAGTCATACTTTGACATTTTAGATGCCTAAGCAACACTCTTTTCCGAGTTGTGCTCCAACAACCGCTGTTTTGGTTCGATAGTTATAGAACTTCTAGTTGAGCTAATTCAGCTTCTAGTTCAGTGCACAATCTGGCTTAAAACTGTTCTTTCCTTGTGGTCTTCCTCGACCTTTTACTGGATAGAAAATTTAGTTAAACCCAACAATTTCGTTTCTGAAGAGAATTTTCTTTATGTGTTTTCAAATCCTGCTTTGAGTTTTTATGGTTTGACAGGAAACGCATTTTCTTCTTACATGTTTTCCAAAAATTCTGTTGGCATGACATCTTCTTGATCCTTAAATTCACAATGCTGTCATTGCCGTATACTTAATTTGGCCTCTAAATTTTAGGTCATCTGATCAGTTGGAATCAAGAGTTTGGTTGGCACAATGAGAGTACGATCTAGTTGTTGTAGGAGTTCAGCTATATCTGGTTGTTCATCCATTTGGAAAAAAATTCCAATTTATACAACTGCCGCTGGTTGAATTGGATCATTCTGGGACGGAGATCCAATTGTGGGGAGAACCGTTGCTGTTAATGATCACTGCTTGTTCTCTCTGTGCACTTTTTTTTGGGGATATTTTTTTCGTAGTAAAATTTGCTGCACCAGGAATTTTTGCGATTTATATCTTAAAACCAGATCTCTATTTTGGGCACAGAATCCATGTGGCACTAAAATAATAGGAACTTGATCACAAAGAAACCGCTTTCTATTGATATTAAACTTAAACATTTTTCCCAGGATTAAAAGTTCATTTCCCAATTAATCTTTTATTAAACGCCAAAATAAATTCTCCCATAACCTGAAAAAGGCATTAAACTACTTTTTAAGATAAAGCGTAACTAAATCAAAATGATATAAAATTTTTAGAGAAATTGCAATAAAACTTCCCACACACACACACACCCCACCTAATAGCAAAAAGGTGTTAAATGGTGTTTCAATAAAGAAGATCTTAAGGTGTGAACAAGGATCCTTTAGTGATCTAATTTTTCCCATGACTTTGAAGGTTGCGTGTCTTGTGATCATAAAAAAGAGTGTTAAAATTTTTTTTTTTTAAGATAAAGAAAAACTAAATGCCCTTAAATAGCCACTAATGATGGAGGAATAAAAAGAAACAAATTGTTATAATCGACCCAAAACAAACCCTTGAAAACAAATTTAAGAATAAAGAGAATGAAAAGAGGAAAACAAAGAGAAAAATAACTTAAGATAAAGAAAATAATATTAAACGGTTGGTTAAAACAATTTGGTTTGGTTTTGGTAATATTTACCCCTAAAATGGTGTTAAATACTTTTTTTTTGACAAAATAACATAAACTTGAATTAAGGTTAATTTAGGTGTATAACACCCTTAATAGTTTGAAAGAAACAAAAAACGCTAATAAAAATGTTGGAGTTTATTTGATGGGAATTTTGTTTTTAAAGGCAGAAAATAATTTTAGTTGTTTTTCCAATACTATACCGGGAATTATGTTATTCTTAGTATTTATCTGATAAAATTTGAAATTAAATATGAATTGACCACACACACGTGCCCAGTTCACAAGATTTCTAAAACTCAACTTGACATTTTGTTGTTAATATGTCAACACACTCTCTTTAAATATAGTGAATTTCTTTAAAATCTCATTAGTTTGTCTCAAATCATAACTGTGCCAATGTCTACAATAACGCCTTAGGGAACCTCAGCTGCCTGTCTGGTCTAGAACTCTAAAATAATTTTAGTTAATTTCTATAATAAAATTTTCATTTATGAGTCTAAACAAAAACCTCAGCCACAATTACAATTACTTCCCTTTAAAACAATAACAACAATAATAACAATAAAAACTAAAGTGGCAAATACAACAAAAACATAACAATTCGCACTTCTTAATTTTATTTTCACTACTTTTTAATACGTTTTCTCACTTTATTTCTTCAATTTTTTTTTAAAGGTAAACGCACAGGCCCTGTGTTCCCTGTTTGGCCAGACAAAATCCTGTGGTGTACAAAGAATCCAAACACAAGAAGACGTCTCTTAGAAGAACAGCAACAACAACAACAACATCAACTTTCCAGCCATAATAAAATCTTAAAATGTGTTAAAACTTAAAAAAAACCTCGTGCTTAGTTTGCTTGAGTGCTCACTCGTATGCCACCTGCCGTTGTTGTGTTGACTCTTTTTTTTTCCTTTAACTCGTGCCAGTTTTCAGGGCTCTTCACAGGAATAAATATAATTTTAAGATTTTGTTTTTTTTTTTAATTTTTCTTACAAATCTACCTTAAACCACAAAACTTTACAAAAAGACTTTAAAACAAAGTCATCATCACTTTTTCGTTTTATAGATTTTGTAAAAAAAGAGTTTAAGCCTAGACTTGACAAGAATAATAAAAATGTAACTTAACTTAAGCTAAAATAAAAGTAAACACAGGGAGAAATTTTATTTAGACCATATTTATAATTTAATGCAAAAGTTTCAAATTCAGCTAACAAAAAATCTAATTCAGCTGGATAAATTTATAAAAACACATATTTTCTTTAAATTAAGTGTAAGAATTTTCAATTCAGCTAACAAAAATCTCAATTCAGCTATGTAAATTTATGTAAAATAACATTTTCTTTAATTTAGTATTAAAACTTGTAATTCAGCTAACAAAAATCTCAATACAGCTATGTAAATATATAAAAAATAACAAAATAACTTAAATGTTTAAAATAATTTCCTAATTCAGCTAACAAAAAATTTCATTTCACTTAGTGATTTTTACGAAAATTTAGATCTTATCATTTTAGAACTAAATTTTGATTAATAAAAAAATCCAAATTCAGCAAGTAAAATTTATTAAAATTATAATTGTCTTGAAATTTACTCTATACATTTTTTATTTACTTTATTGAAAATTTGATTTAAAAAATCTAAATTCAGCTAGCTAAAAACTGCCTAATTCAGCTGGCTGAATTTCTAAAATGTTAGGTTTTTTTTTCAATGTTGTATAAGAATTTTAAATTCAGCTAAATAAATTAGCATTTCAGCTACATGGAATTAATAATTTATTAAATAGTCAGCCGACCAGCTGAATTTAAGAAAATTAATATTTGTCGCTAACTCATTTCTTATATATGAAAGTTACCAATTCAGCCAACAAAATGTATAACATTTTATGAAAAATTGTGATTCAGCTAGTTGAAATCTTTAAATTCTCATATAAACTTAGCTGATTTAATATATAAATAAAACTGCTGAATATGCGAAAAAATATTCAGCTAATAAAATGTTTAATTCAGCTAATGAAGAACTGAGTTCAGCTAGTTGTTTCAATTAAATTTAGCAATGTTATTTAACTTACAATTCAATTCAGCTAACAAAAACTGTAATTCAGCTAAATAAAACATGAAAACAAGAAAGTCATAATAAAATTCAAATTCAGTAAGCTTAATTACAAAATATTTAAAAAATACTAAATTCAGCTAATAAAATTTTTATTGTAAATATCTAATTAACTAATTATTATGAAATTCAGCTAATAATAATAATTAATAATAATAATTTATTTATTTACAAAATTCATATTTAATACAAAATGCCACATCAATGGCAAGAATTTTTTATTCAGCTAGCTGAATTTGAAAATAATAATTTTTACTGAAAATATGTAATTTATCTACCAAAAATAGCATTAAAAATAGCTGAATTAATAAAATATTTAATTTTTAACTATTATTTTACAATAATTTGTAATTCAGCTAAGTAAAAATGATATTCAGAAGATTTATCGAATATTAATATACAATTTAACTGTTAGCTGAATACATACAAAACTTGCTGAATGATCAAATGAAATAAAAACTTTAAGATTAAAATCATTGAAATATATCGTTTTTAAAGAACAAATTAGCTGAATTAATTATAATTTAGCTGAATTGCAAAATTCACCTAACAGTTATAATCAAGGAAATGAGAATTTTTTATTTGAAAAAATTTTGCTGAATTAACATTAACACAAAAAATAAGCATTTATATAACAAAAACCTTTGCTGAATTTGCTTAAACCTTAGCTGAATTTAAAAACGTCAACAGAAAAGTTTGCAAATATTGAATAAAGAATAACTTGTGTCAAAAAATCCCTGCTGAATTACCTTAAAAGTTGGCTGAATAACATTTTAAAAATTATTTATTAAAATTTAATTATTGATCTTCAAATTTAGGTTTAGTTATGATATTTTTCTTGAAATTTTATCAGTGTAACTGTAAATTTATTGTAAGCACCTTGTGACAAAAACAACAAGAAATCTCAATCTTAATGAATTTTTATTTTATTTATTAAAGAAATCAACAAAAACAAAAAGGCAAAAAAAAGAGAGAACACGTACTTGCAATTTCAACATCTGCCTTAATTGCACATAAATAGCCAAAAGGTAACAACCAACGATCGTACACACATACACACACGCTCACTTTAACTCATTAACAGCTCGAGTTTTACATAAACGAATTCATTTAAATGACAACGACGACAATTGTCACCAAAAAATTGAGAAACAGAAGAATTTCCTTATGAAAATGTGTTTTTATTCTCTCTTTAATAAAATTGACAACATGATCAATCAATTGATCACTTCTATTATAGAAAAAGACAATAACGCAGAGTATGAATATTAATAAATGGCATGAGCTAAACAGGGAGTCTGTTTAATGGAGGGAAAAAGGAAGTGTTTTGCTTTTTACAGTTAAATCCTGTTTTGTTTGAGAGGAAGATGACAGTTTGAAGAGAGTGTTTTTTTTGTTGTTTTATCACTTAAATATTAGACAATCGATCGATCAACGATTTCAAAGAAGAAGAAAAATAGGAGGTTTGATTAAGGCTGTCAATTGTTAGGGGAATGAAATGAATAAATAAATCGTGGGAGTATTTTTACCGTTAGAATTTAAGACAAAATTTCTTTATAACAAAAAATAAATTTATGTGATTTTGAATTTTTGATTAAGAGAAATTTTCATGATCATTAAGAGAAAATTTTGAAAAAAAAATCATAAAAATAGAGAAAATTAACAATATTTTGGCTCTAATTATTCTATTCATAATTGATCACGTATTAAGCTTATTTTAGTTCTAGTCTGATCTGGTTAATGAATTAAATTAGTTTTTATAAAATTTTGAAATTTTATTTATGATCACAAGTGAAACTTTTGTTGGTTCCAGTTCCTCTCCTTACTTTTTTTATGATCACAAATTAGGCTTATTTTGGTTTAAGCTGATAGTTTAAGAAAATTGATCACATATTAAAGTCGCTTACGTAATAAATGAGTTTTAATGAAATTTTAACATTTTCGAAAGCGATCAACGATTAGGCTCATTTTAACTCTTATTGCTTTAATTAAGAACATTAGTCATCATCAGCTTCTATTTCAGCATCCAGTGCAGTTCTGGATCAGCTTCGAGTTCAGTTCTGGTTCAGCCTCGAGTTCAGCTTCTAGTTAAGCTTCCAGTTCAGTTCTTGTTTTGTTCTAGTTTAGTTCTAGTAGAACTTTTAGTTTAGTTCTAATTCAGTTCAAGTTCAGTTCTTGTTCAGTTTCTAGTTCAGCTTCTAGTTCAGCTTCTGGTTCAGTTCTTGTTCAGTTCTTATTCAGTTCTAGTTCAGCTTCTAGTTCAGTTCTTGTTCAGTTCCCAGTTCAGTTCTTGTTCAGTTCTTGTTCAGCTTCTAGTTCAGTTGTAGTTCAGCTTCTAGTTCATCTTCCAGTTCAGCTTCAAATTCAATTGTACTTCAATTGAACAAGAAATTTCATTCAATCATTTTTGCAGCAATCAAAATTGCATTTTCTCTTAAAAAATATGAAAATATCAAAAAATGTCTAGATCTCAAATTTTATTTATTTTCATGCGAAAACAACTTTATTACAAAATCCGGGATTAATAACTTTAAGACATTTATCACTTTAACACTTTAATGCCATTTTTAAGTAAAATCAACTTATTTCATATAAATTATTTGTATAAAACTCATCATCAATTAAAGGTATTTATATGCAAACGACGTTAAAAATCGCCCATTAAATATATTCAATCACTTTGAAATATTAATGGTTTTAGGAAAAATACGAACAAAAAAAATTGCAAAATATTTTTTAAAATACAAAAAAAAAAATATTTCCAATAAAAATCAACAATTAGGAGTGATGGGCTGATTTTACTTGAAATTAAAAAAAATAGATTTTGTTCGTATCTCAATATTCAAATCAAATATTTATTACAATTATTGTGAATTTTCTTTTGGAACCATCAAAAAAAGTGTCAAAATGTTTAATTTATTAGCGAAATCATTAGAAGTGATAGACAAACATACAAACATACAAATAAACAAATCTAACAATGATGACAATAAACAACTACTGCTGCCTTTAATTTCATTTATTTTAAACACAATTGGCAAAATGCTGAAATCTGTCTCTCTCTCTCTCTCTCTGTCTGTCTGTCCCTCCTTCTGTCTGTCTGGATGTTTTGTCTATTTGTAGTTATAACGTTTATTAATGATTAGAAACCAAAAAATAAGCAAAAATTAGCATTCTATTATTATAAATCGATGGTTGAATGGATCGATGGATGATTCGAACGCTGCTTATTATTACAATAACAAACACAAAACAATGTTTTAATGAAGCCAATACAAATTACCGGGGGGAAAAAAAGCAAACAAAACACAGAGATACAATGTTTATGCAACATTAGCACACACACACACACATACACAAACACTCATTTATAATTACAATCAAAAGGTATGTGACAACAAACAAACAAAAAAAATCCTAAAAATACACAAATATAATTTTTCCTAAACACGCTTGATTGCTTCCCTAAAACAACAAAAAACGCTTGAAAAGGACACTCTAAAATGAACCTTTTTTGCAACAACAACAACTAAAAAGGTCCAAAACTCTCTTAACAACAAACTAATGAATACAAATAAAATACTTCGCAATTTTTGTGGCAAAAAAAATCATAAAAATTATTTTGAAAATCTTCTGAAAAATATATGAAAAAAAAACTATTTTGCGGCGCAGCGAATTGATTTCTCTTTATTTTCTGAAGAGAGGGTGAAAAGAGGACAATGGGTTTTTTCTGACAACCAAACAAGGTCGTTAAGGGCCAAATAACTTGAGTAATTTATGACTTTCTCGTAAGGGACCTAAAAACAATGGTGTTAACCGTAACAAAAGTCAAGGTGTCCATTAGAATGTAATCAACCAAACCCACAATTTAATACACAATTTTTGTTTTTTTTTTTTTTGTTGGGAGCGTGTTAAACTTATGCTAATTTTTATTTAATATAAAATCCAAAATAATAGACCCGCTGAAATTTTTGGAATGGAAATAAAATATTAATAAAAATATTCAAAATTTAGGAAAATAAGGGCGTAAAAAGGGGATATTTTTAGTGCTGAAGCTTCAGAGATAACAAAACTCTCTTAATGTTCTAATCATTAAGCATCAGCTGGATTTTTGAGTCATAATAAAAATAGTAAGGCACCACTACTGAACCTTAAATACCAGGATCCTACCAGGTAATCTAAATCGGAAATAAGAGAAGGTTTTTTGAGACTTTAAATCCTTTTGAATCCATATTTTTATAGCTTTTTACGTAGTTAATGTTGAGAGAATTTCCACTCGATATGAAGGCGTTTTCAGGGGCTTTGTCGGTGGCCCTCCTAATTTAACCATCTCGGGTATGGCAGAGTACTTTTGTTATAGAAATTTATGGCAAATAGCTAAATTTGTCCAGAGGACACCGAGTTGAGATGGGATTTACAGCCAAGATATAAATTTCTAATACAAGTATTTGGTATCCATGAAAACGTTAGAACTTATAGATTCGAAATTTTCGAAATAAATTAAGTGGAAAGTGATTTGATGTCAAAAATTTTGAAAGAACAAAAAATAGTAAATTTTTGCTATTTTTTGAAAAATAAAATTTGCATTTAAACTTAAAAAAAATTGAATCAATAACTGATATTTATTTGAACTCTCAATATGGTAAACAGAATCTTGCTTATTATTTAAAAAATTAAAATTAATCCCACTTTTCTAAGCGGAAATACCCAAAATTCCAATCCGTTTAATAAATGTTTGAAAAATTAGACTTTTTTTGCTGAAATAAGCAACCGGTCGTTAAAAGCGCCATATATCGGGGAAAAACTTTTTGGTTGTTTAACTTCGATTTTACGCTATATAGTAAGTATAATTTGAACATGATTCCAGCTTTACAATTTCAGAAATTTACTACAAAATGTTTGTTTTTATTTTTTCTTTTTTTTTAATTGCCGAACTTTGGGCAGAGCTTGTTGGCAGATCTTCGTTCCAAGATTATACGGTTTTATTTCAAACGTTTTGTCGTTAAGATTTCTTTATAAAGCTGTACAAAAGATACAAAGTTCTGGACAGAAAACTGAGTTTATCACGCAAAATATGTTGCACAACTTTTTTGAAAAAAAAATGTTCCAGAAAATACTCTGGTAATACACCCATTATCACCTCTGACTAGCTGGAAGCCTGTACTCCTTCAAAAGCATTTATTTTCGATAGTGGATCTCTATCGATGTTACCACCATATGAGGCCCGAAATTCTGGAAATTTAGCATGATTTGTTCTAATACAGAATTTATTTCTGTTAATGTGAGAGTTTTATAAGCTCCATTCTGGGAGGGGGTTACGGGGTTGTATTGGTAAACAAGCGTTTAAATCGAAAATGGATCTCACTCTGGACTCACTTTTAGTTTTCATCAAAAATCCCTATTTTGCTACAAAATCAAAACAAATTATTAAGTCCTTAATATCTTGGTAAATAAGCGCTTAAATCGAAACCCCTCATTTTGTACTGATCTTTAATAAGATCAATAGGCTTCGTTTTGCATTTCGTAAAAAATTCTTCTTCTGAACCAAATATAATCGAGATATCTCTAAAATTGTGAGGTTCATAAATTTTTCAAGGTTTTTTCAAAGACAAATCGCTAGTTAAGCTGTTGGACAGACAGACATTGTGAAATCGATTCAGATAGTGATCGATATAATTAGGGTTGTATTATAATTTCTTTATGTTACATACTTATGCATAAACGAATAATACTCCGTCCACGAATGGTGGTTAAAGTGTAAGTACTAAAATAGATTCTCAGCATTGAGAACATTATATTGTTACAGAGAGAAATACGAGAGAAAATCGAAGATCGCTTGGGAAATCAGCAACTGTTTTTTTAAGAAAGAAAAGAAAAATTTATTTATATAAAAAAATTAAATCAGTTCTAAGTTTGCTAATTTACATTACAGCTAATTTGTGGTGGATTAAATATAGAGTTGACTCAAAGTAATATCTGCATGATCAGTAAATCGGCAAGAGACAAATCTGTGGCATTTCATATATAGGCATAGAGCTCGAGATAGAGATCACTAATTAAGGCCCTAAAAAAGGATTAGTGATCATGAAATACAACTTTAGGATTTCCATCCAAAAAATCTTTTTTTTTTCATCAAAGAATGTGGCAAAATTCCTAAAATTATTTATCACATGATCATATTTCAGTGTAAACCTTTTCTTTATTGACCCCGGGCAATTTTTATTAAACAAAATTTAAATATCATTATTAACACCTTGTTAAATATGACCAGCAAAATTTGTTTAAATAAATTAATATAATTTTACGTTTACTTTTCGGCCGAAGGAAAAAGTGCGAAAAATAACAATTTTTTGACACTTTTTTTTAAAACGTTAAAACTAAAAAAATGTGTGTTAAAGAAAAATTTACATTAAATTTAATTCAAACAGATCACATTATCACTTAGATGACAGCTACACAAAAGACCATAAAACTTTGGATCAGACGAAAAAGGGCGACTCCAAGAGGTTTCAACGATGAAAACAAGAGTTCATCAATATTAATGATAAATATTCCTTTTCAAAAATCGAATACAGAAGGAGGAGGAGGAGGAGGGCAGCCGCTGCCATCAAGAAAATGAGCAAGACGTGTTCATTAAAGCCAAAAAAAAAAAAAAAGAAGAACAAAAATTCACTTTAAAATAAATCGAATTCTGTGAAAAATTAAATGAGCCAAAATGCAGCATTCGAGTAAACAAATATTTGCACAAAACTAAAGGTGCGTATTTAAAGGATCCTTCGTATTTTTTTTTTTTTGTTTTGTTTTGAGGGGGAAGGTGGTTCCAAAATAATAATAACAAATTTTAAATAAATGAACAAATATTTTCTTTTCTTTTTTAAACATAAACACTAACTAACACCAAATAATTGTTGCAACTCTTATGCTGATGAGCAAAAAACGATCGAGCGAGTAATTTGCCAATAATAATAATGGGGAGAACATGATTTCAAGCTTCTCTTTTACTCTTCAAAATCTACTCTACATTACTAGCGAATGGTGTGCAAATATGCCTTAAGCTATAAAACATCCGAAAAAATCACAGCAAAAAAATCTCTTCCTTTGCAACCACGCGTCCTTAGATATAACTTCTCAAACTTGAACTTAATGATCAGTCAATGTCTTGAATTTAAATTCAAACACCTCATTTTTCATTAAGACTAACTGAGCTCTATTACACACACACTCACATGCTTACACTTTCCTTCACATACTTCATATTCTTTCTTAACTGTTTTCCAAGCGCCAAACTAAGATCCGATCTTGCCATCATTCTCATCATTGTCATCATCAAACTGATCGTTATGTTTGAGTGTTGAGGACGTGATGTTTCAAATCGATTTTTGTCGCCATTGGTGACAATAATAACAGAGCACCACCACAACGAATGCTTGTTTAAACAACACTTTTAAGCCCTCAAGCGTTCAAAATAATAAATTCACTCCTAAACTTAAATTACGATCAGCAAAAAATAAGAATAAAAAAACTGCTCCCGAAAAATCCAAAAAAAAAAACAAAAAAAAGAATTAAATCAACAAGAACTTTTATTATTTTTTTGTGGTCGAATATTCTTAAACGTGTTTGGAATTTTATTGTGTTTGACACAAATGCTTCAGCTAACGGGCAAAATAATAAAAATGATTATATAACAGATATCAAAAAGAGGTGTAGCCACCTATCAATGGTACTGTCAACTAATTTATGAGATGCAGTTAAAAGCTCAGGGCTATTTAAACATAAAATCGAAAAAGCTCCAACAAAAAAATACTAAAGAAACAACAGAATCAAATTCATCAGTGTTGTTCTTCTTCTGATCATCATAACTTTAATTAATAATTAATGTTCTAAGTTCTTAAAGTTATGGTGAACTTTAAAAGCGCTACTTCTTTCAAAAGATAATTTAACAAAAAAATTCTCTGAAAGGAACCAAAACAAAAACAAAAACATTTGTTTTAAAATAAAATTAAACACATATTTTCTCTTAAAGAAAATTTAAAAAAAATCTCCTAAAACAAATTTTAAGAAAAAATTTTCTCTTAAAAGAAAATTTAAGAAAAAATTTTTTCTTAAAAGAAAACTTAAGAAAACATTTTCTCTTAAAAGAAAACTTAAGAAAACATTTTCTCTTAAAAGAAAATTTAAGAAAACATATTCTTTTAAGGAAAATTTAAGAAAAAAATTTTTTCTTAAAAGAAATTTTAAGAAAAGATTTTCTCTTAAAAAGAAAATTTAAGAACAAATTTTCTCCTAAAAGAATATTAGGGAAAACATTTTCTTTTAAAGAAAATTAAAAGTTCTCTTAAAAGAAATTTTGAAAAAAATTTTCTCTTAAAAGAAAATATAAGAAAAAATTTTCTCTTTAAAGGTAATTTTCTCTTAAAAGAAAATTTAAGAAAAAAATTCTCCTAAAAGTAAATATATTAAAAAAAATTCTCTTAAGAGAAAACTTAAATACAAAATTATATTAAAAATTTCTAAACAAATTTTCCCTTAAATGCAATTTTTACAGGAAATTTTCTCTAAAAAAACACATTATTTTTACAGAAAATTTTCTCTTAAATGAAATGTTTACAGGAAATTTTCTCTTAAATGAAATTTTTTCAGAAAATTTTCTCTTAAATGAAATTTTTACAGAAAATTTTCTCTTAAATAAAATTTTTACAGAAAATTTTCTCTTAAATGAAATGTTTACAGAAAATTTTCTCTTATATGAAATTTTACAGAAAATTTTCTCTTATATGAAATTTTTACAGAAAATTTTCTCTTAAACCAAATTTTCTAGAAAATTTTCTCTTAAACCAAATTTTCTAGAAAATTTTCTCTTAAACCAAATTTTCTAGAAAATTTTCTCTTAAACCAAATTTTCTAGAAAATTTTCTCTTAAACCAAATTTTCTAGAAAATTTTCTCTTAAACCAAATTTTCTAGAAAATTTTCTCTTAAACCAAATTTTCTAGAAAATTTTCTCTTAAACCAAATTTTCTAGAAAATTTTCTCTTAAACCAAATTTTCTAGAAAATTTTCTCTTAAACCAAATTTTCTAGAAAATTTTCTCTTAAACCAAATTTTCTAGAAAATTTTCTCTTAAACCAAATTTTCTAGAAAATTTTCTCTTAAACCAAATTTTCTAGAAAATTTTCTCTTAAACCAAATTTTCTAGAAAATTTTCTCTTAAACCAAATTTTCTAGAAAATTTTCTCTTAAACCAAATTTTCTAGAAAATTTTCTCTTAAACCAAATTTTCTAGAAAATTTTCTCTTAAACCAAATTTTCTAGAAAATTTTCTCTTAAACCAAATTTTCTAGAAAATTTTCTCTTAAACCAAATTTTCTAGAAAATTTTCCCTTAAACCAAATTTTCTAGAACATTTTCCCTTAAACCAAATTTTCTAGAACATTTTCTCTTAAAGGAAATTTTATAAAAATTTCTCTTAAAGGAAATTTTATAAAAATTTTCTCTTAAAGGAAATTTTATAAAAATTTTCTCTTAAAGGAAATTTTATAAAAATTTTCTCTTAAAGGAAATTTTATAAAAATTTTCTCTTAAAGGAAATTTTATAAAAATTTTCTTTATAGGAATTTATAAAATTTTCTTATAGGAAATTTTAAATTTTTCTTAAAGGAAAATTTTATAGAAATTTTCTCTTAAGGGAAATTTTCTATAAAATTTCCCTTAAGGGGAATTTTATAAAAATTTTCTCTTAATGAAAACTTTATAGACATTTTCTCTTAAAGAAAAATTTTATAGAAATTTTCTTAAGGGAAATTTTAAAGGAATTTTCTCTTAATGAAAACATTTTAGAAATTCTCTCTCTAACAAAATTTAATGAAAGTTTTTCTCCTCAACAAAATTGTATGGAAATTTTTTTCTAAAAAAATGTTTGGGAATTTTTTTACAATTAAAAGTTATTGAAAATTTTCTCTTAAATTGTTACCAACCAGATCTTAAACAAAATGTTTCAAACCCTTTCTTGGGAGACTACTTTGTTGTCTTCATTTTAAAAAACCCACAAATCAAGATTTTACCAAAACCATTCAATTTAAATTTGATGTTGAAATTCGAAAAGCGAAAGAATAAAAATTTAAAGATCAAAATTTCCAATGCCATTTGTAATGAGTTTTAAGAGGATCTCTAAAGAGAGCTGTTGCCTTTGAAATGAAGGAAAACACATAACCCAAAGATATTGAATCTTTAAATTAAAGAATTTTTTTTTGAATTTATATGTTTTCTTAACAGTTTTTGGCCTTAAGATAAACCCTTCAACAAACAAATCGCAATTTCAATCTTATGCTTATGCCCTTTAAAGAGAGACTGACACACGATCAGATGAGTGGAAATTTTAATTTCAAACTTTAAGTTTCAATTTGTTGTCTCTGTAATCAAAATGAAATCAAATATTAAAATAAACACATGTTTTCAATATTTTTAGTTGATATTTAATTTATGGCACAAGATCTTGACATTAAAAGAGAAGAGAGAGACAGAGAGGGGGGAGGGAGAGCTAATAAGAGAGCGCCAGTTTTTATTAAAACTTCTAGTTAATTTATCTAGAAATATTAATTTGATTTTTAATTAGACCACCTAAGTTGTTTTTATTTTAATTGAGAATCCCGCATTTCGATCAATTTCAATAATAACTGATCTTATAAATTGGCATTAATGCCATACAATGATAACAAAGAGCAAATTATAGAATTTACTACTGATCGTTCTCAAATTAAAAATAACTTAGACCATCAGTTATCATATCATATCGTATCAGCTTAAAATTAATAATCATTGATTAAAGTTAAACAAACTGTTATTAAGCACTTTATTTCTTTAAAAGAGTTATTCCAGCAACTACTCTCAACTGCGATCACATGATCAGCAGCTATAAATAAATGAAATAGTGAAATCTATTTTTATCATTAAAACAAAAACAAATAAAAATACACACTTTTGATTTCATTTGTAACTGTAGCTCGTGCGCTCTTTCCAAACTCTTGACAATCTTAACGTTTCGTTTCTCTTTAATATTCTGTCATCATGATCGTTGTCGCGATCGTCGTCTGTTCTTTGGTTTTAACAGGTGGAAGGAAGCACACACCAAACAACAATTAATTTATAACTCGTGTGTGTTTGTCTGTTTGTTTGTGAAACAAAAAAATCCCTTCACTTTTCCTCTCTTCCATTTGAAACGATCGATCGTATATGAGGTAAGCAGATGTACATGAGTCTGTTCTGCTGGTCGTCTTGTGAATCATGCAGGAGAGGAAGCTGTAATGTAAATGTCTTGTAAAAAATGTTTAACTCTTGTCCATATGATTTTGTTTGCCAGTTTCTCCTTTATATTTTAATAACGTGGTCTGAATATTTAGAGGTTTAGAATAAGAGTTACATGAAGAAGAAGAAGAAGTCTTTATATTATGAGGGCACGTGCTTAGAATATTTTCAAGGTACCAAAAACAATAAACAGAGAAAAGTAATAAATTAAAAAAATAAATAAATAAATATTTTAAAAAAACTTAATAAAGTAATTGAAATTTTACGAAAAAATGTGAAGAAATATTTTTAAGGAACATTTTGAAATAAAAGAGGATTAAAAATTTCCTTTAAATAGAGGTTAAAACGGTATTAAATAAATAAATAAATAAATAAATAAATAAACTTATCGAAATTTTTTCCTAAAGAAATCTCTTATTAAAAACAAATTTATTCAAAATTTTCTCTTCAATAATATTTTTTTAGAAAATGTTTTCTTCAAAGATTTTAAGAAAATTTTCTCGTAAAGGAATTTTTTAAAGAAAATTTTCATTTCAAGGAATTTTTTAACAAATTTTCGCTTCAAGGATTTTTTTAATAAAATTTTCTCCTTAAGGGATTTTTTTTAAATTTTTTCTTCAAGGATTTTTTAAGAAAATTTTCTCTTCAAGAAATTTTTTAGAAAAGTTTCTCTTCAAGGAATTATTTTAGAAAATTTTCTCTTTCAGGAATTTTTTTTACAAAATTTTCTCTTCAAAAAATTTTTTTAAAAAATCTTCGCTTCAAGGATTTTTTAAATTTTCTTTTCAAGGATTTTTTTTTAGAAAATCTTCACTTCAAGGAATTTTTTTTTTTAATATTTTCGCTTCAAGGAATTTTTTAGAAAATTTTCTCTTCAAGGAATTTTTTAAAAAATTTTTTTCTTCAAGGAATATTTTAAAAAGTTGTTCCTTCAAGGTTTTTTTTCTCTTCAAGAAAAAATTTTTTAAAAAAATTTCTCTTCAAGGATTTTTTATTTAAATAATCTCTTCAAGGATTTTTTTTTAAATTTTCCCTTCAAGGATTTCTTTTAAATTATCTTCAAGAAATTTTTGTTCGAAAATTTTCTCTTTAAGGATTTTTTATTAGAAAATTTTCTCTTAAGAAAAGTTTCTCTCAATTTTTTTCAAATTTTTTCTTTTAGAAATTTTTCTCCTCAAGGAATTTTTTCAAGAAAATTTTCCCTCCAAGGTTTGTTTTAAATTTCTCTTCAATAAGTTTTTTTTCAATTTTCTCTTTTAGAAAAATTTCTCTTCGAGGAATTTATTTTAGAAAATTTTTATCTTCAAGGAACGTATATTAGAAAATATTATATTCAAGTAATTTTATTTAGAAAGAATTTTTCTTCAACGATTTTTTTAGAAATTAGAGAATTTTCTTCTTTTTTTCTTTGAAGAAAAATGTTTTATTATATTTATTTATTTATTTATTTATTTATTTATTTATTTATTTATTTATTTTTGAAAAGGAATGATTCTAGAAAATTTTTTCTTGAGTATATTTTTTTATAATTCTCTCTTCAACGAAATTAAAAAAAATCTCATTAAATATATATTTTTTAATTTTCTCTTCAAGACGATTTTACATTCTCTTCAAGCAATTTACAAAATTCATCAAAGCAATTTTATATAAAAATTTTCTCATTAAAATAATTTCATACATAAATTTCTCTTAAAAAACTTGGAAAACTTTTTCTTTACTTTACGAAAAATTTACACTTAAAAGAAAATTTAAAAAATCTCTTAAATAAAAATTGATTTCAAATGAAAATTTCCAAAAAAAAAATCTCTTAAAAGAAAATTTATCAAAAATATTCCCTTAAAAAATTATACCTGAAATTGTGTCTTAAAAGAAATTTTTTCTTTTAGGAAATTTTATAGAAAATTCTCTCTCAAAAGAAAATTTATAAAAAATTCTCCCCCAAATGAAAATTATTGAAAAAATTTTATCTGAATGGAAAATTAAAAAAAAAATTCTATCAAAGGCAAATTTCATGAAAAATTTTCTCAAAATAAAATTCTCTTACAGAAAATTTCATCAAAAATTTTCTCTTGCAGAAAATTTCATCAAAATTTTCTTGCAGAAATTTCATCAAAATTTTCTCTTGCAGAAAATTTCATCAAAAATTTTTTCCTGCAGAAAATTTCATCAAAAATTTTCTTTTGCAGAAAATTTCATCAAAAATTTTCTCTTGCGGAAAATTTCATCAAAAATTTTCTCTTGCGGAAAATTTCATCAAAAATTTTCTCTTGCAGAAAATTTCATCAAAAATTTTCTCTTGCAAAAAATTTCATCAAAAATTTTCTCTTGCAGAAAATTTCATCAAAAATTTTCTCTTACAGAAAATTTCATCAAAAATTTTCTCTTGCAGAAAATTTCATCAAAAATTTTCTCTTGCAGAAAATTTCATCAAAAATTTTCTCTTGCAGAAAATTTCATCAAAAATTTTCTCTTACAGAAAATTTCATAAAAAATTTTCTCTTGCAGAAAATTTCATCAGAAAATTTCATCAAAAATTTTCTTTTGCAGAAAATTTCATCAAAAAATCTCTGAGACAAAATATTATCAATTTTCTCTTAACACAAAATTTATAGAAAATTCTCTCTTAGAACAAAATTTATCAAAAATGTCCTTTTCAAATACTCTTCTTCCAAAAATTTCTTTCATTAACTAAAAATTTTTCAATTCTCTTTAATATCAAATAATTTATTTTAATATTTAATAACCGACAATCAGGACTAAATTATAAATAATTAAAGTAACGCAACAAGAACAAACAAAAACGCATTATTGTGTAAATGGAGCCAGAAGTGTAGAGTTTGAGAAACATCAGCTTGAGGTCAGCTGATGTTTGATGAACAAAAAACAATGAAATGATGTAAAATTATTTGCTGAAAAAAAATTATTAAAGTGAAATAAAAATAAAAAGAAATGAAAAAGAAAAAAACTTTTCACCTGATCAGCCCGCATCCAAAGAAAAGTATGAATTTGTTTTTAAAGCTTAAGACAACAACAACAAATAATAAATAAAATACTTGAACTCTTTACAAAAAAAATAAAGAAAAAGTTCTTTAAACTTTAATGGAACAAATGGATGTAAATATGTAGAGGTATTTTATATAATTTATGTATTTATGTACAATTTAATGAACAAGAAGTCAACATTAAAAAACCATTCAAAGAATAATTATAGAGAGAGTAAGAGAGAGAGAAAGAGAAAGAGAACATTTGAAGTGATCAAGTTCGATTTTAAATGTAACCTACAGAAAGAAATCGGAATTAGAACTAAATTAGAACTGAATTAGAAGTTGAACTAGAACTGAACTGGAAGCTGAACTAGAACTAAACTACAAATGAACTAGAATTTAACTGAAAGCTGAACTAGAATTAAGACTAAAAGGGAGAGTATATTTCTCTTTAATGAAATTTCTATAAAAATTTTCTCTTCAATGAAAATTTTTCTCTTTCAAGAAATTTTTATAAAAATATTCTCCTTAAAGAAAATTTTGAACAATTTCATCTTCAAAAAAATTGTTATAACATAAATTTAAGTGGACTGTAGGGCATTTCCTAGAAAAACAAGTAAAATGTTAAACTCTTTAATTAAATTTGTGAAAAACGCAGACAATTGGTTTTCCAAATGGTTGGATACATTTAACTCTCCATTAACCCCTCTTTTTGTTCCAAATGTAAACAAATGGATGTGAGAAGAAATATAATTAAGTATTCAGAGTTTAAAAAAAAAAAAAGAGTTAAATGTGTGACCAAAACTAAAGACTTTTTCACTCTAATTAAGATGGTGAGTAAACAATTGTTTTGGTGACAGGAAATAGAGAAAACTGTTAAACGCTGCCATATTTAAAATGTTTACACTTGACATGTCACCAGAAAAAGAAGAAGAGGTGGCAGAGTACTATTTTCTTGTTTTGTTGTGTTTTGTTTTGTTTTTGTAATAATTTATAAATAACGTATATTTTGAAATGATCAGCATTTATGGAGGCAATAAAGGTAAAAACCTAGAAATAGAGAAAAATAATAACTTGAAGCAAAATAATTGTAAATATTTATACGGGTGACAAAATGTATTTTGTCTTTCTTTCTTTACTATTCGAATTAATGAAAACTAACGACTATGGAAACATGATTATATGGTTTTTGATAAAGATCAGCCAGTAACAGCAGCAGTGGAAGGCAAAAATATAAATTGATTAGAATTAGAAGAGAGCAAACGAAGTGAGTTTAAGAGCAGCTGCCTTTTATTATGAATATTTTCAAATTCAACATAAATTGCAAAATTCTTTATCTGTGTTTTTTTTTGGAGTTTAAAACTCAAAATAAATTAAAAATTTTCAAATTTCTATGTTCCCTTAAAACCCTCTACATGTGGTCCACAATTTTTGAAAAAAACTATATTTCTATTTTGATTTCTTTGACTTGAAATTTAACTTTAAAACTCTGACTAATGCCTGTCAATGATACTGACGCCATAAATTAATCAAATTGGAATGAATAAAAGCTTTTTCCTCTTCTTTTTGTAACCAAAATCAAATAATAGTGATTTTTTCTATTTTTTTTAAATAAATTATTCAAAATCTAAATTCTTTTAGACAAAGTGTGACTTGTGGCATCATCGTCATAATCTTTTGGTAATTTACGCAATTAATTGGTGTTCACACTGGGCGGTCGTTAAGATTAAGTTTTTTTTTTCACTCTTCTTTTTTTGGAATTTTTTAAGTTTTTTTCTTACTAAAAAGTTTTAATGATTTTGAAAAAAAAAAAAAAATATATGAAATAAACAACGAATTTAAGAAAACACTGCAATCACAAAGCAAAAAAGGTAATTTCAGCTAATTTCTCTTCGTCAAAATTTTTCTCTAAATAGAAAATTTAACAAAATTTTCTCTTAATAGAAAATTTAACAAAATTTTCTCTTAATAGAAAATTGAACAAAATTTCTCTTAATAGAAAATTTGACAAAATTTCCTCTTAAAAGAAAATTTAACAAAATTTTCTCTAAATAGAAAATTTAACAAAATTTTCTCTAAATAGAAAATTTAACAAAATTTTCTCTAAATAGAAAATTTAACAAAATTTTCTCTAAATAGAAAATTTAACAAAATTTTCTCTTTATTATATTTAACAAAATTTTCTTTAAATAGAAAATTTAACAAAATTTTCTTTAAATAGAAAATTTAACAAAATTTTCTCTAAATAGAAAATTTAACAAAATTTTCTCTAAATAAAATTTTCTTTAAATAGAAAATTTAACAAAATTTTCTCTTAAAAGAAAATTTAACAAAATTTTCACTTAATAGAAAATTTAACAAAATTTTCTCTTAATAAAAAATTTAACAAAATTTTCTCTTAATAGAAAATTTAACAAAATTTTCTCTTAATAAAAATAATTTTCCAAAATTTTCTCTTAATAGAAAATTTAACAAAATATTCTCTTAATAAAAAATTTAACAAAATTTTCTCTTAATAGAAAATTTTAAAATCTTTAACAACATATTCTCTTAAAAAAGTGTTTTCAAAACTTAATATTTATCTCTTAAAAGGAAGTTGATAGAAATTTTTCTTAATGCAACAATTTCTCCTCATAGAAAATCTTTTTAAAGAATTCTTATTATAAAGATCTCAAAAAAATTGGTCATCATATTTTTATAATTTTTTTTTTGTGAAATAAAAATTTACTGAACAAAAAATTTTCTCTTAAAAAAAATTTATGAAAACTTTTTTTCTTAAAAAAAAATTACGAAAAATTTTCCTCTTAAAAAAAATCTATGAAAAAATTTCCTCTTAAAAAAAATCTATGAAAAAATTTTCTCTAAAAGAAAATTTATGAAAAAATTTTCTCTAAAAGAAAATTTATGAAAAAATTTTCTCTTAAAGAAAATTTATGAAAAAAATTTCTCTTAAAGAAAATTTATGAAAAAATTTTCTCTTAAAGAAAATTTATGAAAAAATTTTCTCTTAAAGAAAATTTATGAAAAAATTTTCTCTTAAAGAAAATTTATGAAAAAATTTTCTCTTAAAGAAAATTTATGAAAAAATTTTCTCTTAAAGAAAATTTATGAAAAAATTTTCTCTTAAAGAAAATTTATGAAAAAATTTTCTCTTAAAGAAAATTTATGAATAAATTTTCTCTTAAAGAAAATTTATGAAAAAATTTTCTCTTACAAATATCTTAAAAAAAACATTATGAAAATGTTTTTCTTAAAAAATGTATAAACAAAAATATTTAAATTTATTTTATTTTACATGGGAAAATCTTTGAGCCAAATGCGCGTTTTCTTTTAGTTTATTTTTTTAAACTTTCAATGTCTCAAACCGATTGCCAAGATCAGTAATACTCTTTTAAACTATTTTTTTTTTTTTTTGAATTAGAGTGTTTTTAGTGCGGATTATTAGTTTTAGAGATATTTGAAATTATTAGTTATTTTTTTTTTTTGCTTTTTTGTAGACGCTGTTAGGTTTTCTGTCTTTAACACAATTTTATCATTTAAATTTGTATTTATAGAAAATATTTACCAAACAAAAAAATAAATAAACATAAAATTAATCAATAACAAATATAAAATTCATAATTAGGTTCCACCACCACAAGTGGTGAAGAGGATATATTAACTTAGTCATCCATGTGTAACGTTAAGAAATAATCATCTCAGAACCTATAAATAATTTCATCAAATCAAAATCTGAGTCGATTTAGCTATGTCCGTCTGTCTGTTGTTGGCACGCTAACATCCACAATAATTGACAGAAATTAGGCCAGTGTATTTGTTATAGTCCTGAGAAGTTATCTATTTAAAACCAACAAAATCGGTTCAGTGTTTTAAAAGATTTAGAACGATATCTCTAAGTTTAAGTGAAGAACTTTCGCAAAATTGTCTATTATAAATCTATTTTGTTGATTTAGTGAACATTTTTCGCTTTTTTTTTAATTCAAAATGGATTTTAATTATTAATAACCTTTAAACAATTTTTAAAATTCTTTTAAAAGTATGCAATTTTCCAGTCCTGTTTGTATATTAAATAATGTTTGTTATATAAACCTTAATGTCCATGTAGAAAATGAGAGAGTGTGTGCAAATAACAAAAGATTTGAATTTCTTTTAATTTTATTAAAAAAGAGATTTAAATTTAATTAATATCTCCCTTTTCATCCCCCTCTTTAATGGGAACAATTAAATTGTGTTTAATAAATAAATAACAATGAAAATATTAATAAACAACCACCGATTTTTTTTTAAAGAATTTCTTTAAAAAATATATTTTTTTACTTAAAAATACTTTAACAGTATAAACTCTGTCTCTCTCTCTGTGTCTGACTTTGAACTCTCTGGTTTTTGTTTTGCTTTAGGACTTTCTCTCTGCATTTTAATTGTTACTCATACTTTTACAGTTTTTGTTTTCTTTTTTTCTTAACTGTTAACAATGCATTTTCAAATTTATCCGACCAATCAACGAACAGCTTTGGCCAACAGTTAGTGTTGTTGTTTACTTTAAATACATACACACACACACGAGTGTTTAAATGTTAAGTGTTTGTTTATTTTTAGTATTAAAAACTTGTTAAAGCATGTTTATATGCATATAAAAGTATGTATGTATACATGTATTTATGTATGTATGTATGTATGTATGTATGTATGTATGTATGTATGTATGTATGTATGTATGTATGTATGTATGTATGTGCGTTTGTTTGTTAATTGTCATCTATTGCTGTTTGTTTAATACTCAAGGATTGGAGTCTGTATTTATATTCTATGTAACGGAATTGGAGTTTTCTTGTTTAATATCTTTTTTCACTCACTCTCTCTCTCTCTCTCTCTCATCGCTCTGGCTACAACTCTCACAGTTTGTTTATGTCTTGTTTGAAGGGGGGTTTTCTAACATTATGCGGGTGTTAATATAGCAAATTTTATGAGAATTCCTTCTGGTTTGTTTGTTTTATCTTAGTTTTTTTTTTGCTTTTTTTGTTCTTATTGTCTTTAGTATTGTTTAGTTTTAGTTGCTGTTGTTGTTTTAATTTGTAGGTGGAGTCTTTTGTTTTATTTGTTGTTATTGCTTGTTATACATATTATTGTACTCCCAAAGTAACCGTTAAGTGTAAAAGATTTACGTTTTAGTATCACAAAAGCTGTTTTGGTTTTAACCCGTGCAACGGATTATATTTAGTAACGCTTAATAATTATTATCATTTAAAATAATTAAAAGATTTTGAAAATATAAATTAAATAAGAAAAAACTGATTAAAAGAAATTTAAACGACGGCAAAAATTTATCGATAGAAAAAAATTAAAAAAGAGAGAGAAAAAATTTCCTCAAATTAAAAAAAATTGTAAGAAAATATAAAATAAGATTTGAAAAGAAAATTAAAAAGATAAGAAGAAGTAATTAAAACAAGTGTTAAAGAAACGGAAATAAACAAAGGATTAATAAAATTTCTTCAAAAAAGATAAAATATTAAACAAAAATTTAAATTCCCAAAAATTTGAATGGATTTATCCGGGATCTTTTGATCGGGAGAAATATGGTTATATTGTAAGTATTTAGAAAAAATTCGAAAAAAATCCGAGACAACAATATAAAAATATAAAAACGCTTAAAGGATATTACTGAAGCCTCGAAATACCGCTGGAAAATTAACTAAAATATAAAATTAACTGAATATAAAATATATTTTATGTAGAAAAGCTGAAATCTTAAATAATTCAATAAAAATATTAATTTCGAATGAAAATATATAAATATTGCAAAAATTACTTCACTAAAAATTTAATTTATATTAATTCAAAATCAGCACAATCCAAATAATATTTTTGCAAAGTTTGATATTTTTTCGAACTTAAGTTCAAATTTTCGAACATCACTAAAAACTAATATTTTGCATTAACTATGAAATTATTTGAAAATTATGCAAACAATTTTGTTTTACTACCAAAAATTTACATTTCGAAATTCTATATTTCATAAACTAACAATCAGAAAAATAAATTTTTTATAAATTCAAAATCACCGTATTACAAATGATATTTTAGCGTAATAGAAAGTTTTTTTCGAATTTTCGAACATCTCCAAAAAGTTAATATTCTGCATTTACTGTAAAAACTTAATATAATTTTGCTAATGCTTTCATATCTAATGCCAAAATTTGAATTTCGAAATTCTATATTTCAAAAACTAACCACCAAAAAAATTAAATTAGTATTGGTAGTAATAAAAATTTGCAAATATTTTCATTTTACAACAAAACTAATAATATTTTGGATTAACTATGAAAATATTTGAAAATTATGCAAACAATTTTGTTTTACTACCAAAAATTTAATTTCGAAATTCTATATTTCATAAACTAACAATCAGAAAAATAATTTTTTTATAAATTCAAAATCACCGTATTACAAATGATATTTTAGCATAATCGAAATTGTTTCGAATTTAAGTTCGAATTTTCGAACATCACCAAAAAGTTAATATTCTGCATTCCTGTAAAAACTTAATATAATTTTGCTAATGGTTTCATATCTAATGCCAAAATTTGAATTTCGAAATTCTATATTTCAAAAACTAACAACCAAAAAAATTAAATTAGTATTGGTAGTAAAAAAAATTTGCAAATAATTTCATTTTACAACAAAACTAATAATATTTTGGATTAACTATGAAAATATTTGAAAATTATGCAAACAATTTTGTTTTACTACAAAAAATTTAGATTTCGAAATTCTATACTTCATAAACTAACAATCAGACAAATAAATTTTTTATAAATTCAAAATCAACGTATTACAAATGATATTTTATCGTAATAGAAAGTTTTTCGAATTTAAGTTCGAATTTTCGAACATCACCAAAAAGTTAATATTCTGCATTCACTGTAAAAACTTAATATAATTTTGCTAATGCTTTCATATCTAATGCCAAAATTTGAATTTCGAAATTCTATATTTCAAAAACTAACAACCAAAGAATTAAATTAGTATTGGTAGTAATAAAAATTTGCAAATAATTTCATTTTACAACAAAACTGAGAATTTCAAAAATTAATCATATTTCAAATAAAAAGTTTGAATATTCGAACATTATTAAAAATGTTATGTTTTGCGTTTATTCTGAAAATACACGTTCAATAATTTACAAGTAATTTTAAGACTCTCGCAGTTATAACTCTTTAGATATTCGATAATAAATATTTGCTTTGTATGGGGGTTACCCCTCCCTCTAGTCATATCTGTCCAACATTTTGTCAAGGAGGTTGTTGTGACCAAATTTGAAAAATATTGCTGTTATAGTACTGTTGATATTCGGAAAACAATATTACCTTTGTAAAGAGGATACCCCTCCCCTGGTCCTATCCGTCCTACGTTTTGTCCAGTATAACAGTTCACTGTTATAGTTCTTTAGATATTCGGTAATCAATATTTGCTTTGTATGTGCGGTACCCCTTTCCTTGGTCCTATCGGAACTTCTAATAGACGATAAAAATTAAAAAAATATCAAAAAATATAAATATTTTTTTCATGCACTTTTTAAAATGTCAAACAAATTTTTTTCTACAATTTAAAAAAATAAATTAAATATTATTTTCATTAGAGTTCTAAAATCCTTCCATTGATTCTCTATTTAGTGAAAGGAAATTTGAATACTTTTTCACTTCATTTTTAATAAAAGAAAATAAATATTAGCAATTTTCAATATTCCAATATATTTTTACAAAAACAATACACATTCCAAATCAAACACCTACAACTCCAACAAAAAACAGATCTTTTCAATATTTAAAGAAAAAAACAACAACAAATGAAAACATGACAATTAAATATCTGGACCACACGCACGCACTAAAAAAACCCATAAACCACAGAGATTTTCCAAAAGCCCTTTAAATAAATAAGAACTATTAACTCTATCTTAAAAATACAAAAGCAATAACAACAATAAAGAGGAAAATAAAAACAACAACAACAGCAATAACAAAACTAAAACATAATAAAAACACGAAAACATAATTTACTCATTGATAACAAACATTATGATGTCAAAACAAATAACCAAAAACAATAAACATGTTAAAGATACAATTTATTCTTCTTCTAATAACAATAACAAAAACAACAACAACAATAAAGATACCAAAAAAAAGGTCCAAGAAGGCTAAAAGGTAAGAAGAAGGACCGAAAAAAAATAACACAATAGAGATGATGAAGATGATCTTGTAGGTGACAAACTTATTATGTTTTAAAAATGATCACAAACAACTAAACACTATTGACATTATCACTGGTTGTTTGACATTAAACAACAACAACAACAACAAATAAATGTGAGAAAATATCTTCTTGGACAGGAAAATAATAACAACAACATTATTATGATTATTATTAGAACTTATTAAGAAGAAGGTTTGTTTTGTTGGAGATTTTTTTAGTTTTTAAATTGTTGTTGGGTTTAATCACAACAAAATTGAAACTACAACAACAACTAAACACTAACAATATGATTATGATAATAAATAAATAAACAAAAGATTTCTAAACGCCACCAAAAAGAAAAGAAACAAATAAAAACAAAATGAAAAAAAAAACAGAATTTTTATTGAAAAAAGCGTGAAAAAACAACACTTTTTTACCTTGCACAGTGTGTACAAATCGATATTTCTTTGTGAAATATTTCAATAACTTTTAAAGCGTTTGCTATATGTTAATAAAATTTCACATAGTTCGAGCCAAGATGTTTTTGGAGTTAATTTGGAGGAACACAAGGACGTAGTCAGTGACCCTCTAAAGTTGACCATCTCTAGTTTGTTTATTTTTTGAAGATTCGAAAAAAAAATCCCTTTTTAAATTGAGAGAAAAGAAATTTTGTAAATAGATTGTCCTTGTAAATGTCTATAAAAACTATGCTTATATGTTGGGGTTATCTCCTATAGTTTCGGAGATATTCCAGTCGAAATATCGAAAGTCCTCAATTTTTTTTAAATATGTGTCAGATTTTCCATTAAATTCTAAAACTTACTGGTACAATATCTGTATAAATATATCCACCCGTTAAAAATTTGTATTAATCTGAAGTTGGAACTTAAAAAAATGTTTATTTTTTGTTATTTAAAAAAAAAGTTGGCAACATTTATTCACTTATAAAATCATTTTTATGTTCTTTGTTTAATAATTTGTCCGAAAGCCATTGGAGCAGAAACACTCCCACAAGCCCTATCTCAACTTGGTCTATTTTGGAAACAAAATAAGGTTTTCTGTTAACTTCTCATTTTAATAATGAAAATTAAAGTATTTTCTGCCGGACGGCCCTTGTAATGACAAGACGATCATTTAAGTAAAAACTGTCACATTTTTTGGCATGATTTATAAGGATTGAGATTTTGGGCGTTTCAGCATGTACAAGTGGGAATCCTATTAATTCCCTGAATCATAGATAAGTTAATGTACGTTATATTAAAAGTTCAAATAAATATCGTTATTCGTTTCAATTTTATTAAAGTTTGAATATGAATTTTATTTTTCAAAAAGAAAACTTGAAAATATTCGAAATTTTAAGTAAATAAATTTTGAATAAATGTTTCCCTTTTTAATTGTAAATCTGCAGGATCTGACATTTTCTTAGATACCAGATACATGTGTTATACGTGGCTTAAAATCCACGCAAAACTAGACTTCCTTTAGAAAGATTTTAACTATTTACAAGTTACAGAATTATTTCAGAAAAAAAAATCGATTTCGACACACGGTGCTCTATAAAAAAAACTCATTCTCACATAAACTCACACTTTGAGACTTACAACAAACCGTTAATAATAATTAACTCAAATGTAAACAAATGAAAGAGGCAGAGAGAGAGAAAGAGAGAGTGTGTGTCTCATTAAAGAGTTTAATATAAAAATTATTAAAAATCAATTCTGTTTTAAATCATTTCTAATCATTTTAAAGCCGAGAAAATTATTAAAAATAACACTCGAATTTGATTAAATTAGATGTCTATTTTGTTGGTGGACCACACTAACACTATAAACTGCAACCTGCTGACTTCTAAGTATCAATAATAAAAAGTATATTAAAACTTAAACTCTCCCTAGGAAACCATTTAAATGAAAACTATTTTTTTCTTTCTTTCAATTTAGGTGTTGTTTCCAAAAAGTATCATGGGGTTTCTCCAAAAAAAACCACTTTCATTAGAGGCCTCATCAATATTATTATTTAAATTAAATCATTATTATTCTTTATTATTCTTTCCAAAACGTTTAATATTCTTTAAAGTTTATTGATTTTTTCCATCCCCCTCTTTCTCTCTCTTTCTCTCACGCTTTTTCCTCTCTAAAACATAACGACATTTGAATTGATTTAATTGAAAAACTTTTTTATGACTCATAAAAGATCATGACACCTTTAAATACCCACCTAGTTGAAAATGAACTCTACCTGAGCTTTATTATACTCATAAATCTTAAATTAATCTACAAATTAAGCCATAAACTATTTAGATTTAGTTTTACTTTTATATGTATGGCGAGAGAGTGAGATTTCTCTATTTCTCTGGTAATTCAAGTAGATATTTGTCACCGGATATTTATACGATCTTTAAAGTAATAAAATTTCAAAATGATTTTTATGAAATCAAAAATTCGACACTTATAACCGACAAAAAAATATTGTAATAACTGTTTAACTAAAATCGATTTTAGGAAAAAGTAAATTAATATAATTTTAATATTAAATTTTTAGGTTAGAAATATGAAATTTTAGGTTAGAAACGGAAACTGAAATACGAAACGAAATATCTAATTTCAGAAAAAAATAAATTCAAAAAAACTTATGAAATTCGAAGAACTCATTCCAAAACTAGTCTGAATTATTAACAAGAAACTAATTCATGGTATAAATTAAAATCTAGACTATAATTTAGACCAGGAACTAGTACTTTATATAGACTAGAAATTAGTCCATAATAAAGACTAGCAACTACTCTATATTGCAAGCGAGTCTGAAATAATTCCAGCATTAAACTAAAATCTGGAAAAAAAGTTGAACATATTTAGCTCTTCTCACCCCCCCTTTTTCTGCTCTTTACAGAAATGCCTACTGCTTCAATTCTCGTAAACAGCAGCAACTGAATATGAACCACAGATCAAAGCGTGACTGGGATATAAATGATGCTGTGGTGCCGCAAGTAAATGAAAGTGATTTTGATGAGTTCAACGAATGGACCGACGGTCATGTACGTCTCATCTATCCGCTAAACAATGAAGAGGCCAAAAAACATATATCCGGTTGGGCCATGCGTAATACAAACAACCATAATGTTAACATATTGAAAAAAAGTTGTTTGGGTGTTTTGGTCTGTTCACAAAATTGTACGCTGGCGAATGGTAATAAAATTAATCTGAGACCTGCCATATGCGATAAGGCACGACGGAAACAAGAGGGTAAAGCTTGTCCCAATAAAAACTGTAGAGGAGGACGTTTAGAGATTAAACCCTGCCGGGGACATTGCGGTTATCCGGTGACACATTTTTGGCGTCACTCGAATAATGCTATATTTTTTCAAGCCAAAGGTGTACACGATCATCCGAGACCAGAACCTAAAAATTCCAGTGTATCGAAAAGGGCCTTTGGCAGAGTGACTTTAGTGCCTAGAAATTCCACAGCAGTAACGGGAAGAGGGGTGGGGAAGAAGTCGGGTTTAGTTAGTGGTTTGACAAGCAGTTTAAGGCAAATGAAAACCCATAGCAGTTTTCTGAATAAAGTATTAAAGAGATCTACAAAAGCAGCTAATACCATGGCCCAGACAGCAGCAGCAGCGGCAGCTTTAGAAATATATCAGTTCAATGGTGAGTTCTGTTTTTTAAAAGAGAGAATTTATTAATTTTTTAAAGAGAATTTTTTCATAGCTTGCAACAAATGTACTGCCCGGACTCAATGCACCTGTGTCATAGAACCTTTAACGAATACGAATTATTCTACTCCCTTACATCATTATGATGGTTTAACGGCAGCTGTACCTCATCAAAATTATACACATACACATACGCACAATGTTTATCATAATAATGAACATAACAATAACAAATGTGAACCTACGGCCCTGTTAACGGTCAATCATCAACATATAACCTATAATTATCCCATATACCATGCTCCCACGGGAGTTTTATCTAATAATAGTACAACTTTGCCGCCATCACCTAAAACGGCTACAGAACAATTGTCACAACATCATGCTTGTAGCGCCTCGACACCCTCAACTCTACATTCGGCCTCACATTATGCATCAGATACGCACGATCCGCATAAAATGTCATATCATTATCATGGTTCAGGATATGGAACCGAATCTTCTTTGTGTTATAATAACAACTGTGAGGCGGTTGAGAATTTCAGTGGCAATTTAACGGGATCTTATGATTATGATATACCCCGACATTTGCCACCAGAACAACAACCACAACATCTTCATTCGGCAACAACAGAACCTTCTGAATTTATTAATTATTCAGATTTAAAATACTCCGCAAGACAAGCAGCGCCACCACCACCACCGTTATCATCTAGCGCAGCAGCTTCCTCGACGGATATAATAAATAATGAACCAGAATTTATTAATTATTCCGAATTGAAACATTATCCCCACATTATGGAATCGGCGGTAACACCAGAAACTAAACCTCACAAATTAAACACCAATGAAGACGCTTCTGCTCTGTTATATAACCATAGAAATGCGGAAACTAATGCCAGTAATTATGATAGCAATTGTTATTATAGCAGCTCTACAAGACCTAAATTGGAAAAATCTAAAGATAAATATCCCCTGGAAGCAACAATAACACAAACCTCTACCAGTTATGATTATGAACCGATTACCGCACAATATAACAGTTCAAATTCATATTTTCCCCACAATCAAACACATTATTCGAGTGTTAATAATTATTATGATACTGGTCCTGGACCTTCGCCTGTATTCCATGGACCACAAACTCATAATCCCGCCTACGAGTATAATGGTTCAAATTCTTCTTCGTATGGCTCCACATATGGTTATGATCAAATGAATAGAGGTAGTTCTAGTTTAATGGCCGGTCCACCCTGTCACACTTATGCTCATTAGTTTTTAAGAAAATCTAATTTTATTAATTCTACTTAATTATTAAGAAATAAATCGTATTACTTCTTTTTTGTTGGCATTTAATGTTGATTGGGAAAAATAAAAAAAAAAAAATAATAATTTTTAAAATCAGAAAATCTGTTTCATTCTAAAACTAAATTTCAAAATTTAACCTAAAATATTTTGAAATCTTAAAATTTTTTCTCTTTCAAATAAATAATTTTATACCCTCCACCACCGCAAGTAGTGAAGAGAGTATATTAACTTTATCATTCCGTGTGTAACGCTAAGAAGGAATGGAATCGTCTTAGGCCCCATAATGTATATATATTCATGCATTAAATCAAAATCTGAGTCGATTGAGCTATGTCTGTCTGTTGATGGCACGCTCACGTCCACAATAATTCACAGAGCTCAATGAAGTTTGGCAGCCTGAGTATAACTTCTTAACTTAACGTGCATTTGTGGTGAAGGGTATTGAATTATTTATTTTAAAGTCTGAAATCTTCCTCAGCATTATTTGTCCCTTGTGATTTTCAGGCGCCCTCTATATATCAAAATCTACACGTATAGTATAGACACTTACCATTAGCTAAATATAGCAAAGACACATGAACAGGGTGTTCAAAATTTAAAACCTTAAAGCACAAAAATCATAATTTATTTTATAAAGTGGGGAATATATATTTAAAGAGTGAGATCAAAAAATTATTAACATACATGTAAACAGATTGAAATTTTTATTACCATTCACGAAAACAATATTTTTATAGTTTTAATCAGCAACAAAAATCTTCCACATCTTTGAGCACCCATTCTGTAATCTTCAATTGGTTTAATCTTAGCTCCAGGCATTTCGGAGAAAGTCTTAGGAATGAAAGCAGATATTTTTGTTAACATTCCTTGAGGTAAATTTTGTTATTTATAAAGCCCGTTGTAAAAAGTGATTGGCTGTTTTTGCACTAACTGCATTTTGCTTGCCACACTAAGAACTTGTTGGGAAATTTTAAATACTTTTCTTCAACACTCCGTCGAGCATCAGAAACGAAAATTCTGTTGGCCAGGAAGTTGTGGAAAATCTGCCAGATTATACGTTTCGTCAGGTATTACGCAACAAGTTTTATTTTTTGTAGAAAACTTGGCCTCAATTTCTGTGCTCTGTTTTTTGGCCTCTAAATTTTTAGCATCGTTCCTGTCAGGATTATTTTGCGTCTTGTTTGTTTTTAAACCTGCATTAGCTTTTACTTTCCGTACCAAATAGACCGAGAACTAATCAAAAAAACCCAATAATACATGAGTTAAAAATTTTAAAAAATATATGTTAAGAATTTCTTAATATTTGTTTAACTTCCAAAGTTCTTAATTTGTTGTTTTTAATTTACAACTGATCAAAAATTTACAGCTTAATGAAATAGAAAAAAATTGTTCGTTTACACCCTGTGACAGATATGGAAAACTTTTTTATAATAAAATAACAGTTCAAATTTATTTTCAATAACATAGAAACAAGTGAGGAACGTCGTTCAAACTATCCAGAGTTAAGACAGAATAAAGAAATTGTTTGAAGGAATGAAGATGGACCACCTGTTCGACAAAGTGACAGAAAGCATTAAAAACACCTTAATGGAAAGGTGTCCAGAAAAGATTCAAAAATTTATCACTAATGATTAAAACTATATTTTTTTTCCGATCTCAGACCCCATATATATTCATGCATTAAATCAAAGTCTGAGTCGATGTAACTATGTCCGTCTGTCTATTGTTGGCACGTTTAAATTCACAATAATTAACAGAGCTCAATACATTTGACCTGAGTATTTGTTTAGTCTTGAGAAGTTTCCTGTTTAAAACGAGTAAATTCGGTTCAGTTTTTAAAAGATATAAACCGATATCTGAGGCTTCCTTTAAGTTCAAGTACAAAAGCTTTCGTAAAATTGTCAATTATAAATTGACAAATTAGAATGAATTTCATTTCCATAATTTTGAACTATACGTACTTTATTATCATTCCAAATACTATCAAAATCGGTTCAGCAAAAAAGTTATAGTCAAAAATATAACTAATTTTTTGACATATAAAGTGTTCATTTGTTGCATTAAGAAAAACTTTTATATTCTGTATACGTTTGTAAGTGTGTGAGTGTTTATCTACAAAACATAACGTACTTACATCACACGCATTTGTGGTGGAGGGTATAACCGAATAGAGCATTTTAATTTGTTAACATATATGTATGTTAAGAATAAAAATTTAAACTCCACTTAAAATCGACTCGTAAACATTTATTCATTTTGTTTACATACATGATAAACATGAAAAAATATAAAAAATTCAATTTTAATTTTGTAATTAAATTATAATATGAATATTGATTTTTCCGTTACAAGATATAATTATTTCTGCAATCATAGACAAATTACATGTTGTTTAAATTCTCTTATCTTAAAACCATCGAAATGGTATAAAATTGTACAACCCTGTTAACTAAAAACACACTTCTTCTAATATTTTTGTTCGCTCTCTCACTCTCTCCCTTTTATTTGTGTATAAATTCTTCTACATTATTGCTATTTCTTTTCTATTCTTTATTTCCTATTATGAAATACTTTTGAGCTTCCTTCTACATTTTTATAGAAATATTAAATAGCAGCGGCCGCATTAGTTAAAAACAAGTTAAATCGTGTGGTCGCAAAAAAAAACGCCAGTCTGCTCGGTACGAATAAATTTTTTACATCAAAAAGCATTTAATTTCATATTTATTACTAAACACAAAAACAACAAAATGGTTTACGCTGTCAAGAGCAAGGTATGTATGAAACAACAACAACACACATGCAAAAGTTAGGCAGAAAAGAAAAAAAACACTTGTAAAAAAAGTGACGAAAATAATGTGTTGAATTAAAGGAAAATATTGCTTATTTTAGAAAAAAAGGCAAATAGTGTTATTAATTAAGAAGAAAAAAATAATGACGTGTTTTATAACCCTTTTGGGAGGATATTTCTATAGCAATTCGAAGTGATACCACATGTCCATGTCAGAGATTATAAAAAAAGAATGATAGCGGCAAGCATAAATGAAGGGAAAGTTAAGTAATCAGTGAATGATAGAGAGGAGTGGGGTTTAGTGAAAGATAATAGAAATTTTATTTATTTCATTTATTAATAATTAGAAAAAAGTGCATTTTGTGTATTATTTTTTTTTTCATAAAATAAAGAATTTTTATAATTTAATTTGAGTTGTCACTTGTTTTAGAAAAAAAAAGTCATGAGATTAATTATTGTATGATTAGAGGGGGGACGCAATGATATCATCTCTATTAGAGGTTCCATTACACACTTTGATGGTTGGTTGGTACGTGTATTTTGTGAGCAATTTCGCAAACATTAGTGCTCTTTTAACAGAATTTCGTTTTTTGTTTATTTGTTATGAGTATTAATTTGTCTTAAAATTAATTTCAAAATTCCCTTTAAATCTATAGAATATTAATTAAGTTTAAACTTCATCATAATTAACGTTTTTTTTTATTGGTTTAATGATAATTAAACTGCTAAGAAAAGAAGAGAGGCAGCATGAATTAGCAAAAAAACAACTGAATAAAGGAGAAAGAGAGCATGAGAAAAAAAGTTAAGGAGAATATTAAGCTAACAGGGTGAGTCATAAATAAGATTTATGGGGGAAAAACGCGTTAATTTTTAAATAACAAAAATTATTAGAATTTTATTAAATAAAATTAATTAAAATTTTATAATTTTATATAAAAATATTTTGTTTTTTTTTTTTTTGTATTTTTTAATGTTTACATACACTTTTGTTACTGTTAGTAACATTAATATTATTCATATTCATATTTTCTATGGCAACATTTTGTTGTCAACGAGATTTATTTCACGTACAAGGTTAAATTATAGTTGTATGATTTGTAATAGTTATTAACAAATAAAATGTATAACATATTCTATAATTAATTAAAATTATATACAAATTTTAAGATTTTAATTAAATTTTTTAATATAAAGCAAAATTTAAGAAATGGAAACAAATCTAATTAGTGAGATCGAAAAATTCTTAACATACATATGTGTTAAAAACAAAACCAATAGACCTTCATTTTTAATCTTAAAATTATTACAATTAAACATTTTTATGATCTTCAATTCTCTTTGGCCTTAGCTGCGGACAGTTTGGAGGGTTTGCCTCTATTGGTACAAATACCACATCTTTTTTGTTCAAATCAAGGATATTATAAAGGTTGCGATTGGAAATAGGTTTTTTTTTTTAAATTCTTTGATTTAATTATAAGATTTATAAATCCCGTTTGAACAAATGTTTAGGTTCTGTTGCTGCTACAGTAAATTGCTTGTCATATCAAAAACTTTTTGTTAAATTTTCACTCCTTTTGGGTCATGAACTTTACATCAACATTCCCTCGAGCATTATGATGCAGCAAGAATATTTTTAGAAAACTTGACCTCTAAATATTTAGCGGCGTTCCTATTAGAAACTTTTTGAGACTTGTATGTTTTCAAGCCTGTCCCACTGAGCTTTATTGCCACTACAATTGGATCTCCGTTTCGGAACGATCCGACTCACACTCGGCCAAAGATTGTCAACCCAGTGTGAGCTGTAAAAAACAGCTTTCCCATTCTACCTGTTTAATAATATTAGAAACAGTTTGACGGCTGACTTTTTAATGCTTGGCCAACTTTTTGTCGGATTTTATTTCATATATTTTAAGTAAAATATTTTTCAAAGATTACTTGATCAAGATATATAACACTTGATTTGAAAAAAATCTTAAAGAGACCTTCCGAATGATTTTTAAAATGAGAAGCAGATAAAAAATATTTCTATAATTTTTTACTCTGGCTTTTCTGTCAATATCTGAAAAAGTCATCGATATAATATCTTTATTAATTAAAAATTTATAGACAATAATTCAAGCTGTCATTTGCTTTCATTATTTATACCATTTAACCCATAAAATACCACAGATTACCACAGACTATTAAAATAAGATCAAAATTTCCATCACCAATATTTTTCTTTATATAATTTAAAAAAGAAAAACTTTAAAACTTTCTTTTTTCGTTTATTTATATTTTGTCTAGAATTTACTTTTTTAATAAAAATATACGATTATGGTTTACTAACCTCATTAAAAATATCATTTGATAAGAAATATTGATATATATATATATATACTTACGTATTATGTGAGCTTTTACTATATATACAAACTACAGATTTAGACTTTTTTTGATAATAATAAAAAAAATAAGTATAATTTTGCTAAAAAAATAAAAAAACTATACACATAACCTAAAAAATTGTAATCTAAACTATAGATGCAATATAGCTAGAACTTTGAGACATTATAGTCAAGACTGCATTGTTATGACACTATTATCGGCACTACAGAGACGCTATATGATTTAAATACATTACAAACTTGACTATAGCTTGTATTTTAGAATCATTAAAGATTCAATAAACTTCAGAGACACTATACTCTGGGCCATGAAGTCTCGATAATAAGAAAAGTATATTCTTTTTAATTTTCAAGGTGTACAAATTCCGTCAATTTAATGAATGAACAATTCAAAATTTAATTTTGTGATGCAATTCATAAAATATATAAAACACTGTTGAATGACGCACATACGAAAAATACTAAATATTGAATTGAATTAAAGCATTAAATTTCACTAGAAATTCTTAACAATAAGAACAACAATTTGTCAAACGTTACAACAATTAATTAAAATATTAAAAAGTCATTTTTTGAAATTAAATGATGAAAAAAGTATTTGTTAATTATTAAAAACTAATAAATCTAATGAAATGAATGGAAATAATAAAAGTTATTTTTACAAATTCTTAGTAAAAACAGAGTTCTTTATAAAATTTTAGAAACATTTACAGGTTAAAATTAGTTACTTAATATAAATATCAAGAAATTGGAATTTATTTTATGTAAATTTTATTTTATTTTAGACTGTTACCACTCGCTCTCTCTCTCATTCTCTTTAACTTAGCATTAGAGTTTTGTTCTCAAATAAAGGCGTTTTAACTTTAAATTAAAACCTGATTTTTTTAAATTGATTCATAACTAAAAATCTGTAATTTAAATGAGTCATATAAAATTTTTTTAAGAAAAAATATATATTTTACATAAAAAAAATACCAAATGATTTATTTTCTAATAAATAACAATGAAATAATCTTTGTTTTTAGCTACAATTCAATCATCATTTAAAAGTGTGTTTTTTTTAAATAAAAATTAAACAAAATGTTGCCAAAAATATATATTAAAAAAATTAGAAAAATATATATATTTAAAAAAATACAACAATAACAACAACAAATGTGATACAATAAGTAATTGATACAAAAGCAATATTAGCAACCTTTATTCGATTTTTTGTTTAAATAAAACAATAAAAAAATTATTAAATATTTATTTATTCATTAAACATTTATATACAATAAATAATTTGTAGGTTTTTGTGTGTATAATGTATATTAATTGTTTTTTTATTATAACGATTGGATACTGTAGATTTTGAAAATCAAATAAAAATTGGCAAAATGGATTTTGAAAGCATACAAATTTAATTTTGATATTTTACTTAAGGAATACATATATCATATGGTCTTTATAGTCTCTATAGTTTGGAATATGGAGACACCGCAGTCAAGAGACTGTAGAGACAATTTAATTTGAACTATGAAACATGATTGAGACAAACTAGTTTTTAGAGAGACATTATGTACAGCGATACTTTAGTGTATCAGGCATTGTAGTGCGGATTGTAGAAATATAAGAGATTATAGCATAAAGGTAAAACAGTCTCAAGTATATAGGATTTAGAGTCAGGACTACAGAGACATCAAAGTCAGATGTATAAAGACTATAGAGACATTATATACAGATACACAGTAGTCTGTATTATAGAAACATAATATGAAGTTATATAGACATTAATATGGAGTATAAAGGCATTGGATAAATCAGGCACTATAATCCGAATTATAGAAATATAAGAGATTATTATATAAGATATCACAGTCTCGAGTATATAGGATTTAGAATCAGGACTACAGAGAAATCAAAGTCAGATCTATAGAGACATTACAGTCAGGTCTATAGAGACGTTATATTCAGGCTTATAGAGGTCTATAGAGATATTTTAGGTAAGACTATGGAGACAGCGCTATATATAGCCAATATGGTCTGAACTATAGAAACACTATACTCTGGACAATAGCGGCAATAGACAATATAGTGTTGACTATAAATTCTTAATGATCTTCACTGTTCTGTGCTGTCCAAAAAGTATAGAAAGGAAATTTCCAGAAATTATTATAAATTTGCAAACAATTTTTATATGAATCAATAATTATTTTCACTTCCTTTGTGTTTTTCTTTTAGAATGTTTTTATTTTTAATTTAAATCATTTCCGTTGTAAAATTAATAAAAATAAATATAAAAATTTCCAACGTTAAATAAAATTAAAATGAGTTGTGGTAATTTGAACTATGTGCAGATTATTTATAAAAATATATTATTGGTTTATTTTTCTAAAAAAAAACAACAACTCTTTTAAAAAATCCTTTTAAATTTACATTCATAATTTGTTTTTTTTTAAATTTATAACAATTATTTCTAAACATTTGACCTTTAAAAATAATTGTGTACTATGATGACCTGGTTTATTTTATAAAATAAAAGATTAAATTTTGATATATAAAAAAGAAGTAATGGCATGGCATAAGTATATTTTATTAAATTGGTCATGTAAAGGTAACAATTAGCCCTATTTTCATACATAGGTTTATTGGAAAGGAAAGAAAAAAAAAACGTGTGGCATGATATTAACTCTTTAATTTTATGGCTGTTGGGATAATTATTTTGTGGTTTCTTAAACCAAATAATTATTTAAACAAACATGTTGTATTGTATACATGCAGAATATAATTATTATTTAGCTCTATTAAATTAGGTGTTATTACTACTAACCAATAGCATTTAATTCCAAACCCTTATGGTTTCCATTTTTAGTTTATTTTGCTAACCATAAGACAAATATTTGTATAAAACTTTTATTATATTAGAAATTCAAAAGTAAGCAAAACCAACCATCCACCTACCTATCGGGCACACAATCTAACATATTGATGTTACGATTTTTTTTTACAGATAAGGTTTGAAAAAATTAGTCAGTATTATTTACCAAATATAACAGACACACATTTCTCTTCTATTTTTTTTCACCTCTAACTAAATATAATTCATTTTAAGCATAAAAATACAGATTAAATTTTATAACCAAAATGATAACAATTTCATTTCAGCTGTTAGAAAAAATCATTTTTTAACTCAAGGGCCGGGCGGGGAAACGGTTAAGAGGAAGCAGGGAAGGGTTTTAGCTTAATAACAATAATGTTTATTTGTTTCTAACAGTTTTTTTTAGATATGGACATTAAAAATATGAATCTCCAAAGACTAGATATAAGAAACGAAATGAAAATGTTATTAATTAATAAAAATTTCATAAAAATTTATTCTATTTATAAAGAAAATTATCATAAAAATATATACTTAAGGGAAGAATAAAAGCCTTCAGGGAATTTAATTTTAAATATTATAGTTATACATATCAAAAATGTCAAAATAATTTTAAATATAAATTTATTAAATAAAAATAACAGATAATTTCTACTCTAATTAACTTAAAGACACAGTGGTTTCAAACGATCTTTTTTGGATTAAAGAAACACTATAATCAGGATTGTATACACACAATTGTCTGGTCTAAAGAGTTACTATAGTCTGGACAATAGAGAAGCTATTGTCTGAACTATAGAGACACTATAGTCTAGACTATACAAAAACTATAGTTTGGAATGTTGTCTGGACTATAGAGACACTTTTGTCTAGTCTATATGGTCACTGTAGTGAGTAGTACAGAATAACTATAGTCTGGACAGTTGAGATGCTATTATCTGGTCTTTAGACACTCTATAGTTAAGACTATAGAATGACTATAGTCTGGAATATAGGGTCACTATTACCAGGACTATAGAGACACTATTGTTTGGGCTATAGACACTATTATCACTATAGTCTGGACTATAGACTCATTATAATCTGAACAATAGAGAAGCTGTTTTCTGATCTATAGAGACACTATAACCTATACTATAGAAAGTGTAAAGGCTGAAATATAAAGTCTGGACTATAGAGACGCTATTGCCAGGTCTATATACGACTATAGAGATACTATTATCTAATCTATAATTACTGTAGTCTGGACTAATGTTTGGTCTATAGAGTCAATATATATTCTGTCTTTAGAGTCTTTAGGAAAAGTATAGTCTAGACCGTAGTAATTTTTTGCAATAAAAAATTCTTTTGCAACCACTGTGAGCCCCATTTGCAATATGCATAAAAATCCACAATTCATGTTCGCAAATAGAATTTTTATTGAATCATTTAAAAAACCATTATAAACTAATAAAGCACTTAAATTAATATGATTTAATAAAAAAAGTGCAACACTCAATTGTTATCTATTAAATAAATAATTTTAATTGTTTTTTTTTTCATCTTTTTTTCTAATTTTAGTCCGATTTCGATCAACAACTCGAAAATGCTGGTGAAAAATTGGTGGTTGTAGATTTCTTTGCCACCTGGTGTGGTCCCTGCAAAATGATTGCTCCTAAATTGGAAGAACTTTCCAAGGAATATGCTGACAAAGTTGTCATTATCAAGGTACTTTAAACAATTCTTATTATTTTAAACTGTTTTGTTTATTAATCCTTTTGTATATTTTCCATTTCTTTAGGTTGATGTTGATGAATGTGAAGATATTGCCATGGAATATAACATCTCCAGCATGCCCACTTTTGTTTTCATCAAGAACAAACAGAAGTTGGAAGAATTTGCCGGTGCCAATGCCGATAAATTGACCAACACAATTAAGAATTTGGCTTAAACAAAATTTATTTAAATTAAATTTTATAAATTTATATATTTATATAAAAATCCATAGAAGCTAAACACAATTTTTTTTCTTGCAACATTTTTTATATTAAACAATTTACACACCTTTTTTAAATTAGCCCAATTATGCTTTAAAGTTATCATCCATCATCTTTTGTATTTATTAAATATTTTTATAAATTTTGTTTATTTTTTTAAATTATTTGAAATAGTTTCTTTTGTATTATTGTAAAAAAAACATTTAGTTGTGAAACATTCTTGAAAATAAATTAATTTAAAACAAAAAGACATTAAACTATTTAATTAAAAATATTTATGGTTTTTAGTTGATTTATTCACTTGCTCTTTTTTAAAGGCGTTTTTTTAATTGCTACAGCTAAATATCAAATATTTCATCGAATATCGGCAAATATTTAGCATTTTATAGTAGAAAATTCGTTTAAATAGAATATTTTGTAAAAAAAATAAAAAGACAAATAATTAAAATAAAAAAAATATTAAAATAAATGTTAAATGAATTATTTCAAACTGCTAAATAAGACTAGTTTTATTTACAACATGGACTATATATTTGATGCAGTTAAGTCTATATAATCTTGACTATAGAGACAGCACTTTTTGGACTATAAAGTCAATATAGGCTGGAGTATAGAGCCAAAATTGTTTGCTGTATAATGAAAATATTGTTTAAATTATATAGCTAATAAAGTTTAGACTAGTGGTGACATTATATATCGTATGGAAATGTGGGAATCTTTTTAATTTCCTAATATTTTAATTTCAAATAAATATCATTTGACAGCAAATTACATTCGATTTTTATTTATTTTTTTTTAATTTTGCATCCTGATGACCAAACGTTTTCATGGATACCAAACATATATGTTCAAAGTTTATACTTGGCTGAAAACTTACCCTAAACTGAACACTCCCTGGACTTCAATAATTCACTAAAATAAACGGTTCAAAAGACAAACTGTGAATAGACTCGACTATAAAGACACACTATAGTATATAATATTGTCTCTATAGTATATAACAATATATTACTATTTGGACAAAATTTTTAATATAATCGAAGTATTTAGGCACTATTGTTTGAAATATATAGACACGATTTTTGATACTTTAGAGACACTTTAGTATGGACAATAAGGAAACTACGGAGGGACTATTGTTTAGATTATATAGTTAATATAGTCTTTACTAAATAAGCACTCAAATGTAGACTAAGAAATACTATAGTCTAGACTACAGAGTTAATATAATCTTGATCATAGAAAGACAATAAATTGGATAATAGGGACACTACAGTGTGTACTTTGTAGTCAATATAGTCTGAATTGTAAATACATCACGGTATGAGACAAAATAGTGTGAACTACAAAGACACTTTTATTTAGTTTACATAGTGAATATAATCTCAAGTAAAGAGCAACTTTAGTATTATAATGTAAAGGTAATACAGAAACTACATTACAATGAGGAACAACAGTGTGGATTATAGGTACATGATAATGTGGACTACAAAGACAATATTGCTTGTACCATATAGTAAATATAGTCTGAAGTATAGAGAAACTTAAATGTGTTCTATAAAGGCATTAGTGTTTGAACTTTGTAGAAAATAGAGTATGTAAAATAGAGACACTATAGTGTCGATTATAAAATTACAATTATTTTGATTATACAGACTTTATAGATATTATATAGTATCATTTCATTCTTAACTCCATCTTGGACTTTAGTTTTACAATAATCTAAACTTCAGTTTAAATTTTATCCCTCATTTTATTATATAATCTTTATATTAATCTTAATTCTAAATCAATTTTATTGATTTCCCATTATATCCTTAGTAAACACCGAAGAACTCACTTGTAATGCTTTCTCTTTTTCCCATAATTCCAATTTGACTTTATAATTACGCATTTCCAATAATTCGATTTCTAATAAATCTTTTTTTCTCTTCGACCATTCCTCATAACTATTATAGTCTTTGCTAGAAGATGTATTTTCATCTAAAGGATCAGAATAGTCTTTACCACAAGCCGTTGGTGTAGCATTGGCTAAAGTTCTTCTTTTCTTCGATTTTGAGGGCAGTTCCATTCTTTGGGATAAGAATGAAGAAGAATTGAATGAATCTACATTGAATTTAAAGAAAAACAAAAATAAATATGTTAAAAAAAAGTCGTGTTTAAAAAGTAGCTTTACCTTTTGAAATAGGTTTAACAGTTATAGCTGATGATGATGTTGTGGGTGCTTGTACATATATGGTAGCAGTATTAGCAGGAACATTTAAAGTTTCAACTAAATAAATATAAATTATTATTTTTTTATTCATTATTTTATTACTAAAAAAATAACTTACTAGAAGAATCGGGATAAGGATTTGTTAAATTAGAATTATTTCCTATGGTTTCCTGTTCATTTGTTGGCATTGCTTCATTTGTAAGGTTATTGCTTTCTATGTAATCTGTACCAGCTCCATGTTGCATAACTTCTTCTTTTATTTCTATAACCGGCGAATCTGAAAAATAAATATTTTGTTATTATTTTTTTATTTTTTAATATAAAGAACATTTACTTGTTGGTAATATTGAATTAGAATCTTTGCCTTCAGAATCATTTGACTGGTCCAAGGTTTGACTACTTAAGTCAAAAAACGTATCCCCAGGTTCCACATGTTTCGGATCTATTAAAGGATATTTAATTACATCACGTGAGGTGGGTCCAATTTTCACTCTAGCATAACGACATCTTCGATCACTGCGACACTGTTAAAAAAATAAATCATTTAACTTAATAAGAATTAAATTTAAGGCATAATGTAATACTAATTTTTGAACAAGTCTAGATCCCAGAACTATCATCCATTTTCTCATTCAATCCTTCTTCAAGCCTTTATTTGATACCTATTTTATATCCTTAACCTATAAAATACTAAAATTATACTTCTATAAAGTTTTTTATGCGATTGGCCTTTGTTCGCTCTATAAAAAGATTTTTAGCGATTTAAATTAATTTTTTTAATTATTCAGTTTTTGAGTTCCATATCTTTGGTACTAAGTGGGTTAAGAATGGATACCAAATAGTAACTTGAAGTCCTGCCTAAAAGTTTTGTTAAGAATGAGAGAACCGTTATATCGATGTATTTTCAAAATATTGAAACTTTTTTTTAAAAAACTTAAATTAAAAAATCATAGAAACTGTTGTGACCTCTTAATGGGATAATAATATAAAATGTTTTATACAACATTGTATAGGTCTCTTTAATACCTTTTAAATGAGATTCATATTGTTATCAAACATTAAATATGAAACTAAGAAAAATTGATCTGTATAAAGAAACTTAAAGTCTCGAAAACTATTAGAGAGACAAACCAAATTACTTCTTTGTTTTATTTTTTGTATAAACGTCTTTCATAATATTGTAACAAAATCGTTTATTACAATTGTTGAGGGATCTAGACTTATAAAGCTTAAGTCTTTTTTGCTTTTAATTTAATAATTTTAATTTATTTGATAAAATAATTCTTTAAATTATAATTTATTATTAAAAAATAATATTTTATTATAATTTCATTTATAACATTTTTGCTATAAACTATATTATAAATTTTATTGCTATATATTGGTTGTATACGTCATAGCGTTTTATTGTTTTTATAGCCATTTTACCTATCTAGCATTTAGTTATCTTCTACTATTGTAAATATGTTTGTCTCACTCACCTCTATTTTATGTGATGATTTTAAATGTTTTCTTAAATTAAAACTTCTTTCGGCTCTTAGAAATTTATGACATATTTTACATTTAACTTTATTATTTATTTCGCATGTAGTAAAATAAATCCATATATTACTAGTTTTTAACGTAGTCATTATAAATATTTAAATTTTTTCTATTAAAAATATGAAATATTTCTTTTCTTTTCTATTTGCTATTATATGGTGAAGCGTAGAAGTGCTAGTTAAAAGTAAACTATAATACAAAGGTTGCTATCATATTAAATTCTTGTAAAACGTAGTGCATTATAACGTAGGCTACGTTGTTAATATACTAGAGATGTGCAAATAACGATAAATGATTACTATAAAATGTAATTGTTTAAAAAATTGGAATAAATCTGATCGTTGTAAGTTAAACCTGTTCAAAATATTAATTTTTGAAGCGTCATATCTTAAGTCTTAAATGGGTAAAAAAATATTGATAGAAAACTTGTAATCATTTATAAAATTTGGAATTTGAATGGAAATACCGATTGTGATTTTAAAAATGATTTTTAAAAATATCCCCATTTTTGTGAAAAACTTATGTTTGAATATTAAAAAATCTTCTTGTCTTTTTACTGATTAATAACATAAAATATTTTTAAGACCTTTTACACGATAGCCATATTGTACTTTACATTAAAAATGAATCGAGAAAAATTGGTTTGTACATCGAAACTTCAGTTGTGTATATTATTAAAACTTTGTGTTTTCAAAAATTTCTGAAATCAAAAGACACAATTTTTATATATTCAGCTGCATATTAAAAATTTGACAATAAATTAAATTAATTATTTATTATTTCATTATTTAGAATAACATATTTAAAATGACAAACGAAATAATTTGATTTTTAATATTTTCGGTTTTATTTTGTATTGAAAATTTGTTACGAATTTTACCATCTCTAACTGAATTTTAAATTAGTTTTATAAAACTGTTATTTAACTTATTTTTGGTATTTAATCATTCTCATCATAATTATATACTTAATTTACTATTTAATATTAAAATTTTCTTAAATTTCGATTAATTTTTATTTTAATTTTAAAACATAAATATTTGTTTACATTTTATTTGTCAATTTTTTTGTTTTTGTTATTTAGTATCAAAAAACTAATCCCGTTAATTTCTCCCATCACAATTTGTCTCTTTTTGACATTTTTGCTTTAAAACTCTTCTAAACAACAATCGCCACTACAAAAAAAAAAAAAAGAACAACAATAAAAATGTCATCTCACAGCTGACTGTGATAAATAATCAATCGAATAACAAGGAAAACAACAAAAATATTTATTGTATTTTTTTAGCCAAAAAATCTTATTTTGACTGATAAAAATAACGAATATATTTTATTAAATTAAAGTTAATAAAAAATATGGCCGAAAATGAAACAGTGTGTAGTGTAAGTAAAAAATAAATCATAAAATGGTGAAAACCTGTCTTAAGCACAAAACACATTTTCCAGGAGACTGAAGATAGTACTGAGGAGGAAATTGAACCTAAGTTTAAGTATCAACGTTTGGCCCATGACCTAAAAGACATACTCAATAAGGATGTGGTTACAGCTTGTGCTGTACATTCTAAGGTTTGTTTAAAAACAAAAATTTCCTTTGGTTGATGCAAAAATTTGTAATTGTTTTTTGGCAAATTTTAGTTTTTAATATTTGGCACATTTTTGGGTGGAGTCTATTTAATGGATCATCAAGGTAATACCGTAAATTCTCATTTAAGTGGTGATCGTAAGGAATTTGCTCATACGGTGGCGGTAAATCAGGTAGATATTGATAGCAAAGGTGAATATGTGGCAACCTGTTCTGATGATGGTCGTGTCAATATAATTGGTTTATTTAGTGATGAACAAAATCAAACCATTAGTTTTGGCCATTCCATAAGATCAGTAGTATTAGATCCAGATCCTAAAGTTAGTGAAGGCAAAAGGTTTATAGTCGGTAAGTAAAATTTTCATCGTAATCTTTTTTCAATAAAATCTCATTCACATTTTTTAGGTGATGAAAAATTAACTTTGTATGAAAAAAATTTTCTTAAAAAACTTAAACCAAATATTCTATCACACGCTGAGGGTCATGTTATATCGGTGTGTTGGAATGGTCCTTTTGTAGCTTGGGCCAGCTGTTTGGGTGTTCGTGTTTATGATCTAAATGAAAAATGTTCTTTGGGCTTGATGAAATGGGAGGAACCACCTAAGTATTTCTTAATTTTGTGTGAAAAGTTAACATCACCTTAAATAATCTGTAAAATTGATTTTAGTTCTCGTTTAGAAAATTTTCGCTGTAATTTTCGTTGGAGTAATGCAAGTACACTGCTCATTGGTTGGGTAGATACCATAAGGATATGTGTTATACGTAAACGTAATACTGTTGAGGCTACCTTAAGAGCTTTGCCTGGTTTTATAGTAGATCCCAGTAAGGTTTTTCAAGTTCTCTTAAATGAATACTTATCATAATTCTATTTTTTTTAGTTTCCACATTTCAAACAACATTTTATGTTAGTGGTTTGGCTGCTTTAACTTCTAATCAATTAGTGGTTCTTGGTTATCCCAAGGAAAAAGATGCCGAACGCAAAGCTTTACGTCCGGTATTATCAGTACTGGAATATAAGTTAAATAGCAGTGAAGAAGTATGCACAGACAGTTTATCTTTAAGAGGGTAAATATTGGTTTAAAAATTGTAGTTTCGAGATTAATTTGTTATCGTTTTGCAGTTTTAAGGAATATTCAGTAAATGATTATATTTTGGGTTGTTTGCCAGAGGAAAATCGTTATTATTTAATAGCACCAAAGGATATTGTAGTGGCGACATTATTGGATACGGAAGATCGTGTGCAGTGGTTAATGGAACACAAGTAAGTACAGAAGCATCAAAATTATTTAATTTAATTAATATTTTGAGAAAGAACAGATAAAATACTATAATATTTTATCTTGTACTTAATTTTGAACTTTACAACAATTTTTGAAGTCAAATTAGGATTTCCGTCTGTTTGTACGACTTTCTTTTTATGTAACTTTTTAAACATTCTATAGCTCCCAAAATTTCTCAAATCAAACAACATTTTTCCATCGTTTCAATTAACTAATTTATTTATTTGAGCTTTGGTTTTAAATATTTTATATTTATTTTGTCTACATTTTAAGGCATAATTAAATTCATATTACTATACCAACTTTAAAACATATTAGCATAAAGTAATCTGGCACTTTTTATTTATATATTTTTTTCAATTCTAAACAACTAAATTATCGCAACATTTATCAGCAGTTTTACGCCAATCATAATAATACTCAGGGGGTCGTTGTAACTGCTGCTCATTAGCGACCCCAAATGTGCATAGTTTGTTATTATATAAATCCTTCATTAAAGTTTCATTGCGTTTGTGCAAGACCAAATGATATTTTTTACATTTTCTTGCCATATAAGCGGTATCAAAACGTGGATCATGGCGACGATAGACATTGCGAAATGGTGCCAACCAAGTTCCCATTGAAACATCTTCACTGACATAAGTCGACAGACTATGAGAGTTATTAGCCACATATTCGCAGAGTTTACGGGATATTATATAACCACCACCTAAAGCATAGGTGTTGTAACGATAGGATAGATAATAATTAGGTTCACTCCATTGTCCTTTGGTTTTAATATTAGCTCTGCCATTGAAATAACCCCAATAGAGACTGGGTAAAGGATGGCCTCTATACTCATGAGATTTCCTAATTAACTTGCGATCATAGGATACTAATTCATTTAACAGATAATCCAATTTCACATAAGTATCATCATCCACTTTAAGTAAATAACTAAAATCATAATGATGTGTTAAAGCATCCAATGAATGTAATAGTTTTTCGGTTAAATTGGCATAAGTATCTGTCAAACGTGGCAACAGTAATAAATCCAAATGTTGTTTTTGTTCCTTTTCCAATTGAGAGCGTAAAGCCGGATCTAAGCCTTCTGTACCAATGGCAAAGAAATGTTTTACTTTTATATTTCTTTTAGTATTTTCCGTATTTCTATAATTTTGATCTTCCATCCAGTCAATAAAGATGCGCAAACGATTAGCCTGCTCTGCAGGTCCCTCAACTTCCAAATGCCCACGATAACCATAATAGGGTAAATAAACAAACTCTTCGGGATAATAAGGCAATTGCAAAGGTTTACCCAATTTAGTCCATGTTTCACGTATAACATTACGTTTTTCCTCATAACGGGGAGCACTTAAGATTAAAATCATTAAAAATAATTCCGGATGTGGTTCCAATTTATGTACACCACTTTTTTGTGTTGGACATTTGTCCACAGTGGTTAGTAGTTTGGTAATAAAAAATCCAAAGAAAAACGCCACCATGGCGGTAAATAAGGTTAATAAATTATTCATACGTCGCATAATGAATGTTTGCAATAAAATTTATTTTACTAAAAACTAATTTTCATTTAATATTTTGTGCCCGAAAATAGCTTCAACCCTTATTGTTGCCTTTTTGTCCTCCGATTATAAAAAATTGTGTCAGTGCATTATATTCACATAACTTTCTTTATTTCATAGTTTGTTGTTTTTCTTGTATATTTTCTATTTCATTTAAAAATTTGTTATTTCATTTTAATATATTTTTGTTTAATTTTATATATTTTATTCTTAAGTTTTAATGTAAACAATCAATTTTAGTTTCCTTGTCAGATGTTTTGTTGCATTTTTTTACTGCGAGTGTTGTCTTTAAACAGAAATTTTAAAAAGCGTCTAGATTTAATGACAGAGAGGTTTTATACCTTAATAAAAACTCTGAGTTGATAACACTGAATGACAAGCTGTCATTTTCGAAGTGAAATTTTATGGCATCTTTATTTTAGAAAGCTGCCAGATGGTAGTTTTTGCAATTTACGAAGAAACGTTAAAATAATTTTGAATTCAATTAAAAGTATAAAATAACGTATAATACCAATAAATAAGAGAAATAAGAAAACATATAACTTTTTTATGTGATTTTATTCGTCATTTTGTATGGAATTAAAAGGTATAAAAAATGTTTGGTTCTACAATGTTTTTTTTTTTTTTTTGGAAATAATTCGGTGACTTTTGAACAGAATTAAATTCATTTTGCCACAATTAAAATCATGACTAATACTTCAAGATTAATTTACATACATTCTCAGCATGGGTATTGAAATAATCGATTAATCTGATTTTATTGAAACCTTTCGAATTACAACTTTAAAAGTTACCAAGAGAGGAAAATCCTCTAAACTGCCCAGAGCTAAGGACATTGCTTGGGAATTTATTAAATAAAAGTTGTGTAGAAGTGTGGTAGATTTTTAATGGAGATGTGTTGTGATTAAAGTGACGGAAAGCACTAGAAAACGTTAATGGAAGGATTTTCGAAAAAGTTTCAAAAATACTTTTTTTGTAAATTATAAAAATCACTTCAATCAAATAAAAAATAAATTACAGCTGTAAGTTTAGTGGTTTCATTCATATATGTATCATATATGTATCATATATGTATGTGAAGAATATTTCGATCTCACACCCGAAAATTTTTAACGTTCTATTCATAAATCTTGATTTAGCAATAATTTATATTATTTTTTGTTTTTAATTTTCAGAAAATTTGAAGAAGCTATGGAAATTACTTCATTACATGGCGGTAACGTGTTACCGGTAGCGCGGTAAGTTAATTGTATTTTCTTCTTTAAAATAACTTAATTCGAAAATTTCCCATTTCAGCACTTACATTAACCATTTAATAACCAAAAAAGACTTTGAAACCGCGGGAAAATTATGTTTACGAGTTTTAGGTAACAATAAATCTCTGTGGGAGGAGGAAGTCTTTAAATTTGTTAAACACAATCAATTACGGTCCGTTAGTGCTTATCTGCCCACATCAGATGATTGTAAACTTGATCCTCATGTTTATGAAATGGTATTATACGAATATCTAAATTGGATGTTAAAGGATTTTTAAATCTAATCAAAGAATGGCCTTCAAATCTGTACGATTGTTCGGCAGTTATTAATGCAATTCATGATAATTTTCGCAAACAATATGCCAATGAATTATTGGAATCTCTAGCTTTGTTGTATACCTATCAAAAAGATTATGAAAATGCCTTAAGAATGTATTTGAAATTAGAAAACAAAGATGTTTTCGAATTGATAAGGCGTTATGATCTCTATGCTGTAATACACAAAATGATTGTACCGCTCATACAATTGGATAAAGAACGTGCCTTTCAGATATTGATGAATAAAAATAAAATACCACCAGAAATTGTGGTACAACAGCTGGAACAGCATCAGGAGTTTTTATATTTTGTAAGAGAGAGATTTTATTTATTTTCGAGATTAAAAAATAATTCATTACATTTTTTATTGTGAAACAGTATTTAGATGCTTTGGATAAAGTGGATAGCAGTGGAACATTCCATTGGAAATTAGTGGGTTTATATGCCACCTATAATCGTGAAAAGTTATTACCATTTCTTAGACGCTCCAAACATTATCAAATACAAGAAGCTTTAAATATTTGTAAAAGTAAATCATTTTATCCCGAAATGGTTTATTTATTGGGACAAATGGGCAGCGTGACGGAAGCTTTACATATTATAATACATGAGGTATAAATTATTAGAAAATTAAGAATAAATCGAGGATTTAATAATATGAATTTTATTATCCAGATAAAAGACATTGAAATGGCAATAGAATTTTGTAAAGAACATGATGATTCTGATTTATGGAATTTATTAATAGAAGAATCTGTTAAGAATCCAGAAATTTTAACAAAATTATTGGATGGTATTATTGGTAAGTTTTATGAACTAAAGAGTGAGCTTGAAATATTCTTAACATATATATTAATTAAAAGCAAAACCGCAAAAATTACGTGATTAGTTTTATTATTAATTGTTTTTCAATATTTTGATATTTTTAATCACTTGTAATTAAAATTTGAACCCTTTCGGAACCCTTTCATATAGTTAATCTGACACTTTACTTGTACATCTTTTTACTGGTTTTAGCTCCGTACAGTTTGGATGATATGCCTCTCTTGTACCAGCTTATGTACCATAATGAAAAGATGCCTAATTCGGCCAAAAATAAGTGGACACATTATGAAATCTTATGAATGGATACAGAGCCCGTTGTAACAACTGATTGGCATTTTTTGCCACAACTGCATATTGCTTGCCATGCAAAGAACTATTTGGGAAAGTTTTACTGCTTTTGGTACTAAACTTTTCTTCAACACACCCTCGAGCACTTGGCATCAGAAAATATTTAACCAGAAACTTTGGAAAAATCTTGCAGAACATACGTTTCGATCCATTATGATGCAAGAACATTTTTTAGAAAACTTCACTTCATCCTTCGTGCTTTTTTGCTGCGTTCCTGTCACAAACTTTTCATTTTTTGTATGTTTTCAAACTGCACTACCTTTAGCTTTTCGTAGCAAATAGTCCAAGCACTGAGCTAACAGGACTGCTTTCCTACTGGATGTGTTTTGGGAGTTCTTTTGAAAATGTTTTCTATTTTTGGGCTTTAGAAACATCATGTGGATCATTCCTTCTACCTGAACAGGTTTCTATTAACGGACAAATTCTCCTACTGTTTAACAATATTGGAAACACTTTGACTTCAGATTTTGGAAGATTGGCCTAGTTTTTGTAGGAACAAGTTGGGTTTTTTTGTACTCACATTTTTCTGGTCACTAATTTTAATCAGATTAACTATATATTAATTTGTTTGACATAAAACATAATAACTGACATGTTTTACAGAGTTAACTTTATCAAAAAAATGTGTGTTAAGAATTTTTCGATCTCACTTATTAAAAAATAAAATGTATAGTTTATAATTTATATGGCGTTTCCTGCAGGATACATTGACCCTGAGGGCTTGGTGAACAAAATCAAATTGGGACAAAAAATTCCTGGCTTAAGAAAATCCTTGTACAAAATGTTATGGGATTATCGTTTACAGGTACGTTTTCCTTAAACAACAAATCATTTAAACAATTTTAATTACTTCTTTTTCGCTTTCAATTTTTCAGGTCGAAATTCAAAAAAGTGTCAATAAAATCCAACTAATTGATTATTACAACACTCATGCAGAGGTTGTTCGTTTACAAAATCAAGCTTTAAGTATTAGTTATGATAACAATTGTAGCAAATGTGAGCGCAGCATTTTATGTCGAGAAAAAACTATACCCTTTAATAATGTTATCGCTTTTAAATGTGGCCATATGTATCATGAAATGTGTGTTCCAGGTCATTTGAAAAAGGAATATTGTGGCATATGTTCTGTGACCTTAGATGATGAAGAGGATTAATTTACATTTAAGCGGTTTTTTATATTTATGTTTATTATTTTCATCCCATTTTTTAATTGTTTTTATTTAAAATGTCAAGTTTTTCTTTATTTATTTCTTTTTAACTTGAAATTGCAATAATTTGAATTTAAGTTTTCAATTGAAATTTGTTCAAGAAAATGATAATTGTTTAGTTGTAATTTATTTTTATTATGTTTTTTCTCTAAACACATTATTAAGCTTAAAGTTTTTTTATACAAATGTATAATGATAATGATATAAAAATCAAAAATTTATTTCAATACATACACATACATATACATGTATATTTTTTCTAATTTATATTTAAAGCTTTAAACAAAATTTATATATCAAAAATAAATAAGAAATATTTTTATTATATTGCAAAAAATGTATATCATTTTTTATGACAAAAATGGAAATTTGTTCAATGTAGATTTTTTTCCAACCGTTTACGCTTTGCTGCACAAAAATTTTACTCCGTTCTAGATTCAGACACATCATACATTTAGGATTTGGCCAATTTGAAAGATATAGTAAAACAACTCCTCGAGAAAATGATTAAGACCAAATTTTTAAAACTTTCGCTGAAATAGTTCTTAAGATATATATAATTAGAATTGGCCACGTATGGGGATACTTCTCCTTCTAATCCTAAACGTCCTAGGTTTTGTCATGTAAAACAACTCATTGAGAAAGTGATTGAGACGAAATTTGAGAACTCTTCCTATTATAATTCTTTAGATATTTGATAATCAATATTTGCTTTGTGTGGGAGGTACCCCTCCACCTGATCCTAACGGAATTTTTTATAGTCTATGTTACTTTCGGGTATATTGGAGTCAATCAAGTGTAGTTAAAATTTCTTGTTATGACAATCAATATGAGTTACGGCAAAAGAAACCAATCATTTGTTACAATGGACTCTATAAATACCGGAATTCACATCAATGAATATTAACAAAAATGGCTGCTCCAATTCATAAGACTTTGTAATGTATCCACTTATTTTTGGCCTGAATTATCATCCTGTCGAGATGGTAAATAATAATGTGAAAATTGACTGAAAACTGAACATTTTCATTTTTAAAAATTCACATTTTCACTTAACATTGGACTTTTTATTGGGATTTTTACTAAAAGTTCACATTTTCACTAAAAATTGGGATTTTCACTAAAAATTCACATTTTCATTTTAAATTGGGATTTTTTCAAAGAAAAATCATATTTTCACTAAAAATTGGGATTTTTAATAAAAATTCACTTTTTCATTAAAAATTGGGATTTTTCCAAAGAAAAATCACATTTTCACAAAAAATTCACATTTTCACAAAAAATTCACATTTTCACAAAAAATTCACATTTTCACAAAAAATTCACATTTTCACTAAAAATTCACATTTTCACAAAAAATTCACATTTTCACTAAAAATTCACATTTTCACTAAAAATTCACATTTTCACTAAAAATTCACATTTTCACTAAAAATTCACATTTTCACTAAAAATATGTTTTTTACTAAAGATTCCCATTTACACTAAAAATTAGGAATTTAAATGAAAATTAATTTTTCACTTCAAATTTAAATTTCACTAAAAATTAATATTTTCATGTAAACTTTTTAAGTCAAAATACAAAAGGCATATAACTCTAATTTCCAAGAACCATATCCTGCTGATTTCAATATTTAGGGAAAGTAAAAACCTTTTGTTCTCAGAAAAAGAAAATTAAAAACAAAGTTTTTGATTTTGTTTTTTTTTTTTAATTTCTTTTATTATTTGTTGTATATAATTTATAGCCGCAATTTTTATTTAAATTATTTGTTTTTATGTAAAATGTTTTTCTTTTATTTTTCTTCTTTGAAATATATAATAATAAATAATAATAATAATTTCGAAGAACTTAAGTCTTCTGTTAATTTAATTTTCTTTTTTTAAGATATTTTTATATTAATTGTTGTTTTAATTATTTATGGTGTTTTTTGTTTAATTGTTTTTTGTTTTTGTAATAATAATAAATTGCATATAAATACTTGTTGTTGTTATGTTTAAATATATTTCTAAAAAAACTTTTATTCATTTTGTTTTTGCTTATAAATGGAAAATTTTCAAAATGGTGTTTTATTTTGCAGGAAGATTAAATTAGAAAAGAAAACTGAAATTAGTGATTTAATGTAAAACTAAAAAAATAAGAATCTGATGATGACGATAATGATTAAATAAAAATGAAAACAAAAAGTGTTTAATTTAAAATTATTTTAATTTAAAATAAAAAATATATATTAACATTTTCTTTAAAATTAAAAGCATATAGAGATTAAAATATATTAAAAAATACTATTTTTTAAATTAATATTAAAGAAAATTTACATTTAAAACAAGTAAGAATGTTATAGTCGATCATGCCCGACTACCTAATACCCTGCACCACATTGTTAGTTGTTGAAACAGTTCGTCTGTATCCGATACTTCTTTCTTAGGGAAAAAAACGTTTGTTTGATACAGCTGTTATTGTTTGTTAAAAATAGTAGTTGTAAAAAAAATTAATGAACGACCCTCGTGTAATTTGATTTCTGATTTATATTATTCTGATTATTGTCAATTAACAAGAAATATGATTTTGCAGCTCGATTTTTGTTTATATTTATTTTAATTTCACAAATTATTATTGCAACACCAACGTATATGTGAGATGAATGGAATAGTGGTTGTATGAGACCTAAATAATGGACCGATCTTTGAATAATTTGGTATATCGCTTAAGAATATCATGTTATTTGCCAAAATTTAATAAAATTTCTTTATATTCAGGTCTTTTATAAGCTTAAAACCTCATTCCGGGAGGACATTTATATGGGAGGTACCTGAAATATTGGACCGATCATGGCAAATTTCAAAAGACTTCGTTCTTGGGCACTTTTTATTAAGATGTCTCAAAAATTGTGATCTGTAGAGTGTTCACAACGTTTACATGGACAACCAGCCAAACGGACGGACAGACAGACGGACTCGGAAAGTGATTCTGAGTCGTATGGTAACCATTTCTTCTGTATGTTACAAACATCAACACAAACACATAATAGCCCATTCAACTACGATGGTGTAGGGTATAAAAAAGGTAACTACAATTATTACATTTTTATATTTATAAAAATTGTTTAGTTAATTATTTTATTATTTTTAAAAATTATTAACACAATCCTTAATAATTAAAAGCAGAAGAATTGAAAAAAGGCATTTATTTTTATTAAAAAAATTCAATTTGATTTTTATTATTAATAGTTTTTTATTTTTATTTTTTGGAATGCATACATAAATGCACATGATGTTAAAATATTAAAAAAATATTAAAGATTGTGTTTTATTTAAAAAGAAGTTTCGTTTTATATAATTAAAATAAAAAAATAAAAATTATTTTTTAAGATTTCTTTTTTCGATATTTTTTTTATATATAAAAAAGTAAAAATTAAATACTTAAATATATAATTAAATATAATAATATAATATTGTATGTATAAGATAATTTATAAGAAATATTAATAAGAGAAACTATAATATATGTTTTTAGTTTTATTTGTTTTTGTTTTTAATAAAATTTAAATTTTACAAATTATCGATTTCTTTTTTTTTTGTTATTATTTTCTCAAAGATAACTTATTAATTTTTTCTTTTTGTGTGTGTGTGTAAGTGTGTTAACAATTTTATAAGTATTTGATTTCAAAAATTTGTTTTCTTTTTAAGTTTTTTTTTAATAGAATTTTAATAAATTACAAATTAAAAAATAAAAAAAATTATTACGATTTCAACAATTTTTTTTCAACATTTTGTCAAAAAACAATAATTAAAAAAATACTCCAAAATAAATTAAAAAGAAAAATGACATAAAAAATATATAAAAAGAACCCAGACAAAATGTTAGCAGCTTTGTTTGTAACACCAGCCAGCCAGTCAAATATCTGTTTTGCTCAAAAAAATACTCTAGAGTTTGAATTTTTTGTGTGTTTAAAAATCTGTGTAAGCCACCATCATTCAGCTGCTATATTCATTAATGTCATCGTTGCCCATGGTCCAATAGTGATCGAGTATATCTTCGCTGGTAAAACGTACATCTGGATCGGATTGTAACATATTGGCAATGAGATCACGCACACCATTACCAATGCCCGACCAATAGGGATCGGGAAATTCATAGATACCCGATATAATGGCATCGAATAAAGGTTCCTGCTGATTGTCGGGTGAAACAAAAGGTGGGAAACCACATAGTAATATATATAAAATAATACCGGCTGCCCAAACATCAATCTGAAAAGCATAAAAATTAGGATTTTGTCTCTTTAGAAAAACAAAGAGTCAAAAAAGTAAGAAAAGGGAACTAAAGTTACCTTTAAACCATAACCAGTTTCCATTAGAATTTCAGGAGCCACATATGTTGGTGTACCACAGACAGCAAATAGTGGCTCATTAACTTCGCAGGCCAAACCAAAGTCGGCCAATTTTAATTCAATGACATTACCTTTGTCATCTAATTCAACCTGGATTCCAAGAAAAAATAAAACAAAAATAATTTAAAAAAAGTTCTTAAGTCGAAGATTTCATTGCGAACACTAAAGACTGTTCTCTAACCAACACTATAGACACTTCCACTGACTGTTCTATAGTCTAAACTAAAGACTGTTCTATAGTCTAAACTATAGAATGGTCTATAGTCTTAACTATAGAATGTTTTACACTCTAAACTATAGACTTTTTATATAAATTTCCAATTTCCAATTTCCAAAAACTTACCAATAAATTTTCTGGTTTAATGTCACGATGTACAATACTCATGGAATGTAGATAAGCCATAGCAGAGGCTAAATGTTTAATCATAACACGTGATTGATCTTCTGAGAAGCGTGTAACACGTGTAATAGCATCAAATAAATCACCACCTTTTAAAAATCAAATTAAACATTTCAATATTCGAAATTCTTGAAAAAAAAATTACAATTTTAACTTACCACTAACATACTCCAGCACCAAATACATATTTGCCTGTTGATCCACATCCATTATTAATGAAATAATATGTGGATGTGATAATTTCTTCATAACACGCACCTCATCATCAATATAATGTTCCTTGCCCTTACATTTACTCTTGTCAATAATTTTCAAGGCATAAGGTAAACCATTTTGTCTATCTTTACACTTCAGCACAATGGCAAAATTACCATCACCTATAATTTGTCCCAATACATAACGTTCCCTTATGACGGCTGGTAATTCATTGGCATCGATGCCACTATCATTCAAGAGTTTCTCTTCATCAAGAGCGGATGTGTCATAGGTTTTCTTACTCTTAACCGGCATTTTTGGTTTGGGACCTTTGCATGTTGTACCAGCTGTACGTAAATTTTTACGTATATTCTGTAAAGATTTCTGTTCATCGGCCTCCAAACGAAAATCATCTGGATTATTAACACGTTCAGTGCCATAGGCAAAGAAGACATCGTCGGGACCAAAGAAATCTGCCAATTGTGTAACCGGTGTACCGGAAAGGGTAAATACTTTACGTACATAACCAGTATCTAATTTAACTTTTTGTGTTATGGCCGTTAGGACATGATCGAAACTAGGACTGTTGCGTTTATTCAATAGCAAACGCATTAGCTTGCGGGGTTTGGTTCCATTACGTATAAGCGTAACAATACGTGGATGAACAACACTATCGCGTTCACTTAGTTTTACCAAAACGGGACTGCCATTAGTGTTGCCAGTGATGGCAGCCTGTGATGAGGCACCATTACCAACAGTCGCTTGATTGTTGGTAGAACCATTCTTTAAAGGCGACGAAGGGCGATAGTATTTTGATAGACGATTTGAGGTCTTGCTCGATATCGATAGATTGGTAAGAGGTTGTGAAGTCGTATTATATTCGACTTTTTTGAAATTTTCATTATTACAGGAACACACATAACTTTGACCATCCTCTAGTTCTTCCAAAGTGGTAACCTGAACACAAAAAAAAATCAAAAGAAAATATATATTAAATGGGAGGTTTAATAAACAAATAATCATTTTAATATGGTATAAGGAGTGAGATCGAAAAATACTTAACACACATTTTTCATTAAAACTTTGTAAATTATGTCAGTTATTATAATTATTGATAAAATCAGTGACCAGAAAAAAAGTGCATTATAAAATGATTGAACATTTTCAATTAAACCTTTAGTTTTCAAAAGTCGGCCGTCAAACTTTTTCTAATCTTATTCAACAGTACCAACCAATACAATTTGTCCGTTGATAGAAAACCTGGTTCTGAGGTAGAAGATATAGTCCACATGATGTTCCTTAAGCAAAACAAAGCATTTTCAAAGGAGTTACTTAACACATTCGGTAGAAAAGCAGCCCGGTTAGCTTAATGCATGTTTTAAGTACATACAAGACTCAAATAGTTCCTGACAGGAATGCTATTACTTTGCTGATGCTCGAGATAATATTAAAAAAAGTTTAGGACCCAAAAGTTGTCAAAATTTCCAAAAAGTTTCTTGGTATCTCAAGCGGCAGAAGAAGCCAATCACTTTTTGAAATTTACATCAAGAAATGTTTACAAAAATGGCTGCTTTCATTCATTAGACTTCATAATTAGTCCACATATCTCGATATCTCTCCTTATACACTACTTTATTATCTATACTACACTATACTATACTATACTATACTATACTATACTATACTATACTATACTATACTATACTATACTATACATTAGTTTTTAGTGTAAATTATATACCGCTTTATAGTTTAGACTTTACACCTTTTTATTATAGGCTATAGTCAATATTATACACCGTTTTATAGTCTAGACTATACATCGTTTTATAGTCTAGACTATACATCGTTTTATAGTCTAGACTATACATCGTTTTATAGTCTAGACTATACATCGTTTTATAGTCTAGACTATACACTGTTTTATAGTCTAGACTATATACCGTTTTTAGTCTAGACTATACACTGTTTTATAGTCTTGACTCTACACTATTTTATATTATAGAATATTTAATTATTTCAATTAAATTTTACCTTTTTGCCACACATAGTGTAAATGGTGCGTACAGCACCTGGAATTTTAACATTTTCTTCTAAAAGTCTAGTTAAATCTTCAAATAAACTCTCAAATGATCTGCAAGAATTAAAAAAAATAAAAGATCAGAGAATAAATATAATAATGATTCTTCTGGTAAAATAAGAAATAAATACCTATAACGTTCATTTGAAACTGGAATGGTTATGCCGGGATAAAAACGATCCCCATTACGATAAAATTTTATTCGTCTCGCCTTTCGTGTCGGAGTTCGACTCGAAGAAATTCTTTTCTTAACATTTGCAGTTGCCCCGGCATTAGCCAAAGCATTGGCATTATTTATGCCATTCGCTGATGTTTGTAAACCATTTAGATTATTAGAACTATTACTTTCTTTTGAACCAGCTCCGGCAAGGCCTTGTGTTGATGTAGAGGAGGCACCACTTAATGAACCATTTGATTTACAATTTAATTCGGCACCTAAACTAATGCTGCCACTATTCATGGAACTGTTCAAATCCAAATCATGTAATTCTTTTTCAATTTCGGAATTTGAACTGGCCGGACTGTTGCTGCGACTGAGTTGTTGTTGCAATTGTGTGATAATATGAGTGTCATTTAATTGTATCGTTGCTTGTTGCTGTTGTTGTTGTGTTGGCATATGTGTTGATGTTAGAGCTTGTTGTGAGGGTGGTGAAGATGTTGTCGATGTTGCTGTTGTTGTTGGTGATGTTTTATTATTGAGTGTTTGAGAATTTGTGTTGGCGGTTAACGGTGATATCAGAGCATTATTCAAATGATTATTAACTGTTTGAACCTCCATCCTGTAAGCAAAAGAAATGAAAAGGGAATTTAATAAAAAAAAAATTCAATAAAAAATATCAAAATATTTTCTTAAATATTTATTTTTATATAAACACAACACACCTTTTCTTCAAATTGAAATATTTTCTGGGTTTCAATTTCAAAATGTATTAATCATCAAGTATTAAAAAATTTTCCCCACTTATTGTTCACACATTTCTGTATTTGTTTTTGTTATTATACCCTCCAACTGAAGAGGGTATTTTAACTTGGTCGTTCAGTGTGTAACTTCAAGAAGGAATAATTTCAGATTCCATAATTTATATTATATTTTTGCATCAAATCAAAATTTTAACCGATTTAGCTTATGTATGTCTGTTTGTCTCTCCGCCTGTCTTTTTGGCAAGCTCTCATCCACAATAATTGACGGAGTTCAATGTAATTTGGACTGAGTATTTGCTATAATCCTGAGAAGTTTCCTATTTAATACCAGTAAATCGGTTTAATAAATGAAAACATATAGACCGATTTCTGAGGTAAGCAAAAACTTACGTAACATTGTCAATTATAAATCGTTAAATTGGAATGAAAAACTGTCATAACATTAAGCTTTATGTACTTCATTAACATTCTAAAAATTATGAAAATCGGTTCAGTAGAAAAAAACGTTATAGCTAAAAATATACCTCCTTTAACTATTCAGACGCATTTGCACTGGAGGGTATTAAAGTTTCGGCATAGCCGAATATAGCATTTTTATTTGTTGTAATTTATTAGTTTTTATCATGAGTTATGCAAAGATTAATAAACCAGAGTAAAAGAAACTAACAAAGCAAAATTTGAAAAGAAAAGAGTGAGTAAGTGTGTGTAGTTTGGACTTGGAAATTACCCCAAAGCACGCGCATGCGCAACACCTTAATTGAAATTTATTATTGTTATTTTTTTCACCATGTTTTTGTTTTCTATGAATAATTTAATAACTGAGATGATAATAATTATTGCAAAAAATAAACATAATATTTTATTAACTAATTACTAGAGCTCCTCTACATCATAAAATTACAAAAAATTAAAATAGAAAGTAATTTTATGAAATTTAATTTGTTAACAAATTTTTAAACAAAATTTTGATTTAATTTCTTTATGAAAGAAAAAAAACAATTTAAAAGGAAATGGGAAATTTGTTAAAAGAAGTATTTTTTCAACACATACACAGATGAACAAAAGTCAACGTCATTAAACTTTATTCAAGTTTGCTCCCATAAAAAATATCTTTTTTTAATTAAAATAATTTTTCTTTTTTTTTACTTTATATTTCTTGTATACAAAAGTCACCATCCCTGCATTGAAGAAATTTGCTAATGTCACTTTGAATGCAAAAATAAAAGAAACACAGAAGAAGAAGAAGCAAAAAATATTTTATGTGCGTACAAACAAAATAGAATGATATGGGAAATATGCTAATGGGTAAATAGTCCAGGTATCACCATTGCTGGAATTATAAAATCTTTTAAAGACAACCCAAGATGTGAACAAGAGAAAAGAGTGGACAACCGCCAACACTATCTGTCCAAATGGGCTGCAATGTTCAAATTAAAACATTAGTACAGGTGTTGTTTTTGTTTTTCCTATTGAGACATCTTTCACTGGGTTAACAATCTTTGGCCGAAAGTAACTCGGGTCGTTCCGGAGAACCAATTTTAATGGGAACGTCAGTTCATGTGTTCACACCCCTGTGTCATAATTCAAGTGCTAATGCTGTCGGGTAGAATGCCAGAGTTTGCTGGGAAAACCGCAGATTAGCCAAGGTGAATCTAATGATATGTCTCTCTTTTCCAAAGAAGAACATCAATAAAGAAATACACTTTTGGGATAAAGTAATATTCTCTAATGGAAACAAATTTTCCATATATAAATCAAACGAACGTATTATGATATGGAGAAGAAGGGGAAGAGTTTGTAAAAAAAAAAACACATTCAGTGGACTGTTAGACATGGCGGTACTGGTGTCAAGTATGGGGTTGTATGTAGATGGCTGAGGTTGGGGAACTAGTATTTATGGATGAAGTAAGGATTAATTTTATAAAAAAGGCTCTAAGAGTAGGAAATCGGGTTATTGCTTCCAGCAGGACAATGACTCTAAGCATACGACCGAAATTGTTCAATTCTAATATAACATCTCTTTAACTTTTAAAACTTCTTCTCAGTCGTCAGACATTAACAATTGTTAAGGGGGAACCGCTTTAATATTTCAATTGTTTTCTAAGCATGGGGAGCCTCTTAAACATTGTACTTGAGAGACGACGGTGACTTTTGTTTATGTGTGTTAAGATTTATTTATATTTCATTTTTAAAAGAGTGAGTGTAGACTATGTGCGGTTTTAAAGTACTGACTATAAACGGTTTAATAGCGTAGACTAAAGTTGATTCAATGGTGTAGACTTTAGATGATTTAATTGTGTAGACTATAGACAGTTTAATAGAGTGGACTATAGAGGGTTTTAATATTTAAATGGTTTTACAATGAAAGCTTTATAAACTAGACTATATGCTTGTGTTTAATGGAGTAGATTATAGTGGATCTAATAGTGTATACTATAGACAGTGTAATAGAATAGACAATAGAGGGTTTTAACATTTTGACTATTGATGGTTTAAAAGTGCAGACTATAGACAGCTAAATAGTGTAGACTATAGTCGTTTTATGAAGTAGACTATATGCAGTTTAATAGAGTAGAATATAGTGGATTTTATGGAGTAGGCTATAGAATGTTGTAGTGTTTAGAATATAAATTACTTTATAGTTTAGACTACAGAAGGTTTATAGACTAAATTTCTAACTACTTTATAGGCTCAATTGGCGACGGTTTGTAGTCTCAGTCATAGTAGATTTTTGCTTTTATAGACCAGACCAGTTAAGTGCACGATATTTAAGAAAAGTTTCAGTTTTTCTGGCTTTAAAAAAATCAAACTTTTTTTAACTCTTTTTGGAAGAATTCAATTTCATATTTTATTTTTTTGCTTTATTAAGAAATACTTTCATTGAATTAATGTAAACATTGTTTACATTAAATCCATTTGTAGAAGAAGCAAGAAGAAAAAACTTAAAAAGTAAACTTCTACACATAAATCCATTAGTAAACTTTTTGCAATGAATTTGGATTTGGCATGAATTCGATGCCAATAATAAACCCAGAAAAAAACATTCATATTCCGAACATGTAATGGAAACAATACGATTTTTTTGTTAGTTTCTTGAGAAATCAGAAACTTTTTAAGAATTCTTATAAGTAAAAGTATTTGTTTTTTGTGTTGGGTCAATAAATATATATACATATGAGAAATTATAGTTGTACGAACGATTTTAAATTAAAATCAAAACAATAAAGAATGTTAAATTCGGCTGTGACGAATCTTAAATACCCTCCACCACAAATGCGTATGAAGTAAATATGTTCCCTTCAAACATTTAAATATTTGGAAGTAAAAATTGTCGCGTACACCACTTCTAAGTCCCTTCAGGAAGGTTGTGGGAAGATTTTCGTAGATTAACAAAAACAAAATACATTACAATCACCACTTGATCATCTTCGAGTATATAGGGAAGTGCATTCCAGAAGTTGTTTAGAAGATCTTAAAGGAATAAAATACATTTCTATTGCCACTTGATCTTTTTAGAGTTTATAAGGAAGCGTCTTCCAACATTTATTTAGAAGAGAGAAGATAATTTACAAAAACAAAATACAATGTTGTTACCACTTGATCTTCTCGGAGTATATGAGAAAGTCTCCTGCTAAAGTTGTTTAGAAGAAAGTATATGATTTACAAAAATAAAATACATTATTATTGCCACTAAGTCTTCTTGGTGTATAAAAAGAATTGTCATATGGAAGTTCTTTAGAAGATTTGAAAAGGAATTTCAAAAACAACATAAATTATTTTTTTTAGATTTATAGATTTTTAAGTCAGAGTAGTTTCCTAAAAGACGATGAAAGACATCCAGATGGAATTTGTTAATTAATTTTAATTATTTGCATAATTTGTTAATTCTTATTTGTATAATTCTAGAAGTGGCACTTCTAGAAGTGTCCTAGAAGGAACTTCTGAAGGTGTCTTAGAAGCAACTTCTGGAAGTTTATTTTTAAAGTGTCTTATGAGACTCTTCTAGAAGACTTTTTTAAGCCATTTACAGAAGATTCTTTTAAGTCACTCTCGGAAGTGTCTTATGAGACTCTTCTAGAAGTCTCTTTTAAGCCACTTACAGAAGTCACTTCCGGAAGTGTCTTATGAGACTCTTTTAGAAGTCTCTTTTAAGCCTCTTACAGAAGATTTATATAAGTCACTCTCGGAAGTAACTTCTGAGGCACTTCCAGAAGTGGTTTCTTAGAGTCGTTTGGAAGTCACTTCGATGAGGAACAGTTTTTCCTGAAGGAAGATGTTTTTTCTGATACTTCGAAGATGTCTTCTGGTAGACTCTTCTAAGCCACTTCCCGCCATAAAAATGTTTGCAGGGTTATGTTTCGTACATACATACTTACACATACACTCAAAAATAACACGGGAAAACTTAATGAGTTATAAAATTAGTTACATTTTCGGCTTAAACTTTTATCTAATGAATCGATTAGAGGTTGTCTTAGATATCGGTCCATAAATTTTAATTTTTGCTGGTTTTAAATACAAAATTTTTCAGGACTATAACAAACACCCAGACCAAATTTTAATGAGTTTGTCAATTATTGTGTATGTGAATGTGCCCACAACAGATAGACAGTTATAGCTAAATTAATCCAGATTCTGATTTGATGCATAAATATTTACATACATTATAAGGTCTGAGATGTTCTCTTCTTAGCGTTACACACAGAATGACAAACTATCTGTGGTGGTGTAGGGTATAAAAATATTAAAAAATATAATTAATATTTCGGTCTTGCCAATTTTGGTTAAAAAGAAAAATCGCTTAATGTTGACTCAACAGAAGATTTTAAAATTCTGTTAACATAAACCCAAATGAAAGTTTATTTCATTTCAAATTAATAAATTTCTTTCCTCAAATGGGATTTTTATTTAAAGAAAATGAAATTTCGAAATTAATCTTAATTATATTTAAAAAAATGTGAATTATTTTAAAAATTTCAGAATTTCTTGATGTTTGGCTTTAAGCAAAATTTCATATTTCATTTTCTATTATCTTCTTCTAATGACTTTTATTATATTTTGTTTCATATTTTCCAGAATATGAAAAAACTGGGAGCAAATTCTCTATTTTCAAATGAATCTTTTTTTACTCTTCCTTGAAGAGATTAAAAAAATTACACTCCTTTTTTTTGATGGAGATTTTAATCTTTATCTTTATTTTTTCGATTTTGCTCTGTGCAAAATCGGAAAAAATATTTTATTCTTCTTTAGCGAAGAATTAAAATGAAGATGTTTATTTTTTTACTCCTCGAAATTGCGAAATGTTTGAAAAGAGAAAAAATGTGCACACAAAAAAATTTCTTGCCGCAATACAATTTTTTTTAACTAAAAATTCATACAACAAAAGTGAAGACATCTTAACACAAACTTTAAACATACAAACATCCCTTTTTCAGCTTAATAAATAAAATTCAATGCTTCAAAGACCTCAAAACAATTTGTGCGATTTATTCTTTATAAAATTCTTTTTCGGATTTGCTCTTTTTTCGAGTTAATCCTTTTGATTTTTATTATTTGTTAGAATAAAACTCTTCATTAAAGAGCGATAAAAAATAAATAAAAACTCTTAAAAAAAATTAAACTCTTTGAAAGATCCAACAGTTTGAAGAATAAAAAAAGAGTCAAATTTCGTACCTTGATATTTTCTTTCTTCAAAATTTTGCAATAAAAAGTTCAAAGTTTTATTATTTTTTTAATATTCCATTGGCTTTTTTAAGAATTTTTTTGTTTCTCATTAAAAAAAAAAAGATTCAAAATCGTGTCAGTTAGTTGTATTTTTTTGTGTGCTAAACAAAAACAACAATAACAAATTCATTTTAATTATAAAATTTTATATTAAACCAGTTTGTAGTTTTTGGCCACTCAAAATCAAAATCACCAAAAGCCGCTCATAATTTACAAATAGAGACGAGACTTCATAAAAAAAACATAAATTTATAATAATTTTCCCATAAAATTTACTTTCAAAACCGGTACAATTTTCTTTAATAGATTTTATTTTTGTATTCAGTGGGCAACACCAAGAGGGAGGGGGGAAACATTTTAAATCCCATAAAATGTGTTCTAAGAACGTAAATACATACGTATAACGTAAAACAGTGATCTAAAAAAGTTTTTTTTTCTTTTTTTGGAAATAATTCTCTGGTTTGAGAAGTATTGTATATTTTTATTGAAATTTCTGTTGAGTGATCTTGAGGTGTTTTCCTATTGATTTGGGGAGAGCAAGTTCTTAGTGAGTCTAAGGTACAAGTGGTGGACCTACAAAAATTGGGTATTAAATTTTTAGCAAAAAAAATCTTTAAATTTGCTTCTATGATTTGATTGTAAAACAATTGTATATCTAGATAAAATTCTCTACAAAATATACTTTTATAGATGCATTATATCTCTTATAGTTTGAGAGATTTAAAGACAAATTAAAAAATTTTTATAATTTTCAGTTAACGTTCTCTTTTTAGTCTTTTTAAACTTATAAGGCTAAATGTGGGTCCAAAAATTTTTATAAAATATTGTATGAATTCTATACAAAATTCTACACAATATTTGTAAAAGAATTATATATCTATAACGATCAGATAAAAAGTTATAGTATTTTGAAATTAATGTTTTGAAAAAAAATAATAATAAAAAAAATGTTTTCATGTTTGTCCAAGAAAGTTATTAAAATCCAATATAAATTAAAGAAAATGTAACCCGATAAGACACTAATATATATTCTATATATACTCAATAAATTTGTAATGGATTAAAACTTTTATAACGGAATAATGATCAATTTGTTAAAAGAGTTAATTTATGAAACCAGCAAATGGTTTTCAAATGGGAATTTTGTGTATTTTGGCAGAAGAAAATAGGATTTTTTCTGAATTCCGATATTAAGATTAATGTGGTTCATATTTTACCAGAAAATCATAGCAATTGCTTTTTATAATGATTTTATTAGGGATCAAATATTGAAAATATTAAAAAAAAAACAGCAAAAAATTTGATTCAACATTTTTTTTTTTTTTTTTTGAGGAGTAAAAAGTCAAGAATAAAATTTAAGAAAAAGTAAACCGATTATACACCAAAATAATAAAAAAATCATTAATTGATCTAATAGATGATTCTTTAATAAAGATAGAGTAATCAATTCACTAAAAAAAGTCAATATTAGAAGCTTTTCAAAAATGGAATTGTTGGGTATTTTGAAAGAAAAAAATGGGAATCTTTTTAAAGTCCTGTATAAAGATTAATTTGATTTATATTATAGTTAAATTTCATAGCAATAGTTTTATTTAAATAGATTTTATTTGGAATTAAATATTAATAATTTTTAAATTTTACAGAAAATAAAAATTTTGAGATTTTTTGAAAATTTTGTTAAAGAAATTTAGTTTAAATATTTTATTTATAAATATATTATTAATTTTAAAATAATAAACATTGCAATGATCTAAAAAAGCATATAAAAATTTTTATTTAATAATTTACAAAATTAACTTAAACTTGATGATTTTCAACAAAATTTACTTATTATTACTTACACCATCACAAGTGGTATATTAACTTTTTCATTTAGTGTGTAACGCTATCTCAGACATCATAATGTATATATATATTCTTGCATCATATGAAAATCCTAGTTGATTTAGCTATTTCCATGTGGCTGTTGTTGCCGCGCTCAAAACCTCTTAATTTAAGCGAGAAATTTCATAAAATTGTCAATTATAAATTAAAAATTTTTTCATTATATTAAGTTATGTGTTCTTCATTATCATTCCAAAAAATTATCAAAATCGGTTCAAAAATATAACTTATTTTATGTTTGATTAAGTGTTCCTGTGATATACTTATTTAAGGAAAAACGTTTTCATATTACATACGTCTGTGAGTGAGTATATGTATGTGTGTATGTATGTATGTATGTATGTATGTATGTATGTATGTATGTATTTATGTATGTATGTATGTATGTATGTATGTATGTATGTATGTATGTATGTATGTATTAATGTATGTATTAATGTATGTATGTATGTATGTATGTATGTATGTATGTATGTATGTATGTATGTATGTATGTATGTATGTATGTATGTACGAAACCTAACGTGTGAAGAAAAACATTTTTAGTGAAGGGAATTAAAGATACGGCGTAGCTGAATATAACATTCATACTTGTTTCTCTTATATTTGTTATACTAATTGCGCATATATTTTACTGACGATTTGTAGAAGTACAAGAAGCTAATGGACCTTAAGACTTTGTTAGAAACTTTGAAGTTTTTTGCCTCAAATATTATTAATTTACCAGATGCATATTGAGTTGGTGCTCTCTTTCTATCTAAATAAGATAAATCTGATCTCAGAAGTGTGAATACGAGGGAGATTATTGTTTTAATTTTTTAAATTTTAATTTTCAAATTGTTTTTTTTTTTTTAGTTTCTAATTCCATGAATCATTGTTCAAATGCTCCAGGCAAAAGAAGAAATCTATTTTTGACTCCCTCTATCGCTAACTGAAGTGCAAAGCAACAACAAGACCGGCAATAACAACCAACATCTATTTAGATACAATAATAAAATATTACACACACACACACTCACAATTACATAAAACTTTAAAACATAATTGAAAATAATTTAATTATTTTTCAAAAAAACTCCCAGGAAAACACAATTTGCAATAAAAAAAACTTTTAAAATCTCATATAATTTACAAACTCATAACAAATTCCATTAATTTATTTCCTCATTTCTAACGCCTAAAAGTCTACTTTAGAAAATAAAAGAGAAAATTTAGTTTTACAATAACAAAATAAAATGCTACTGAATATAACAGTTTTTTTGTTTTTCTTTTTGTTTTTGTTTTTCAAAGGAGTGTTTTTTAGAGTTAATTTAACACGCAAACTTTAAGAAAATCTCACTAAAATGACCTAAAAAATAAAATAAAAAAATTAATAAAAAAATTAATAAAAAAATAGAAAACCTTTTTCTCTAAATGATTTTTTAGTTTGGTTTCCTACAAATCACAATTTTCTACTAGAAAAAAAGCAACAACAACAAACAAACAAACATGTCTGCCACCAAAAAATATCATGTACAAAATACAAGTAAGAATGCTTTATGTTCGGCTATGACGAATCTTCAATACCCTCTACCACAAATGCGTGTGAAGTAAATATGTTATGTTTCGTACATACACACATATACAATCATAAACAAATGTAATATATAAGAGTTACACTTAAAGAGTAATAAAATTTGTTATATTTCAACTGAACCGATTTTAATAATTTTTGTTCTAATTTTTCAATTTCTAATTGACATTTTACGAAAGATTTTCTTCTGAACTTAAAGGTGGTCACAGATATCGGTTTTCATGATTAAATAAAAATACTCAGGCTAAATTTCATTGAGCTCTTCTGTTAATTTTTTGGATGTGAGGAACGTGTGCCAGCAACAGGTGGACGAACATCCGGCCATTTTTATCTATTATCTACAGATGGACAGACGGACAGATCTAAATCTATTCAGATTTTAATTTGATGCAAAATTTAGGAAGTCTTAGATGATTCCTTCTTAGCGTTACACATGGAATGACAAAGTTAAAATGTAAAAATTAAACAAGTCAGAATGATATACTCGGCTATGCCGAATCTTCAATACCCTCCACCACAAATGCGTGTGAAGTAAATACGTTATGTTTCGTACATACACACTCACACTTACAGATATATACAATATATATAAGTTTCTTTTAAATGTAACACGAAACACTTAATGGATCATAATATAAGTTATATTTTTGGTTTTAGCGTTTTTTTAACAGAACCGATTTTGATCGTTTTTTAAATGCCAATGAAATACATGGAACTTAGTATTATGATACAACTTTATTCTAATTTGTCGATTTATTTTAACAATTAAAATTGATTAATAATTGATAATTTAACAAAAAGTTTTTTTGCTTGAGGTTGCCTCAGATATCGGTTTATATCTTTTAGAACTAAAACAGGATTTTTACAAATACTCAGGCCAAATTTTATTGAACACTAGTCATTTTCTGTATGTGATTGTGCCAAAAGAAAGATAAACTGACATAGCTAAATCGACTCAGATTTTGTTTTAATTCAAGAGTATATAATATATATTATATTCTTGCATTAAATCTTAAATGATTCCTTCTTTGCATTACACATGGAATGACAAAGTCAATATACTCTCTACGCCAATAGCGGTGGTGTAGGGTATAAAGAAATAAAAAATAGGTTATACTAACTAACAACAACAAAATGGCAAAAATACAGTGCAGTAAAAAATTGGATAAACTAACTAATGAATATTTTATACCTAAAAGGTATAAAATGGGCATAAAATCCCATTGAAGAAAACTAAGCAATTTGTTAAAATTTCTGATTTCTTGTTTTCAGCAACAACAACAACATCAACAAACGACTACAACAGTTTGAATTTTAAGTGGGGTCGAATTCTACGACAGACCCCTAAAGGTAAGAAAAAATTATTATGATAATCTTGTGTCATACTCATGATGATGATGATTATGATGATGACAATAATGATGTTCTTTGTCACCGGTGACGTTGTCTTTGCAGGTGTGGTTTTGGTTTTAGATTCCTTTTGGCAAATAAAGTGTAAACAACAACAATTTTTATTTTATAGTTAATTTTTAATATAGAAAAATATTAAAAATATAAAAAACGGATAAAATAAAAAGTTTGTTTTACAAAGCAGAATATGTGCCATGAGACAGTTTTCTATTATAGACTTAATTATGTAGGAGGTTGGTGTTTCATTCTAACCTTAAAGGCAAAAAAATAAAAAAACTGACTCACTCTAATGATGGTTAATTTCATCATGTAGCTGAATGAGAAGGGCTTGGCTTGAGAACAAATTGTTGATTAAAAAGTTTTTTTCTTCTTTTAATTTAATTTAATTTACATATAAATAATATTTTTCTCTTTTTGTCAGGATAAGAAAATGAGAAATATTTTAGTTTCTTTCTTTTTTAGGTTATGTTAGAAAAAAATTTGTTAATAATTATTATTATAAACATTTTTATAATTTCATTTATTCCCTCTATAGATTATGGTATATATTTTAATTAGTTATAGTAGATAATCATAAAATTATAGTTTTAAAAATATTAAGGAAAATTTCTTTCTATAGTGAACACTATAAACTAGTCTATAGTGAACACTATAAACTAGTCTATAGTGAACACTATAAAACTAGTCTATAGTGAACACATAAACTAGTCTATAGTGAACACTATAAACTAGTCTATAGTGAACACTATAACTAGTCTTAGTGAACACTATAAACTAGTCTATAGTGAACACTATAAACTAGTCTATAGTGACACTATAACTAGTCTATAGTGAACACTATAAACTAGTCTATAGTGAAACTTATAAACTAGTTCTTAGTGAACACTATAAACTATGTCTATAGTGAACACTATAAACTAGTCCATAGTGAACACTATAAACTAGTCTATAGTGAACACTATAAACTAGTCTATAGTGAACACTATAAACTAGTCTATAGTGAACACTATAAACTAGTCTATAGTGAACACTATAACTAGTCTATAGTGAACACTATAAACTAGTCTATAGTGAACACTATAAACTAGTCTATAGTGAACACTATAAACTAGTCTATAGTGAACACTATAAACTAGTCTATAGTGAACACTATAAACTAGTCTATAGTGAACACTATAAACTAGTCTATAGTGAACACTATAAACTAGTCTATAGTGAACACTATAAACTAGTCTATAGTGAACACTATAAACTAGTCTATAGTGAACACTATAAACTAGTCTATAGTGAACACTATAAACTAGTCTATAGTGAACACTATAAACTAGTCTATAGTGAACACTATAAACTAGTCTATAGTGAACACTATAAACTAGTCTATAGTGAACACTATAAACTAGTCTATAGTGAACACTATAAACTAGTCTATAGTGAACACTATAAACTAGTCTATAGTGAACACTAATAAACTAGTCTATAGTGAACACTATAAACTAGTCTATAGTGAACACTATAAACTAGTCTATAGTGAACACTATAAACTAGTCTATAGTGAACACTATAAACTAGTCTATAGTGAACACTATAAACTAGTCTATAGTGAACACTATAAACTAGTCTATAGTGAACACTATAAACTAGTCTATAGTGAACACTATAAACTAGTCTATAGTGAACACTATAAACTAGTCTATAGTGAACACTATAAACTAGTCTATAGTGAACACTATAAACTAGTCTATAGTGAACACTATAAACTAGTCTATAGTGAACACTATAAACTAGTCTATAGTGAACACTATAAACTAGTCTATAGTGAACACTATAAACTAGTCTATAGTGAACACTATAAACTAGTCTATAGTGAACACTATAAACTAGTCTATAGTGAACACTATAAACTAGTCTATAGTGAACACTATAAACTAGTCTATAGTGAACACTATAAACTAGTCTATAGTGAACACTAAAATAGTCTATAGTGAACACTATAAACTAGTCTATAGTGAACACTATAAACTAGTCTATAGTGAACACTATAAACTAGTCTATAGTGAACACTATAAACTAGTCTATAGTGAACACTATAAACTAGTCTATAGTGAACACTATAAACTAGTCTATAGTGAACACTATAAACTAGTCTATAGTGAACACTATAAACTAGTCTATAGTGAACACTATAAACTAGTCTATAGTGAACACTATAAACTAGTCTATAGTAACACTATAATAGTCTATAAACTGAACACTATAAACACTATAAATAGTAATAAAACACTATAAACTAGTCTATAGTGAACAGTGATAAACTAGTCTATAGTGAACACTATAAACTAGTCTATAGTGAACACTAGTGAACTAGTCTATAGTGAACACTATAAACTAGTCTATAGTGAACACTATAAACTAGTCTATAGTGAACACTATAAACTAGTCTATAGTGAACACTATAAACTAGTCTATAGTGAACACTATAAACTAGTCTATAGTGAACACTATAAACTAGTCTATAGTGATACACTATAAACTAGTCTATAGTGAACACTATAAACTAGTCTATAGTGAACACTATAAACTAGTCTATAGTGAACACTGAACACTAAACTAGTCTATAGTGAACACTATAAACTAGTCTATAGTGAACACTATAAACTAGTCTAATAGTGAACACTATAAACTAGTCTATAGTGAACACTATAAACTAGTCTATAGTGAACACTATAAACTAGTCTATAGTGAACACTATAAACTAGTCTATAGTGAACACTATAAACTAGTCTATAGTGAACACTATAAACTAGTCTATAAGTGAACACTATAAACTAGTCTATAGTGAACACTATAAACTAGTCTATAGTGAACACTATAAACTAAAGGCTAAGTCTATAGTGAACACTATAAACTAGTCTATAGTGAACACTATAAACTAGTCTATAGTGAACACTATAAACTAGTCTAAGTGAACACTATAAACTAGTCTATAGTGAACACTATAAACTAGTCTATAGTGAACACTATAAACTAGTCTATAGTGAACACTATAAACTGTCTATAGTGAACACTATAAACTAGTCTATAGTGAAACACTATAAACTAGGTCTATAGTGAACACTATAAACTAGTCTATAGTGAACACTATAAACTAGTCTATAGTGAACACTATAAACTAGTCTATAGTGAACACTATAAACTAGTCTATAGTGAACACTATAAACTAGTCTATAGTGAACACTATAAACTAGTCTATAGTGAACACTATAAACTAGTCTATAGTGAACACTATAACTAGTCTATAGTGAACACTATAAACTAGTCTATAGTGAACACTATAAACTAGTCTATAGTGAACACTATAAACTAGTCTATAGTGAACACTATAAACTAGTCTATAGTGAACACTATAAACTAGTCTATAGTGACACTATAACTAGTCTATAGTGAACACTTAACTAGTCTATAGTGAACACTATAATTAGAACTAACTTCTATAGTGAACACTATAAACTAGTCTATAGTGAACACTATAACTAGTCTATAGTGAACACTATAACTAGTCTATAGTGAACACTATAAACTAGTCTATAGTGAACACTATAAACTAGTCTATAGTGAACACTATAAACTAGTCTATAGTGAACACTATAAACTAGTCTATAGTGAACACTATAAACTAGTCTATAGTGAACACTATAAACTAGTCTATAGTGAACACTATAAACTAGTCTATAGTGAACACTATAAACTAGTCTATAGTGAACACTATAAACTAGTCTATAGTGAACACTATAAACTAGTCTATAGTGAACACTATAAACTAGTCTATAGTGAACACTATAAACTAGTCTATAGTGAACACTATAAACTAGTCTATAGTGAACACTATAAACTAGTCTATAGTGAACACTATAAACTAGTCTATAGTGAACACTATAAACTAGTCTATAGTGAACACTATAAACTAGTCTATAGTGAACACTATAAACTAGTCTATAGTGAACACTATAAACTAGTCTATAGTGAACCTATAAACTAGTCTATAGTGAACACTATAAACTAGTCTATAGTGAACACTATAAACTAGTCTATAGTGAACACTATAAACTAGTCTATAGTGAACACTATAAACTAGTCTATAGTGAACACTATAAACTAGTCTATAGTGAACACTATAAACTAGTCTATAGTGAACACTATAAACTAGTCTATAGTGAACACTATAAACTAGTCTATAGTGAACACTATAAACTAGTCTAATAGTGGACAGCTAAACTATTATAGGAACACTAAACTAGTCTATAGTGAACACTATAAACTCAGTCTATAGTGGAACACTATAAACTAGTTATAAGTGAACACTAATAAACGTAGTCTATAGTGAACACTATACAACGTAGGTCTATAAGTGAACACTATAAACTGAGGTCTATAGTGACACTATAAACTAGTTCTATAACGTGAACACTATAAACTAGTCTATAGTGAACACTATAAACTAGTCTATAGTGAACACTATAAACTAGTCTATAGTGAACACTATAAACTAGTCTATAGTGAACACTATAACTAGTCTATAGTGAACACTTTAAACTAGTCTATAGTGAAACACTATAAACTAGCTATTAGTGAAACACTATAAACTAGTCTTGTGACACTATAAACTAGTCTATAGTGAACACTATAAACTAGTCTATAGTGAACACTATAAACTAGTCTATAGTGAACACTATAAACTAGTCTATAGTGAACACTATAAACTAGTCTTATATGAACACTATAAACTAGTCTATAGTGAACACTATAACTAGTCTATGTGAACACTATAACTAGTCTATAGTGAACACTATAAACTAGTCTATAGTGAACACTATAAACTAGTCTATAGTGAACACTATAAACTAGTCTATAGTGAACACTATAAACTAGTCTATAGTGAACACTATAAACTAGTCTATAGTGAACACTATAAACTAGTCTATAGTGAACACTATAAACTAGTCTATAGTGAACACTATAAACTAGTCTATAGTGAACACTATAAACTAGTCTATAGTGAACACTATAAACTAGTCTATAGTGAACACTAAAACTAGTCTATAGTGAACACTATAAACTAGTCTATAGTGAACACTATAAACTAGTCTATAGTGAACACTATAAACTAGTCTATAGTGAACACTATAAACTAGTCTATAGTGAACACTATAAACTAGTCTATAGTGAACACTATAAACTAGTCTATAGTGAACACTATAAACTAGTCTATAGTGAACACTATAAACTAGTCTATAGTGAACACTATAAACTAGTCTATAGTGAACACTATAAACTAGTCTATAGTGAACACTATAAACTAGTCTATAGTGAACACTATAAACTAGTCTATAGTGAACACTATAAACTAGTCTATAGTGAACACTATAAACTAGTCTATAGTGAACACTATAAACTAGTCTATAGTGAACACTATAAACTAGTCTATAGTGAACACTATAAACTAGTCTATAGTGAACACTATAAACTAGTCTATAGTGAACACTATAAACTAGTCTATAGTGAACACTATAAACTAGTCTATAGTGAACACTATAAACTAGTCTATAGTGAACACTATAACTAGTCTATAGTGAACACTATAAACTAGTCTATAGTGAACACTATAAACTAGTCTATAGTGAACACTATAAACTAGTCTATAGTGAACACTATAAACTAGTCTATAGTGAACACTATAAACTAGTCTATAGTGAACACTATAAACTAGTCTATAGTGAACACTATAAACTAGTCTATAGTGAACACTATAAACTAGTCTATAGTGAACACTATAAACTAGTCTATAGTGAACACTATAAACTAGTCTATAGTGAACACTATAAACTAGTCTATAGTGAACACTATAAACTAGTCTATAGTGAACACTATAAACTAGTCTATAGTGAACACTATAAACTAGTCTATAGTGAACACTATAAACTAGTCTATAATGAACACTATAAACTAGTCTATAATGAACACTATAAACTAGTCTATAATGAACACTATAAACTAGTCTATAATGAACACTATAAACTAGTCTATAATGAACACTATAAACTAGTCTATAATGAACACTATAAACTAGTCTATAATGAACACTATAAACTAGTCTATAATGAACACTATAAACTAGTCTATAATGAACACTATAAACTAGTCTATAATGAACACTATAAACTAGTCTATAGTGAACACTATAAACTAGTCTATAGTGAACACTATAAACTAGTCTATAATGAACACTATAAACTAGTCTATAATGAACACTATAAACTAGTCTATAATGAACACTATAAACTAGTCTATATGAACACTATAAACTAGTCTATAAGTGAACACTATAAACTAGTCTATAGTGAACACTATAAACTAGTCTATAGTGAACACTATAAACTAGTCTATAGTGAACACTATAAACTAGTCTATAGTGAACACTATAAACTAGTCTATAGTGAACACTATAAATAGTCTATAGTGAACACTATAAATTAGTCTATAGTGAACACTATATAACTAGTCTATAGTGAGCACTATATAACTAGTCTATAGTGAACACTATAAACTAGTCTATAGTTATATAGACTAGACTATAAATTAGTTTATAGTATATTATATAAGCTAGTCTAAAGTATAAGCTATGAGATCGCCTATAATTCTGACTGTAAGTATTTCTAATTTATACAAAATAATAATTAATATAATATTTTTATTTTCCTTAATTAACCTTAAAGCTCTTTCAAGTTATCGCTTTAAAAAAAGAGTCGAGGAGCTTTTATTGTGATATTTTCAATATTTCTTTATTTTTCTAATAAATAATCACCATAACATTTGTGTTTTTTTTCTTTATAGCAAAGTGAAGCAAGTCCCCTTTAGTGAATGTGACTTTACCATACACTTCAGTGAAGTAGTAGCACTTTTCTTCATTAATGTCTTTAATGTGTTTTTGCTTTATTCCTAAGCAGAAGAAGTAGAAGAAGAAGAAGAAAAAATTGTGGCAAAAGACTACTTTACTTTCAAGTATTCAATTCTATTGTTAATTTCTTTGTTTTTTTTTTTGTTCTTCTTCTTCTAAAGAAAACAAATGCACCAGGAAAACTACAGCAGCAGCAAAAAATAAGAGGAAAAAACTGCATATCTAAACATTTATTCTAAATAGTTGAATTGTCGATTTCCAAATGCTAAAGAACAAACCCGAACAAAGTTCAATGAAATATGAAGCCGTATTTTGTTTTATTCTATTTATTTTTTGCTCTTATTCCAACACATTTTAATCGCTTCCCCTTCTCTTTTTTTCAGTTTGATTGGTAGTTTTATAAATGGATTCATTTTTAGTTTTCAATAAAAAAATATTCAATACAAAAAAATATATATAAATTCTTACAAATATGAACATTCACTTACATACACATTTATGGAAAATTGTCTGTATTTATTATTGGAAACTCTTATTTTGTATTTAAATTGTATTTTATGAATTTTTTGGTTTATCTTTATTCATATTCATCAACTATTGGTAAATATGGTTTGGAAACAGTTAATGAATACAAACCGCAAACGAAATTTAAAAATTTTAATAAAAAATATTCAAAGTACAATATTTGATTAAAGCTTTGGTGACACTGACCTAATATTTATTTGGAGTTGTTTACATAATGGACTAGTAGTCAATACTATATACACTAGTTTATAGTCTATACTATAGATTAGACTAGTTTATAGTCTATACTATAGATTCGACTAGTTTATAGTCTATACTATAGATTAGACTAGTTTATAGTCTATACAACAGATTAGACTATTAAATAGTCTATACTATACATTATACTAGTTTATAGTCTATACTATAGATTAGACTAGTTTATAGTCTATGCTATAGATTAGACTAGTTTATAGTCTATATTATAGATTAGACTAGTTTATAGTCTATACTATAGATTAGACTAGTTTATAGTCTATACTATAGATTAGACTCGTTTATAGTCTATTCTATAGATTAGACTAGTTTATAGTCTATACTATAGATTAGACTAGTTTATAGTCTATTCTATAGATTAGACTAGTTTAAAGTCTATACTATAGATTAGACTAGTTTATAGTCTATACTATAGATTAGACTAGTTTATAGGCTATACTATAGATTAGACTAGTTTATAGTCTATACTATAGATTAGACTAGTTTATAGTCTATACTATATAGATCAGACTAGTTTATAGTCTATACTATATAGATCAGACTAGTTTATAGTCTATACTATAGATTAGACTAGTTTTTAGTCTATACTATATAGATTAGACTAGTTTATAGTCTATACTATAGATTAGACCAGTTTTTAGTCTATACTTTATAGATTAGACTTGTTTATAGTCTGTACTATAGATTAGACTAGTATATAGTATATACTATAAATTAGACTAGTTTATAGTATATACTATAAATTAGACTAGTTTTTAGTCTATACTATATAGATTAGACTAGTTTATAGTCTTTTGCCACTATAGATTAGACTAGTTTACAGTCTATACTATAGATTAGACTAGTTTATAGTCTATACTATATAGATCAGACTAGTTTATAGTCTATACTATATAGATTAGACTAGTTTATAGTCTATACTATAGATTAGACCAGTTTTTAGTCTATACTTTATAGATTAGACTTGTTTATAGTCTGTACTATAGATTAGACTAGTATATAGTATATACTATAAATTAGACTAGTTTATAGTATATACTATAAATTAGACTAGTTTTTAGTCTATACTATATAGATTAGACTAGTTTATAGTCTTTTGCCACTATAGATTAGACTAGTTTACAGTCTATACTATAGATTAGACTAGTTTAAAGTATATACTATAGATTAGACTAGTTTATAGTCTATACTATAGATTAGACTAGTTTATAGTCTATACTATATAGATCAGACTAGTTTATAGTCTATACTATATAGATTAGACTAGTTTATAGTCTATACTATAGATTAGACCAGTTTTTAGTCTATACTTTATAGATTAGACTTGTTTATAGTCTGTACTATAGATTAGACTAGTATATAGTATATACTATAAATTAGACTAGTTTATAGTATATACTATAAATTAGACTAATTTTTAGTCTATACTATATAGATTAGACTAGTTTATAGTCTTTTGCCACTATAGATTAGACTAGTTTACAGTCTATACTATAGATTAGACTAGTTTAAAGTATATACTATAGATTAGACTAGTTTATAGTCTATACTATAGATTAGACTAGTTTATAGTCAATGCAATAGATTAGACTAGTTTATAGTCTATATTATAGATTAGACTAGTTTAAAGTATATACTATAGATTAGACTAGTTTATAGTCTATACTATAGATTAGACTAGTTTATAGTCTATGCTATAGATTAGACTAGTTTATAGTCTATATTATAGATTAGACTAGTTTAAAGTATATACTATAGATTAGACTAGTTTAAAGTATATACTATAGATTATATAAGTTTATAGTCTCTACTATAGATTAGACTAGTTTATAGTTTATACTATAGATTCGACTAGTTTATAGTCTATACTATAGATTAGACTAGTTTATAGTCTATACTATAGATAAGACTAGTTTATAGTTTATATTATAGACTATTTTAATGTCTAAACTATAGACTACTTGATAGTCTTTATAGCTGAGAGTCTTTGATTGAAAAAATGTTATTTGATTTATTAAAAAATCCCTTTTCTTATCAGTTCCTGCTATAATAATTGATTAATTAAGAATATAATTATTAAATACGATTACATTTGCTTTAATATCTTCAATTATAATCTCAACGTTTAAACATTTGAAAAAAGAAAAACTTAACAAAAAGTCGGTCAAGTGGCTGCCAAGTATTCAGCTTTTTTCCACATTTTTTTATAATTTGAATCGTTTAGGCTTTAAAAAAATGCTTTACCCCTAATTTCACCTTCTGCAAGTTTGTTTTAATTTGAATTTCATTTAAAAGTTCATGCTTTAGTTGTTCACATTAATTTAATAAAGAAAGAAAAAAACGCCGACTAAACATTTAATTTGTATTTGTATTTGTGTTTGTATGTGTTTCTATTTATTTATTTGTATTTTAATTTAAATATTTTTCTGGTGCTCAACTTTGACTTTTAATATTTTAGATTTAATTTTTATACCCTCCACGACCACAAGTGGTGATCGGGGATATATTAATTTTGTCATTGCATGTGTAACTTCAAGAAGGTATAATTTCAGACCCCATATATACTCTTAAAATAAATCTAAATCTGATTCGATTTAGCCATGTCCATTTATCTGTCTATTGGCAACATTCTCACGCTTACAATAGTTCAATGGTCATACTGCTTGTTATTGTCCTAAGCATATTCGTATTTAAGACCAGCTATTGGCAAAAAAGTTATAGACCGATATCTGAGACAACCTCCGAAAAAGAATTTTTCTAATTTTTTCAATAAATCGTAATTTACAGTTATATATACTTCATTGTCTTAACAAAAATCATTAAAATCGCATCAATAAAATAGAAGTTAAAGGCTGAAGTATGAAAATTTCTGAAGCATCACAAAATCAATGTGACATATTGGCCACAATATTGAAGATAATTTTCTGAAATTGTTCATAGAAAATTATTTTGATACAATATAAAAGCAAAAAAGAAACTACATTGTGCTGAGATCCTTGATCCAGCTTCCACATAAGATCTCTTCCAGGAATATGATTTATTGCTTATAAAACTTTTAAATATGAACAGATTCTGTTGAAATTTGTCTCTAATTATTTCCTAAACGTCTTGATTATAAGTTATCAATTTTATTAATATTGGTCCGTATTTTGCCTTAACTCCCATATAATGCACCTTCCCGATAAAGGGCTTTTGAGCTTATAAAATTATTAAATAAGGTGAAATTCTAATGAAATTTGTAACTCTTAATAAGATAGAATCAAGCTACATTATTAAATTGTTTAATATCGGTCCATATTTTGCAAAGCTCCCATATAATGCGCTCTCCCAGAAAATGGTTTTAAATTTGATCCAACTTTTTTGAACTTTATTTAATTTTTTTATAATTATCGAGCCATATTTGTTTATAACTCTATTACAATTCCACTTCCTGGAGTAAAGTTTTAGACTTACAAGGTTCTTAAATATGAGACAATTCCTTTGAAATTCAGGGAACTACATAATTGTTTGTTATCTACTTTCTGGAATATTGTCTGTCTCTAACATATCTTTTGTTTTAATAAAATGGACCATTAAGTTCTATATCTCGGTAACAATGTTTATAGTTTTTATAGGGGACCGTTACCCGTGATCGGTGTTTTAGCTGATAAACGATAGTTTTTTTGGCGCAATATTTTCATGCTAATTTTTGCATAATGTTAGCGGTGAAGGGTATTTAAGATTCGACACTGCTGAATATAGCATTATGACTTAAATGCTATATTCGACTCTGTCATTCAACTACTACTTATACCATGAAAACATGACATTTTTAACTTGTAATATTTGAAAAAAAACTGTATTTAAATTTACGAATTAAAAAAAAATCAATAAGGATTCTTATGCTCCCACGACCAGAAAAATAAATGGAGGATTAATATTTTAGAAAACACGCATTTTATTACTTAAGACATTAAGACGGTGGGTTTTTTTCCAAGACCTTTAAACAAGTTAATTTATTTTTCTCAGAGTTTGGGTTTGAAATGGGTTAAGAATAATGAAATTGTTATGAATATTTATAAGAAAATTTATTTACATAAATTACGTCTGGTTTAACACTTCCAAGATAAGAAGGTTCTAAGTAAAATATGCAGACAAATGAATCATTCTTTGCGATTACATTAAGCCGACAATTTCAGTGTAAGATTTTTATTTAAAGCGTTTTTTTTAAATACGAACTCCACTTGAAAAGTGTAAAAGTGTAAGACCCGGCAAACTTCGTTTTGCCAAAAAAAAAAAAAAAAAAAAAAAAAAATTGTTATTTTGTATTGGCGATACCCCTGTTCATGGTCTTATCAGTCCTATATTTTTTTCTATTTTATACTTATAAATTAAGATCTCCTGAAATTCTAAATCTTTAATTGAAAGTAACAAATTTAAACTCGGTTTAAACTGGGATTATGTTATCTAATAATCGTTTAACAAAACTGTTCTTTTAAATAGAGTTGCCAAATGTCACTCTTATTTAGGACATTTTTCAAGTTTTGTTTACCATAAGTAAAAATACGACTGGAAGTTTCAGCTCACTTGTCCAGTAGCCCAGACAGAACCAACAGAAATAGCACAAAATAGACAAAATGTCAAAAATGACAGTTCCATTATTTAAAATCAGTTTTCTTCTTATGTTCCTCTTCGTGTGCAAAAAAGATAGCATTACAAAAGCTATATGAAAACTAACTTGTGAGTGTGAAAGTGATTCTTTTGAATCATTTTATACTTCAAAATTGAGCAGTTAGTCCCTCAATATGGTTCCTTTAACCCTCTTAGACCAGCTAGTGCTTCTCCATGTCATTGGTAAAACTCCATATGAGTTACCGTTAAATAGATAAATAATTTTTATTTAATATATTTAACGGTACTTAATTATTCATCGTGGAACTATAAAGAAAATCAACAATTTTTTTTGTGGAGGTGATCAAGTTTCAGTTGATTTTTAATAGATCGAGTAAAGTATTTGTATAACAATTTGGTATCGTTGGAAAGGTAATGACTAGAAAAATAATAAAATGTTTATAAGATTTCTTTTAAATTAAATTTCTTAAACAAAACTAATAATTATAGAGGTTTTTGCAAAACTGTGCAGTGTTGTTAACTCTGTTTAAAATATTATTATTTTTTTTTCTTGTTTTTCTTAAGTTAATAATTTAATTATTTATAAAAATGTTTAAATAGTCCATTAAATCATTTTTTAATGGTATTTTTTGGGAGTAAGCAGTAAACATAACCTAAATACATTTTAAATTATTTAGTTCAAGGTTTTTTATTAAAAAAAATCATTAAAAATTGTATTTGTATATTTGATTATTATACCCTCCATCAACACAAGTGGTGAAAGGAGTGTATTTTAACTTTGTCATTCCATATGTAACGCTAAAAAGGAATCATCTCAGACTCCCTCAAATCAAAACCTGAATGTTAATCTTTATTGACACGCTGCCATTCACAATTAAAATAAAAGAGAACTCAATGAAATTTTGGACTAAATATTTATTATATCTCTGAAAAGCACCCTATTTAAAACCAGCAAAAAAGGGTTCCATATGTATTAAGTTATTTGAATTTCATTATCATTCCAAAAATGGTGAAAATCGGTTCAGTGGAAAAAAGTTATTGATAAAAATATTATGATTTGTTTACAGTTTAAGAAAAAGACTTTTTTTATAATGTTTGTACATGTATGTGTGAGTGTGTATGTATGAACATAACGTATTTACTTCATACGAATTTGTTGTGAAGGGTCACTCGCCGAATATTAGAATTCTTACTTGTTTTTCTCTTTCAGTTTTTCCTCTCTAACTAAAAGGTCAAAAGTAAAGCAAAAATTGAATTGTCATTGTTTACATTTTATACTCACTAACACTTATACACAAGCTAACTAACTAACATTATTAAATGGAAATGAATGTGAAAAGGGATTTCAATTTTTTTGACAACTTAAACATGCAATGACTGACTGACTGACTAGAAGTGTTTGTTGGTATGTGTGTTTGTAATATTAAATAAAATTCAACTTAACAGTTGAATAGACTCGATTAAACTTTTATTTTGCTCCTCAAACTTATTTCAAAAAATATGCGTATTTCAGCTTAAATGAAATAAAATTCACCAAACATCCTTCTCCTTATCTTCATCAAGAGCAACAACAACAGCAGCAGTTGTAGTTGTTGTTGTAGTTAACAAAAATATTAACAAACTATTATTACAATGATGACTACATCATCACTACTACTGGTAAACTATATACAATATGGCCAGCAACAAAATGTCCTTGAACTTTTTTTCTTCTTCTTCTTTTCAATTTTTACATACAAACATTCATTTATGAACATACATCTGTATTCTACCAGCATGTAGTATTTATTTAAATAACAATAACAATGAAAATGAAAATTCTTTCTCGGATGATTTTTATTTTATTATTTTGAGTAGAAAATTTTATGAAAAAAAGGAAAAATGAAATAAAAATAGAATTTAAAAACTACAAATGATAATGATGATGATGTACATCATGATGATGATGAGGATGCTGCTGCTGTTGTAAGTTTAAAATAAATGTAACAATATGAAAAAGAGAAATTAAAAATAAATGTGTCAAAATTAAGATACGAAATTGAAATTTTCTTTAAATCAAAGAGAAAATTTAATTCAGTTTATAACTTAAATCTAGAAAATTTATTTTATAAAATTAATTTATTAATTATTATGCTATCAATTTCGAGTGAATGTTTTGATAATTATAAAATACAACACTGGCAAGACTTGGAAGCGTAATTTTCACAATTTCAATGAATAGAATTAATAGATTAAGCTTTCATCAACTTTATAAACTAGAAATAATTTTATTTAATAAACTAAAAACAAGAATTTAGTCTATTTCATAGACTAGAGTTTAGTCTATTCAATAGACTAGAGTTTAGTCTATTCAATAGACTAGAGTTTAGTATATTCAATAGACTAGATTTTAGTCTATTCAATAGGCTAAACTCCAGTCTATTCAATAGACTAGATTTTAGTCTATTTATGTTAACATTTTATCTCACCATTCAATCCCAAATTAAAATCAATAAAAATCATTTAACCATAACAAATCTATAATAAATAATATATGCTATCAATACCAAGTGAATGTTTTGGAAACAAAAAAAAAAAAATGCAGCACATTGAAATTGACAGCATTAATTGACATGTACCGTTAATACAAAATACTAACAAAAAACACAAGATCTCCATGAAATGAAATTTTAGTCTGATTATTATTATAACTGTGCTAAATAAAATTGTGGCTGAAATTTTTTAGATATTTTTTTTTGCTTGAAAATATTATTTTCTAATCGCATCATAACATCTGTCGCAATGCCACAATGTTAAGTATGTCTCAATGGAAATACTGACATGAGAGAAAGAGATAGATAGAGAGAGAGAGGGAGAGAAAATAAGAGATACTTACAAAGTGGGAGGATGTTAACTGGTATAAAAAAAAAATAACAAAATTGCCAACAATATTTGCAATCAAAGCAAACAATCAACAACAACAATAACAGCAACATTCATTGAACAGAAAATTACACAAACAATAATAAAGAAAGTTGAAAAGAAAATCATCATCTTATTTTTTTTTCTTTTAATATTTCTATATTTTATGGTTAAATAACCACCATAACAAACATTTAACATTCATATCTAAAACAACAAAAACAAAAACAAAAAAACAGAAAATAAATAGGGAAGAATCTTAATCAATGGTTGACTGACTGAATATTTGAATGACTGAGTGACGACGACGACAAATGACTGAGTTGGCTGTATAGCTTGAAGGGTAACACGTACAGGTTGATAAAGATATAAAGACAAATATTAAAAGCTTTAGGTTACAGATATACTTTATTACATACATACATACATACATACATACATACATACATACATACACACATACATATGTAAGTATAAATTTCTTAATTATAATATCAACACATACGTATTTAAAGATGAAGGTGGAGATGGAGGAGTGAGTTTGTAATACCTTATTACAAAAACAAAAACAAAAAAAAGCCAAGAAATATATCTAAAGAAGATGTAGAAAGTAAAACGAAATTGTCATGGCTTATGAACATTATCAATGCTTGAGTGCAACATTCATTCATACACAATTGTATGAATCTATAGAAAAAAAATGGAAGTAAAAAAATAGTCACGAGTAAAGAAAAATATCTAAATATACTGACAGCTGCTGAGTAGCTGAGAGAGAGAGAGACGCAATAATAAAACAACAACAACAATAATAATAATAATAATAATGGTTAAATATTCCGGTTGATGGTAATAACGGTAAATTGTGTAAACTTTTGTCTTCCTCTTCTTCTTGGTTTTTCTGCGTCTTGTTCTTGTCTATACAACATTTGCAACTTGTTTTTGTTGGATTTCGATATTTTGATTTGTGTCTTCCAAGTTTTCTTAAATATTTTATTCGATGTTTTATTTATTTATATTTCTGTTTTAACTTCACCGCGTTCAGTCATTCAATAAAAAAAAGTCTGAAATTTGACTTGGATGCAAAAAAAATGTCAAGTCCGAGAATTAAGTCTATTTAACAGATTAGAATACAGTCTATTTTATAGACAGGATTTCAGTGTATTTTACTGACTCAATTGTAGTTTATTTAAAACACTAGAGTCCCGATTTGCATCGTTAATGGGGATCGGAGAAACGTGACCCAAATAGATTAAACTTTTTCTATATAAATCCACTGAAATTTATTTTATTTGAAAAAGTATTCGGTATTTTAGTTACTCCAATTTTTGCAGGCTTCGAAATCATCAGAATTTCTTTTACTACTAAAAGCAGAATTTTTCTTAGGGTCGTAGTAAATAGAAAAGAGCTTTATTTGTATTACTTCCTTGTTCAGTGGCATTCTTCGTTTTTCATCATGTATCCTAATAATTTTTTCGAATTTCAGAAAAAAATTCATTTTCTTCAATTATTAAAAAAAAGTGGAAAAAATTAAATTTTCATTAAAAATTCAAATTTTCACCAAAAATTTTCACCAAAAATTCAAATTTTCATCAAAAAATCAAATTTTCACCAAAAATTCAAATTTCCATCAAAAATTCAAATTTTCACCAAAAATTCAAATTTTCACCAAAAATTCAAATTTTCACCAAAAATTCAAATTTTCACCAAAAATTCAAATATTCACCAAAAATTCAAATTTTCACCAAAAATTCAAATATTCACCAAAAATTCAAATTTTCACCAAAAATTCAAATTTTCACCAAAAATTCAAATTTTCACCAAAAATTCAAATTTTCACCAAAAATTCAAATTTTCACCAAATATTCAAATTTTCACCAAAAATTCAAATTTTACAAAAAATTAAAATTTTCACCAAAAACTCAAATTTTCACCAAAAATTCAAATTTTTACCAAAAAATTCAAAATTTTACAAAAAATTCAAATTTTTACAAAAAATTCAAATTTTTACCAAAATTTCAAATTTTAACCAAAAATTCGAATTTTCACCAAAAATTCAAAATTTTACAAAAAATTCAAATTTTCACTTAAAAAAAAAAAAAAATTTACTTAATATTTCAATTTCACTAAAAATTCAGAATTTCACTTAAAATTTAAATTATCACTTAAAATTTAATTTTCATTAAAATTAAAATTTTCACTTAAAAATTTTATTTTCTTTAAAATTGAAAATTTCACTTAAAAATTTAATTTTCATTTAAAATTTCAAATTTTCACCAAAAATTCGAATTTTTACCAAAAATTCAAATTATCACCAAAATTTCAAATTTTCACAAAAACTTTAAATTTCACTAAAAATTCAGAATTTTACTAAAAATTCAAATTTTCACTAAAAAATCTAATTTTTTGAAGAATTTTTTTTATTTTAATTTTTATTTTAACTTAAATTATAATCTTAATTAAAAATCTTATTTTAACAAAACATTTTACACTTTTTTAAAGTTTAAAATTTGAATTATGTATTTTATTTAAGGTCTTTGACATTTTATGGGGTTTTTAAAAATTCTTTAAAAGGTTATGTAAAGATTTTCTATTTGCAAATTTTATTATAATTTTTTTTTAAATTTTATTCATAATTTAAAAATACTTTTTTCGAAAAATAAAAGATGAAATGATTGCTAAAATTTCTTTTAAATAAATAAAATTTATTAATAAATTCTTTTTTTAACAAAAGAATCTTTTGTATACGAAAAAAAATGTCTGAATTGCATTGATTCAAATTATTATTATCATTTAAATTAATTTAGACTTTGTTGTTTAATTTGGAGTTCATTTTTATGAAAAAGATATTTTTTTGCTTTAAAAATATAAGTTTAAAATCACAATAGTAGAAGATTGCGGCGAATTCATTTAGCATGTGTAATAGGAGGGTTCAATGAAAAATGTATGATTTTTATTATTTTTTTATAATAAAATCGTATTTTATTAATTATTTTCTTTATTTTTTGCCCTTAATTCCCTTGTAAATTACCAAAATTTGATTATTTTTATTTGCGTAATTTGATTTCCTTTTTTTCCAGTTAATTGTGAATTACAAATATTTTGGTCGTAGGAGTCGTGCCTTTTTATCAGAGATAAGATAAAAATTTATTTATTTATTATGAAAAACAATTAGAAGTTAAAAAAAATATGTGTTATTTTAGTGTTAAGAATAATAAAAAGCGAAATGGATTTTATTATAAAAACAAGTACCCTACACCATAAATACGTGTGAAGTAATCACGTTATATTTCGTTTATACACACTCACAGACGTCACTATAATTTGGCTACTTATTTTATAAAAGTTTTTGCTTAAACCTATAGGTTGCCTCAGATATCGGTCTATATCTACAACCGATTTTGAGCTCAGACACAACTACTTCAACTCAGTATTTGATTTAATGCAAGAATTTATATAAATTATGTGGTCTGAGATGATTCCTTCTTAGCGTTACACACTAAATGACAAAGTTAATACACCCTGGTGTAGGGTATAAAAACAAACATTATTAAAATTGAACAAACAAAAATTAATGTTTATTAATTCTATAAATAAAATATTATTTATAATTAAAATTAGTTGAAAAGAGAAAATTATCTAGAAGATATTTTATGGGAAAATAAATAAAATTAAAAAAAGTTCATAATTATTTTCAAGGCTGAGTTTGTTTTTTAGGACTAAAGAGAAGAAACTAAAATATTGATTTTCCCTTTTTTTTAATATTTGAAATAAGAATAATTTAATATTCGCCTTAAGCGACTCTAAAATACCCTCCATGAAGTCAATATGTTATTATTTTTTTCAAGCGAATTAAATGAGTGAAATTTACCCATTTTTTACTATAACTGTAAAAATATATTACAATATTCTTCACAAGAATCAAATTAAAATGTCTTCATTTTCTTCATAATTAAGAATCTGAATAAAAATCTGTTTTTAAAATTTTGAGGTTATTTTGTTTGTTTCTTTTAAAATAATTTTTCTCTAGTTTTAATTAAACGACCAAATCACTGTCACATGGAGAGTCTGCTAGACAGACAAGTCTACGAAAATCTTAAAAAAATCTTTTCTTTTAACATTCAATCTGCAACATAACCTCAAACTTTCCTCGTAGGGCTTGTAGTGAAGGCTGCACAACAGAAACTGTTCTCTCATAATACTAAAGAAAGTTAGTATATATATTAAATATTTTAGTATATCATTATGTGATTTAATTTTTTTCTGTTTATTATTTTAAACAAACACCAACGCATCATCTTTTGTTTTTTTGTTATTGTTTTTTGTTTTTTATTTTCATTATTATTTTTGTTATATGACACTTCTTTACAACGGAATGAAGTGTCATATTTCATATGCAAACCTTGTTATCGTTCTTATAGTTGTTGTCATTGTTGTTGTTAATTATTGTTATTTTTATATTATTTTACATTAAATGAGGTGATTTATAAAATTTGCATTATATGTAAATTTATATATTCATTCAATATATTCTCATTTAAACATGATTAAGGCCAGATTAAGAATAAGATCTACAAAATGGCATAAAATGATGAGGGATGAATTATATAAATTTTTAATAGGAAGCAAAATAAACTGGAGGATACTTCCCTCACAAACTTTTGTAAATAAAACAAAGTTATCTTTAGTCTATTAAATATGCTAAACTCTAGTCCATGAAATAGAATAAAGTCTTGTCTATAAAATAGACTAAATTCTAGACTATTAAAAAGACTAAACTTTAGTCTAACAACCTTTTTCCGAAACCCTTCCATTAACGTTTTTATAATGCCTTCTGTTGCTGTTCGAACAGGCCGCCATTTAAATTCCACCATAATTTTGGAAAGTTTTTGTGCTCTTCAATTATCTCTTTATGCCCAATATCTCTCCTCTGGCCTTAGTTCCCGGCAGTTTGGATGATTTACCTCTCTTGATACAAATACCACATTATGTTCCTTGTACTTCTCAAGGGCTTTTGTCCACTATAGTTAGATTAAAAATAAACGGACACATTATGAAGTTTTATGAATGGAAACAGCCTTTTTTGTTAACATTCCATGATATAAATGTCGGTATTTATAGAGCCCAATGTAACACATGATTGATTTCTTTTGCCGTTACTGTAAATTGCTTGAAACACCAAGAACTTTGAGGTCCCAAACTTTTCTTTAACATTCCCTACAGCATTAGAAACATAAAATTATTGACCAGGAAGTTGTGCAAAATCCTATTGTGTACATATGTTTCGTCCTCTATTATGAAGCGAGAATATATTTTAGCAAACTTGACTTCAATTTCCGTACTCTGGTTTTGACCTGTCAAAACTTTCTGAGTCTTGTATGTTTTTAAATTTGTTTTAGCTTTAACTTAATGTATCAAATAGTCCGAACACTAAGCTAACCAGGCTGCTTACCTACCGGGTGTGTTGGAAGCTCTTTTAAAAATGCTTTCCATTTTTTTGGGTGTAGAAGCATCCAATTCTACCTAAACTTGCTTTTCTATCAACGGTCAAGTTCTTTCGATAGTGTTTAACAACATTGGTGACAGTTTGTCGTGGGATAAAGTTGGATTCTGTTGAAAATATTTAATAATTTTAATATGAACTTTTTTCTGGTCACTTTCTAGTCTCTTAAATAAACCAAACTGTAGACCATTAAATTTGTTACAACAATTTAAGTTAAGTGAAAAGATTTAAACACCCTGTTTTATCATCTGTTATTGTTGTTGTCTTCTGAAACCATCATCCAGCTGGTTTAAATCTGCTGAGTTTAAATAAAAATTAAGTTTAACAAAAACAACTGCAACAACTTAAAGGCAAAAAAAAGCTTTTCTGTAATCGCAACACATGCTTTTGGAATCAAATTGCAAAACCCAAGCAAATCAAGCAGTTAAGACTTATACAATAACGGCGGCGACAACGACTACGGCGGCGAATGCAACAACGTCAGCTTCAGCTTAATAAGAAATTAAAAAGATGAAACAGAGAATAACAAAAGTGCAACATGCGAGAAAAACACGTCACGCAAGCAAATTGAAACTAATAAAAAATAAATAAATAAAAAAATCTGAAAAAGAAACGAGTAAAATCAAGAAAAAAGTGAGAAACTTAAACTTAAAATAACTAAAAATCAATTGATTTTTTGTTTTTGTATGGGCGTGAAGTGAATTAAAAAAAAACGTGCTGCTAATTATACCCTACACCACCATAGGAGGTTGGGGTAGTATGCGTTTGTGATGATATTTGTAACATAGAGAAAAAATGGCCTTACAACGCACCTTTAAGTCCACCGTTCGACTCAGAATCACTTTCTGAGTTGTTTTAACGATGTCCATCCGTCTGTCTGTTCGTTCAGCTGGCTGTCAATGTAAATGTTGTGAACACTCTACTGATCGCAATATTTAAGACATCTTGATGAAAATTTGGTTATTTTGGCCTAAATACCAAGCCTATTGAAATTTGCCATGTTCAGTCCAATATTTCAGGTACCTCGCATATAAATGTCCTCCCTTAATGAGGTATTGAGCTTATAAAACTCCTAAATATAAAGCAATTTTAATGAAATTTGACAGAAAAGAAGTTTTATGATATTCTAAACTGATGCATCAAATTATGCGAGGGTCGGATCATTGTTTCTCATAGGTCCAATACAAGCTTCCCCTTCCAAATATCACTTTGAAGGTCATAAATGCTGGTATTGTAATAATTGTTGAAATTAAGATAATTATGAACGAAAATCGATGATCAAAATTATACGAGAGTCAGTCCATAATTCATTTTAAAACGCATCAGTTTCACATAAATGTTACTTTCACAATAATGAACTGCACATTTAAGAATAATTGGGAAAATAAAATTATACGAGGATTGTTCATTACTTTTCCGTAACTGGAATCAATAACCCACAACATGGTGTAGGTTGTTGGATCGAAAACAAAAATTCTTTCAGTGTACAAAACGGATAAAAATAATAAATAAGTTGAGCTTATTTGGATGAACAAAACAATACTTCATCATTAAGATGGGAGCAGAAATAAGATGATGATGACGCCAACGCTTATTTTTTTATAAAAAATAGCAACAACAACAACAAAATAGTTGTTTTTTTTTTTAAGCAAAAAAAGGAATTGATAAAAAAAAATATATTTTTTTTTAGCTGAAGACATGAGTTTTTTTTTAATTTATAGTTTTTTTTCTTCGTTAAGACATTTAAATGTTAAGTTTACAAAATTAATCATTTCTTTAAGAAATTAAATAACAAAAAGAAAATAAATAGTTTGCTCGACAACAGCAACAACAAAAGTAAGTAAACAAGGAACTAAACATTTTATGTTACATTATGTATCCATGTAATCCATTGACGACATTCACCATGAGCGCAGCTATGTGGTTTCACGAAGGTTGCAAAGAAATGGTGGCAAAAAAAATAATAATAAAATAAATTATTCACCTCAAGAAAAATGATTTCAAAATTTTAGTAAAAATTTCAAATTTTTTGTGAAAATTTCGAAATTTTAGTGAAAATTTCAAATTTTTTGTGAAAATTTCAAAATTTTAGTGAAAATTTCAAAATTTTGGTGAAAATTTCAAATTTAAGTGAAAATTTCAAATTTTTGTGAAAATTTCGCATTTTAGCGAAAATTTCAAATTTTTGTTAAAATTTCAAATTTTTGTGAAAATTTCAAATTTTTAGTGAAAATTTCAAATTTTTAGTGAAAATTTCAAATTTTTAGTGAAAATTTCAAAATTTTAGTGAAAATTTCAAATTTTTGTGAAAATTTCAAATTTTTGTAAAAATTTCAATTTTTTTGTGAAAATTTCAAATTTTTGTAAAAATTTCAAATTTTAGTGAAGATTTCAAATTTTTTGTGAAAATTTAAAATTTTTGTGAAAATTTCAAATTTTAGTGAAAATTTCAAAATTTTTGTGGAAATTTCAAAATTTTAGTGAAAATTTCAAATTTTTGTGAAAGTTTCAAATTTTAGTGAAAATCAAATTTTAGTGAAAATTTCAATTTTTTGTGAAAATTTCAAATTTTTGTGAAAGTTTCAATTTTTTGTGAAAATTTCAAATTTTTGTGAAAGTTTCATAATTTTAGTGAAAATTTTGAAATTATAGTGAAAATTTCGAAATTTTAGTGAAAATTTTAAAATTTAGTGAAAATTTAAAATTTTAGTGAAAATTTCAAAATTTTAGTGAAAATTTCAAAATTTTTGTGAAAATTTCAAAATTTTAGTGAAAATTTAAAAATTTTTGTGAAAATTTTAGTGAAAATTTCAAAATTTTTGTGAAAATTTCAAAATTTTTGTGAAAATTTCAAAATTTTAGTGAAAAATTTAAAAATTTCATTATCACAACTCAGACAACTTCTCATAACAAAAACAATTTCACCACATAATGTTTCGTTCAAAATCTCTTATTTAACCATCTGTTGTATTTTTAATTGATTTCATAATTAAAATAATTTTTCAACTCATAAGTAATAATTTCACCTTTTTTTTAATTTTCACATACTAATTTATTATTCAGTTTTTTCATATTTTATCTTTATTTTAGACTATTCACGACTGAATATTATTTCCACCACTATTCACTCTGATTTTAATTTTCACCACTCCTAATGTATTATCACCTCTAATCTTCATTATTTTTTCACCTCTAAATAACAATTTCACCCTTAATTCAATTTCACCACACCAAATTAATTTTCAACTCTTATCTTAATTTTCATTATTGAGCAAATGATAATTTCACCTAATTTATTATTTACTTTTATATTTTATATTCACCTCTTCTATTACGCTTCCGAAAATTAATTCTTCTTCTCTTTCACCTCTAAATTTTAATTTCTCTTCATTATTTGTCACCTTTATTTCTAATTTTATTCTCACCGCCACAAGTGGTGAAGAGAGTATATTTTAACTTTGTCATTTCGTGTGTTAAGCTAAGAAGAAGAATGATTTCAGATCCCATGTCCGTCTATCTGTCTGTTGTTCGCATTCTCACATTCATACACAATACTTGAGAGACCTCAATGAAACTTGGCCTGATGAGAAATCGGTTCAGTATATTAAAAAATATAGATCGATATCTGAGGCAGCCTCCAAGCTCACACGAAGAAGTTACGTAAATCGACTCATGACAACGTGGATATTGATACGTCTGTATGTATGAACGTGTATGTACGAACCATATCGTATTTACTTTACACGCATTTTTTGGTGAAGGGTATTGAAGATTCTTCCTTGTTTTTTTTAATCTTTTTCATTTTTAACACTAAAATAAAAATTTCATTTAATTTTAAAACATCCCTCGTATTTAGTTTATGTATTCGTATGCAAAAATACACATCTGATTATTTCTTTATTCTTTTTTCTGTTTTTGTTTTTGCTGATGGTCGTTCATTGTCGTCTGGCATTTTCAAGCGTTGGTTGGTTGAGTTCGTTTGTTATTGTTGTTGTTATTGTTTTTATGTTTTATTTCATTTGGTTTTTAGTTGCATTTATTTAATTTTTTTCTTTAATTTTTATTTCATGTTTATTATTTTTTTCTTTTGCACCTTTTTGCATTTTGCAATGAAAATAAAAATAAAAACAAAAACGGAAAAAAACTGTAAAATTATTTTATATTTTTTTAAGTCATAAAAGTGCATTGAATAAGCAGCGCCATGAGTCATGCTAATGATGGACACATAAAAAACACTCACACATATACATGCACACACACACACATATTACATAAATTTGAAAAGAAAAAAGTGATGGTCAGGTCAGTGAGACCCATTATTATTACATAAAAGTAAATAATTAAATTTAATGAGAAATTAAAAACAAAAGTTAAAATAAAAATTTGTAATTAAATTTAATAATTAACTAAATTGTTGCAAATTTGATTTTGAAATTTTAGATTAAAAAAAGAAAAAGCCAGACTTTATAATACCCTACACCACATTGTTGGTTAAAAATGGTCTGATTTATTCTTAAATGTGCAGTACATTATTGTGACACTAAGATTTATGTCAAATTTATGAGTTTAAAAAATAACTTTTTTCTGGTGGGTAATATGGGAGCGACAAGAAATCGACCCTCGTAGAATTTTGCACATACATTTTTGCTTAATCTTAATTTGACCTGATACCAACATATACGTACGATTTATGCCCTTAAAAGTGACATTTCGAAGAGGGTTTATTTGGGATCTATGAGAAAGTAATAGAACGACCCTCTTATAATTTGGCACATTGTTTTAGAATACTATAAGACTTACTTGTGTCAAATTTCATTTAAATCGCTTTTTATTTTTAAGACTTTTATAACCTTAAAAACCCATTTCGGTAGAAACATTTGTATGGGAGGTACCTGAAATTTTGGACCGAATATGATAATTTTTAATAGGAATTGTCCTTAGGCCAAAATAATCATATATACCAAATTTAATCGATATCTCAAATATGGCGACCTGAAGACTGTTTACAACGTATACAGGAACAGCTAACAGGATGGACAGGCAGACAGGCGGACGAACGGACTTCGTTAAATCGACTTAAAAAGTGATACTGAGTCAAACGGTATACTTAAAGGTGGGTGTAACACAATTATGTTACAAACATCAGCACAAATGTATAATACTCCAACCACCTACTGTGGTGTAGGGTATAAATATTTCAGCTTTAAAAACAAAAATGGACAAAAGTCACCATCATTAAAGGGCTTCTAATATATAATAATTTATAAACTACATTTAAAATAGTTTCATGGACCTTAGGAGTGAGATTGAAAAATTATTAACACACATTTTTCATAAAATCTTTTAATTCTGGTATTTATGATCAAGTTACCTTTGTAAAACATGTCAGATTTTATGTTTATTATCAAACAAATGAACTAGAAACTTGGTTCAACATAAAGTTGGCCAAACATTCACAGATCTGTCGTCAAGCTATTTCCATTGTTATGAAAAAGTATCGGAAGTACGTGTCCCTTGATAAAAAAAAACTTAGTTCAGGTAAAAGTAATGTTCCACATGATGATTCGAAAGTCAACAATTAGCATGAAAGCATGTTCAAAGGAGCTCTCAAAACATTCTGGTTAGCTCAATGCTCGGACTATTTGGCATGGAAAGTTAAAGGTAATACAGGTTTAATAAAAAGTACAAGGCTCATAAAGTTCCCGACAGAAATGCTGCTGAAGATTTAGAGATTAACAACCGAACAGGGTGATTAAAGTCAAGTTTCTTGCTGCATAATGGATGGCAAATGTATGTTCCGGAAGATTTTTTGCAACTTTAAGTTGCAGATCGTGGGAAACCCTTTAAAATAGCACATGTTAGATGATGGTGACTTTTGTCTATAAGTGTATTTTAAATTTCATTGAAATATTCCTAAAGCGTCAATTGTTAATGAATTATTTCCCCCAAAAAATCGATTTGTTAACATGGTGAGTCCATTACTGTAAGCAAGTCCACAACTGTATGGTATTTTATAAATAATTTGGAAAATTTCCTCAATTTAAATTAAATGACTGAAAATTATAAATGAACCTTTTTTTAAAAGAGTTCATTGCTCTTTTATTGAAATTGTTGGAAATTTTTGATAATTTTTATTTTATTTTATTTATTTTTTTTCTTAACAACAAAGAAATTAAATTGTTTACATCATCCGTCCATAGTTATTAATTATTTTTTAATACAAATTAAATTTTACCAAACTTAACGAATTTTAATCACGAAAACTAAATTTATTCAAAACTTTTAGTTTTACTCTTTCGTTGTTTTAATTAATAAAATGTTAATTGTTTTATTTACCTTAAAATTTTATAATATAAAGCATATAATTTTTATTTTTATACCCTACACCAATGTAGGTGGTGGTGGTTGGGGTAATATACGTTTGTGCTAATGTTTGTTACCTACAGAAAAGATGGTGTAACAACCACTTCGAAGTATACCATTCGACTGAGAATCACTATCTGAGGCGATTTAACGATGTCCCTCTATTTGTCCGGCTTACAGTCCATGTAAATGTTGTGTACACTCTACAGTTTGCAATTTTTGATATTTTCATCAAATATGTTAAAATTCTATAGGTGTTACTTTTTTGGCTCAAGTTCGAAGCTTATTAAATTAGTCCTGTTCGGTCCAATATATCAGGTAGCTCCCATACAAAAGTCCTCCCATAATTGGGTTTTTTTTTTAACATAAACGTCTTTAAAATAAAAGCGATTTGAACAAAATTGAACACTACAATATCGAATGATATTCTAAATCGAAGTTCCAAATTATGCAAGGGTCGGTCTATTACTTCTCATAGGTCACATACAAGCTCCCCCTTCCAAATATTACTTTAATGGATTATTTTGACATAAGGACGAAGCTTTTTGAAATTTATGATAGAAATGCTTTCTCAAAGTAGAGCTTTTGATTCATAAAGGTTCTAAATTTATTAATGGGTTTAGTACAATTTAGCATGAATAAGCTTTTTATTGGCCCAGAAAGGTAGTTTTATAACCAACCAAAGTTCCCATACATAACACTATTCCGAAAATCACCATAAAGTACATAAATCCAAAATTATGATTATCGTGATAAAAAATTTTACGTGGATCGATCTACAATTTCCCATAGTTTCCATATAAAAGATTCACTGCGAAATATCACGTAAAAGTTTAAATATTTCACATAAATTTTGGATATAATATCATGATAAGTTCAATTGGTCAAGGGTATCATATTGCGGCTTTAAATGAACTCTATAATTCCCACTTTAATTATTTATTTTGTAATTAAGTCATTTTGACTGCTTTTGGGCAATATGGGAATACACAAAATTTCAATCGTTCTAGTGTTCAACAATCAATCACCAAAAAAAAAAATATATAAAATTTTGCAATAAATTTAATTTTGAAAAAATTATTTTGCACATATTTTGACATCATCATTATCGTTATTATAATGATTATCTGAAACGTAAACGTCAACAGACATTGATTTTTACTTTTTTTATACAAGATTTATTGATTATCTCTTTTTTGATATTTATATATGTTTTTATTTATTATTTATTTTATTGATAATTGTTTTTTATTTTAACCAAAAAAAATGTATATTTTTGCAATTTTGCGAAAAAAATTTTTGTTACACAAAAACTGTTTCGTATATTTTCATCGCAACATGTGTTTTTATTAACAAATTTGTTATGATTGACGTTAATGTTTATAACAAATTGTTGTTTTTTATAAACAATAAAGAAAAATATATGATAAATACTTTGATCATCAATACAAAAAGAGAATTCGTTAAGACTTTTTATAGCAGAGGAAATTATTTTTTGCATGAATTTGAATTTTTATTTGGCAAATTATAGAATTTCAATATTAAAGACAAATTAAAAAAATTATACTGAAAATATTCATTTCTTTTTTTGAAATGAAAATATATGTTAGTGGTGAAAAAGAATTTTCATTGTGAAAAATATTTTTAGTGGTGAAAAAAATTTTGAGGTGAAAATAAATGTTAGTGGTGAAAAAAATGTTTAAGGTGAAAAAATATTTTAGTGATAAAAAACTTTTTAGAGGGGAAAACGTATGTTAGTGGTGAAAAAAACTATTTGGAGGTAAACAATTTTTTCCAGGAGAATATCGAGGTGAAAAATTAAATAGTGGTGAAACAATTTTTGAGGTGAAAATATGTCAGTGGCGGAAAAATTTTAGATTAAAAAATATTTTAATGGTGAAAAAATTAGAGGTGAATTTTTTTTCAACTGAAAAAATTGAAGCTAAAAAATTTTTAAATTTAAGTGGCAGTTTAAAAAATTCGAGGTGAATTTTTTCCAGATGAAAAATTTTTTACCAAATGAAAAAAATTTGAGTTAAAAAACATGTGACGTGAAAAAAAATGCTGTAAAAAGGTGTATATTTTTCACCTCGACAAACTTTGCGTTAAAACAAAATTTCATTATGAAAAATAATTTTTAAAGGTAAAAATTATTTTAAAAAATGTGGTGAAAGCATTTTCAAAGTGAAAAGAAATAAATTGTTGAAATTGTATTCAGGGTGAAAAAAAGAAATTGAAGGTAAAAAATATTTTAGTGTAAAAAATGTCGAAACGAGAGAAAATTATTTTGAAAACATTTTTTTAAGGTAAAAAAAGTAAAATGGTGAAAAACTTTTTTCGAGGTGAAATTTTGGTGGTGAAAAAATCTATGCAGGAACTGAACAAGGCAGCAGTCTAAAGACTCTGGACTACAGCTTACAGTCCCTGGACCACAGTCTACAGCATCTGGACAACGGTGAAAATAAATTGGTGAAATTGTATGGTGAAAATAAAGTGGTGAAATTGTATTCAAGGTAAAAAAATTGAAGGTTAAAAATATTTTAGTGCAAAAAATGTAGAAACAAGAAAAATTTCTTTCGAAATTATTTTTTAAGTGAATAAATTTTTTGAGGTAAAATAATAAATAAATAAATAAATAAATAATGGTGAATAATTTTTTTCGAGATGAAATTTTGGTAATGAAAAAAATCTATGCAAGGACTCTATGTTATTCCATAGTTCTTGTACTATAGTCTTGCAAGTTCTATAGACTTTGAACTACAGTCTAGGCAATCCAAAAATCCTAGGACTATTCTATAGCCCTTAGGTTGGCTTATAGGCTTTTCTTTAGTCTTTGGACTTCAATCTAGACTATTATACAATCCCATAACTATAGGTCTTGAGAAATCTATACTCCTTTGAATATAGTATAAGCAGTTCTGTAGTCTCTGGTTTACAGCGAACTATGATAATGCAATTTTATAGTCAAGATTATTCTATTGTCTCTGAACTGCCCTTTAATTTGTTTTGTAATTTTTAATATAAATTTAGTTATTTTTATAGTCCCTGGATTGTGATCTTTGCGATTCGGTACTTTTCGATTTATTGTCTTCTCACTCCATACAGTCCCATAGTCCCTGCTATGGTTTCAACTGCCATTTCCCTAATCGTATTAAATTTTAATCTCAACACTTGTAATTTAATTTGTTAATTACTGTTAGATAAATTTTTATTTATGAAATTAAAGAAACAAACTTTATAATAATAATTAAGAAAATACATTAATTATTATTACATTTTTTTGATTGTTGCAAAAATATTTAGCAATAACGATGACGCATTCTCGCTCATTTTTTATTGACAGTTTATACTTTGTTGTTTTTTTCTTTCTTTTCTTTTCTCTTCAACATTAAAATTGTCAAGGTAGATATACAACGGTATGTGTACCAATACACCACGAAACACAACCATTATTTCATAACATAAAAACACTTAGGAGCAGGAGAGTAAGTAAGAGAGAGAGAGTAATTAAAAAATATAAAAAGTAACAATAAAAAAACAATAACAATAATGACAAAATGACAAATACAAACAACAACGTGTTGGAGATCATTTTAAATGGAAATAAATAGTTGTTTGGTTTAGTTTATTATGAGTAAACAATAAATAAAACAAATATTAAAGAAATAAAATAAAAAATAAGGAAAAATTAAATTTGATAAGAAATTAAAAAGAACAAAATTAAATTTTTATTAAGAGAAAAAAAACAACAACAGTAAACAATAAGGGGAACAACGATAAGAGAGAAAATGGTTTTATATACAATGTTTTTCTTGTTCTTTTCTATGCACATTATGTACAGCTGCGGTCAAAATAATAGCTGCTTAGGCCATTTCATTGCAGTGACTCCGATTCTATCATAACACTAGAATCGTAGCGTAGTAACAATTGGACTGTTCATAGTTCTTCAAAGTAAAATAGAAATGGTGCTTTTATTTTGAGAGGTTCAAAACTGATATTTTATCTTTATAATGAAAATTTGTGGACTACACGTGTGATTTAAAAGAAACGCATTTACTTTCTCAAGGAATATACTTTGAAGACAACAAAATTGTGTATAAAAATATTCATAAACAAATATACAAATCAGCAATGAAGATGTGACATATGAGTGGTGCTATTATTTTAACCGCTGCTGCATATTGTTATTGTAGTTAATTGTAATTTATTTGGGAAATATTAAATGGTTTTTAAATAAAAAGAATTACTTTTATTTTTAACAAAACTACAAACACACACACAAACACTCTCTCACACATACAGACATTCAATGTTTTAAGCCGGAAAGTTGCATTTTACATGTTTGGCATATTAATTTATAAATTTTTAAGGTTATAAAATACAAAAAATTAATAAAAATAAAAATTTAAGGTACTTTTGGGAACTTGATTACAATAAAAGTTATATTGACGATTTTGAAGGGGAAAACCGGATAACGGTTGAAATGGATATAATAATAATTAAAAGATTTAATGAGGAATATGAAAACATTAGAGAAGTCAAATGTTGGATTTTATTAAAACTTTGAAAATTTTGCTAATAATTTTTCTTTTTTGTTATTTTATTTTCAGAAGCCAATGAACTTTAATTATTGGCAAAAAACAAAAATAAACTTTCTCTCTAAATATGTTTTTCGTTACACAGTGGTTAAAAAATTATTATTTTTAGAAATAATTCTATAACTTTTGCACCGCCAGAAACTAAAATTAATGTGTTGATTTGAAGCGATACAAGTCTCTATCTGGGTAAGTTGATTTTTTTTAAATCAATGTAAGAACAATTAAAATAGAAATAATTTAACATTGTTTCAGTTATGATTTTGCCTCATAGACAAACATTGTTTCACAGTAAAAACAGCTTCTAGAGAATATTCTAGAATTTTTACTACTTGAAATTTTAGCAGTTAAAAGTAATAAATTTTTATATCAATATCGAAAAATTCTTAAAGGTACAAAATTATTTCCCAAAAAAAGTATTCAAACTCAAATCAATTATGTTCAACGTTGATTTTGCTTCATAGTTTTTTCTGTGTGTAATTTATTTTAAGTATATGTAACCAATTCCATAAAACAATCTAAAAATAATGCGGTAAAACCCTAATAAATATATAATTCTAATAAAAAATTGTATAAATCTGAATTTTTTACAAATCTTTTCCAAAATCTGGCAACTGTTATTTACTTATAAAACTATTTATTTGTTCTGAACTTAATAATTTTCTTATTGCTTTAAATCCGAATGAGCTAGTTCCAAAGATCAGTCCACCTAACCTATCCAAACTATTATTTTTGAAAATTGCCGAAAGTAAGATCGAATAATTCCTAACACACATTTATCATTAAAACTTTTAATCCAAATATTAAAAGTTTAAAGAATTATTTTCCCAAAAATAAACATTTTGAAACCACTGTGCATTATTATTTAAAATATTATTATGAGTGCAAATAATTTCAATCCAAATGAAAGTTAAGGTAAAATTTCGAATAAATCAAAAAGAAAAAATGTATGCAAAATTTGTAAAAACCACTTGAATTATTCGCTTGTAAATGTTTAATTTTATTTATTTCGATTTTCGTTTGTTTAAAATTATTTTTTATTTTATTAAAAATAATACAAAGTCGTGTGCCATTTTAAACTTAGAAAATTTGAAATGAGAAACAAAAAAAATCTGCACACACCCACTTGAAATGATCTTGCCAAAAAGGTGATTGTTATAGTTACTCAATTTAAAATAAAGTCGGTTTATTCGGACTATGCAATACCCTACAACAAATTGTTGTTTGTAAATGGCTGATACGAAAAATTGATTTTCTGCAGAGTTATATGGGAGAAAAAATATGATTTGAGCATCGTATAAATTTCATTTAACCATTTTAAAGTGAAATTTAGAAGGGTGATTGTAAGGGAGCTAATAGAAATCAAGATTTCATCATTCCATAAGACCAAACTTAGCAAAATTTTGTAACAATCATTTTTCAATTAAGAATTTTATGGGCCAAAAAACCGATTTCGGTATGGGGGGATCTATATGAAATAAAAGATCAAACATAAAAAATACTACATGCTTAATTTCATTAAGATGTCTTCAAAACTGCGACCTGTACTATGCTATATGAACAGGCTTTACTCAGACAGACAGACAGACAGACAGACAGACAGACAGATGGACGGACATGGTTAAATCAATTGAGGAAGTGATTCAGAGACGAACGTTATACTTAAAAGTTTATTCTGCCCGTTACAAAAAAATCCGTTACAAACGCACAATACAATCCCACCACCTATATTGGTGTAGGGTATAAAAAAGATCAGACAGTTGGAAGTATGATATTTAACCACAGAATTTTTATATATTTCTTATATCTTTGGTTTATTTATTTTTGCCATTAAATTGGCAAAATGCCGGCCAACAATCAACACAAAGTGATAATGAGTCAACATTTTTTTTTTATTATTTAATATTTTTTTGTTAAGAATTTGTGAATATTGTGAATATTTTCTTGTTATTTAAACGTCATTAAGTATTTTGTAATATAAAAATAAAAATAAATAAGTAAGAATATTATAATCGGTTATACCGAATCATCTAGATCCTCCATTGCAAATGCATGTAAAGTATATACGTTATGTTCGTTCATAAACACTCACACATTACATGTATGTACGTTTGCAATATATAGAATTTTTTCTTAAATATAACAACGTTATAATATTAGTTTTATTCTTGGCTATAACTTTTCTTTTCTACTGAACCGATTTTCACATTTTTGGGAATGAAAATGAAGTATTTATAAAAAAAATTCATACAAATTTGTCGATTTTGACAATTTTATCACTTTTTGGCTTCAAGTTAGAGACTGCCTCAGATTTTGATTTATATCCTTTATATCCTTTAATATATTGAACTGAAAATTCTCAGGACTTTAGCATTTAATTAGTTCAAATTTCATTGTGCTCTGTCAATTACTGTAATTGTGAAGGTGCAAAAAACAGACAGACCGAGGAACATAGCTAAATCGACTCAGAAATTTTATTTGATACGTGAGTATATAAACATTATGGAGTTCATTTTTATCGTTACACTTGGAATGACAGAGTAAATATACCCTCTTTATCACTTGTAATGGTGGAGGTTATAAAAATCATGTTTAAAAATTTTGCAATCTGCCAAGATATAAGATATAATTAAAATCTTCCCTCTCCCTCCAAATAGATAATTTCCTTTAATTACAAGTTTTTTTTTCTGAAAATTTTAATTTCCTTTCAAAAACTCAATTTGATTTGATTTTAGTGTTTTTGTAATTTAATATAATTTTTATCATATTATTTTCATTTTTACTGTAATTTAGCTGTGAAAATATATTCGAATTAATTTAATTTCTTAACCACAAAAAAGATTTATAAATTATTAACATGAATTTTAAGATTTATTACATTAAATATTTAAAATATTAAATAAACAAGTTATTTTTGAGGTGTCAAATTTGCTTTGGAATCTTCTAGGAGAAATTTGTTTAACTAATTTTAAAAGATTTTACGTTTTATTCAATTAAGGAGTGATTTAGGAAAATTCTTAACACACATATATGAATATTATTATTATTATTTTTATTTTTTTTATTTTTTATTTTTTTTTTTTTTTTTTTGTAAAATGAATTTTTTATTGTTCATAATGGATTTTTGGCGAATTTTTAAAAATCAACACAAGCGAAATGGTCGAATTTACTACACGCCCCTGACCATATAGGGGCCTGAGTTCCTCCAAATAAACAATCAAAAACAGCTCAGCTCTGATTATATGAAATTTCATTAGAATAACTCTAAGAGTTCAAAAGTTATGGAATTATTTCCAATAAAATCGATTAGAAAACATCCTGTGAATAATGAATAACTTTGAATAAGATACAGTTACACAGTAACTTTTTCGGGGATGACATAACGTACAAGGTGCAACGATGGGAAAAGAAACTACATCGATGAACTTTTTGGTCTTATGCTATAGAAGTTGCTTTATGTTTAATGTTAAATAAATGAATATATTGTTAACCTGTTTGAAATGAGTGACAATAATATGGTATTTGTACCAAGAGAGGCAAGTCTTCCAAACTTCCCAAAGCAACGACCACTGGAAAGATATTGGGCTCTTGTAAACAGATAATCATCTGTTGTTGGCTGACTGTTCATTTAAATGTTATGAACACTCTACAGGTCGGAATTTTTGAGATATCTTGATGAAATTTGGTACATAAAATTTTTTAAAAACGCATCATTTAAAAACGCATAAAATTCCCATAAATGTTAGATTCACAATCATCTACTGCACAATTAAGAATAAGTCAGAAAATAAAATTATACGAGGATCGTTCATTACTTTTTCATAACCAACATTTATAAAACAAATTCCGGTGTAATGTATTACATCGTCGGGCTTGATAACATTCTTACGTATAAACATATTTGTATGTTAGGAATTTTTCGATATCACTTCTTATTACATAAAAAAATATTATTAATGAATATTACATAAATAATTTTTCGAAAAACATCCAAAAATTAACTTACCTCATTGATTATTTCGAAAAAAATCCTTGTAAAAATTTGTTATTTTTTTTTTATTGTTTTGACAACCGCACACACACACACACACACCAGCAGACACAATAAAAGAAACAACAATAAAGTTAATAATTAATTTAAAAAATGTCTCGTTGTTTTTATAAGAAACGTTAAGTTTTTTGTTTAGTTTCGTTATTTTATTTCAATTAAATTTTTTGTTTAAAATTTTATTATAATTTTTCTGGAACTCTAAAAGGCGAAAAAAATAAAACACAAAAAAATTAAATATCATAAATTAATTTTTTAACAAAAAAGATAAAAACAAAAAAAAACGTCTTAATTAATAATTTTGTTAATGAAATTGGCAACTCTATTTCTTTAATTTTTCTTGCTTGTTTTTGTTATTTTTTTCCTTTTCAACTCCCTACTTTAACTTTACATTCGTTAAAATGTCATAGATTTTTTCTTTTTTTACTTCGTTATATATTTTTCTTTCTTTTTTTTCAAATTTTTTTCATAGTCGGCTTTTTTTGTTACCACCCATTTATCAAATTATGTTATTCTTTCTTTTTTCGTTTAAGTTGAGATTAAATTTTTCTAATTCTTCGATTTTTTTATTTAATTAAAATTAGAATTTAATAAAAATTTCTTAATTCGCATAGTTGAATTGTAAAAAAAGAAAGAAAAACATCTCTCAACACACACACGCTATCGGGCTCTATGGAATATTGCACACACACACACTCTTAAACACTTAACAAGAATTCTTTTATTTGTCATGGAGACGTTAATAAATTTCATTTTCTTTGATTAGTTATTTATTGTATCATTTTAATTACTTTTTTTCTTTTGAAATTTGACAGCTTTATTTTTGTAATTATTATTAATAAAATTCTAATGATCTTTTAAAAGAATTTGTTAGATTTTAAATGTTGAAAAAAACATTCTCTTTAAGATTTTCCAATATTTCCGTTTTCTTTTTACACGACCACTCGTTTTGCCAGCACTCGTTGCACTGAAAAAAATAGGAAAAGACAAAAAAGAATATCGTGTAAACAGTACTGCCAAGTTTAAATATAAAAATGTCTTTGTTTAGCAAAAATAAGTGCTGCTAAATTAAAATTAAATTAAAACAATAAATTAAACAAATTAAAACAAAAATATTTAATATATCGAAAAACTTAAACAAATCATGGGAAAATCTTTATATATAAAAAATGTATATTAAGTTTATTTATTCATTCAAATATTCTGTCACAAATCCTTATAAGATTTGTGTAACTTAACCTTAAAATCGCTTAAATTAAAAAAAAGTTTTTAAAATTGTCATTACTTAAGCCGAGTGCAACAACAAGAATGTAAACAGAATAAATATAACGTATTATTTTCCGGCAAATTCATCAATGTTAATAGAAATTTAAATAAAATGAAGCTAAGAAAAAAACATTTCGGGATCCAGGATAATTTTAAATACCAGGAAATCTCAAGAAAGTTGAGTATTTAATCGTTTAAGAAAGTTCCTTTAATTCTAAGTCCCTAAACTATTCAAATAAAGTTTTTTTTATCCATTACTTCATAAATAAATGATAGTTCCTTCCCACGAGCCGCCATTACACTTGCTATTCCTGCAAAATGGTTTATTTTATTTTATCAGAGAATATAGAACAGCTCGATTAGCTAAACGATGTGCGATACTCGGAGATGAATACATCAACCACTGCCACTGGCATGTTTTAGGAGAAGCTTAAAGATTTATGATTTCAATAAAATATAGATTGGGGTACAATTTTTTTTGGACAGGAATAAAAGTATTTACAGTTTTTTTAATAAAATTCTGAGATCTCTGCTTTCCTTTCGGGTTGTTAAGCTTTCCTTTCGTTTGTTAAGAATTTTTTAATCTCATGTCTTAGTAAAAAGTGAACTCTTTGGCATAATATTTGACACAATCATCTAAATGGTGTAATTAAATATGATTTTTGTGGGGAATAATCTCTTGTAACGGATATCTAATTATTCCCTCATCATGATACTTCTTTTCACTGTCTATTTTTTTTAATATTTATCTTCCGTATGTTGTCATCTGCTGCCCTCTATTACAAGCAAAATATTTATAAAATTCTTTTAAAACAAAAAAATAGTTTTTTTTTTTTTTTTTTAATAAAATTCCTCGTATTTAAAGATCTGTAATAAGTATAACACATGTTAGGGTTGCACACAACTTACAACTGAATACTCTTTCCCCCTCCTTCCCTTAGTTTACATTGATTCTGTTCTTTATGAAATCATTTCAGTTTATAAACAAATAAATCAATACTGGAGCAGAGAAATATTTATTAATCAATTAAACAAAAGTTTTTTATTTAAGAGGAAAAAATGTGTAACAGATTTCATTGTTTATACAGTATGCGAAAAAAGTGTAAACACTTTAGTTTTGTAATGCATTATGAAAAGTCACCTTAAATTCAATAAATCTTGTGTTAATGCTACAAGATTGCACAAATAAGTCAAATTTTTAAAAGAAAACTATACAACCAGGGTCGTTCCGAATTTAGTCTTTGCTCCTTTGTAAAACCTGTAATACGCTCTCTATTATCAATTTTTGTTGTGCACTGCATTTATGGAATTTGTTGGGTTTAAGCTTTTAATAATTATTATATTTCATTTGAAGTCAGACTGGGTTTGAAAGGGGATTGACACATGGAATCAAAAAATATTAATAAGTTCAGAAATATTTTAATTAAAACTCCTTGTTTTTAATGGGATTTAGATCTTGGTCTCGAAAATCGTTCAATAACTAATGTTCACTCAATGTTCACTAATGTTCAATAACTAATGTTCACTCAATTAATTTACAATTCTTCTCTTAAAATTGATCGGTAAAGAGAACTGCAGGATGTCCTGTAAGAAAAATTTATAGCTGACAGTGTCAAAGGCTTTTGACAGGTCAAAAACATGGTCTCTGCTGATTGAAACCATGAGCGATTTTGGACATGTTATGAGGGTTATGAAAGGTGTCCTTCAAGGGATATTTGAGTTTTAAAGGTTAAGTAGTAAGACAGAGGAGACTTTCTAAAGGCCCGCAGGTGAAAGAAGATTCTGTCTAGGCCAATTTTGATGAAGTTTTTATAGAATGATCCTCATATACTCGAAAGTAACAAAGGATATAAAAAATTCCGATAAGACCAGAGGGAGAGGTACCCCGCGTACAAAGCAAATAATGATTTTCATATATTTAAATAACTACAACAGCGAGAGCTCTACAAATTTGGTCCCAACATCTTTTTCAAGGAACTATTTTACTGGACGGGTAGGATCAGTTAGGACTTATATGATAATGGGGAGAGGTACCCTCATATATATGATAATATAACTCGAATGTTTGCTTTGCAAAATGAAGTTTCCTGGATCTGCTTGTTATTAAAAAAAATTCGTTTTGGAACAACTGAGGGCTGGTACACAGACTGGACCATTAATCTGTGTGAATAAAACACATTTTTATATTTCGTTTATAATAATTATTTATCTTTCATTTTTATTATAATTATTTATTTCTTATTTAATTTTTCTTTTGTTTTTGTTTTTGCTTTTATTTTTGTATATATTTCATGGTAATTAAATATTAATAATAATTGATTTTTGTTTGTTTTGTTTTTGTTTTATATGCATATAATTTACAATAATTTAGCATTTTTTTTTGTTTTTGTATTTGTTTTTTATTTTGTTTAAATATTATTTTTGTTTTAATCATTTTCAGCAATTTTTTAATTAAATGATTTTTTTTATTTTATTTTATAAAAAAAGAATTTTGGTTTATCATTGTGGCAAATTTAAAAAAAAGCTTTTTTATTTTATTTTTTAATAAATTTTTCAAAATGAAAAGCAAAGCTTTTTTTATTTATTACAAAAAAACTAAAGAGAGGGACATGGATGGAGGATTTTAACAAGAAAAAAATAAAGAAAGAAAAAAACACAACAAAACATTTAAAATGAAAATAAATTTTGTATAAATCAAACACAAAAAAAGTAAATAAAAAAGTTTTAAAAACCTTATAAATCTTGTTTTGTGTGTGTGTGTGTGTGTGTTTTTTTTTTTTCTAAAAAATAATAAAAATAAAAATTATAACTAATAAAAAAATTAACTAAACAAATAAAAAGAAAAACTTAAAATAATTAACAAATTCAATTTTTTTTTATTTTTCTTTTTCAAAGTTTTACGTTTTTTTCTCTTGTTTTTCTTTTTCTACAAATGCAAAATTTATTTTTTATATAATAGAATTTTTTTATTATTTTTAATATTATTTTTTATGGTTATATGCGTGTGTGTGTATATATGTGTACCGTGTATGGGTGTGTGTGTGTTTTTTCGTTTAAATATATTAATAATAATAATTATGTAATAAACAATTTAGCTTATTTAGCTGTGAAATTTATAAAAATTACAATAGAGATAAAATTATTTAAATAACTAAAATAGATTTTGAGTTTTTATTCCAGTTTTCGACAAATTTTTAACAATATTTTTATTTTCGAACAAAAAAAATTTTTTAAAGAATTTTCTGAATAAAAAAAAACTGTTTTTTTTTAGCAAAAAAAATATTTATTTTTATTTTATTTATTTATTATTTTTGCAAATTAAAAAAAAGAAGATAATTTTGTACTAAGAAATTGTTGTAAATATTTTTAAAGGAAATTTCCCAAAAAAAAAATTGATTTAAATAATTCTTAAAAAAATCGATTTTTTTAAAGTTCAAAATCTTTTTTTTTTCTTCTTTTAGAAAATGTTCTTTAGCAAAAGATCAAAGTTCATTTGTTTTTAATTAAATTTCGCCCAATTTTTCTTGTTCAAAAATCTTTGCAATTTTTATTTGTTGAAAAAAATATAAAACAAGTCCAAAAGACTTCTAAAACAGATGGTTCGAATTTAAAATAATTTCGAATTTTTTCTTATTTAGAAAAACTTTACATTTTTTTATTTTCTTATTTTTTTTTTTCTTTGGAAAAAATGTTGAAATGTTCGATTTTTATAATTCAAGACATTTTTTCTTAATTTTTCTTTCTTTGTCACAAATCTTTGCAATTTTCTCATGTTCATAAAACAAGTCCTAAAGACTTATTTAGAAAAAGTTCCAAATTTGTTCTTTAGAAAAAGTTCAACAGTTTTCTATTTTAGAAAAATTTTCCTCCTTTTTTTCCTAAATTCCTAAATTTTGTTAGCAAAAGTTGAAAGTTCGATTTTTAACAAAATTTAGCTTTCTTATTTAGATAAATCTCGAATATTTTTTAATATACAAAAATTTCGAATATTTAATTTAGAGAAACTACGAATATTAGATTTTTTTCTTTTATTTAGATTTTTTAGAAAAATTTCGAACATTTTTTTGCTTTAGAAAAATTGTCAAAATTTTTCTAATTCCAAAAAATTTTCGAATATTTAGCTAATTTAAGGAAATATCGTTTTTTTTTTTTTGTAATTTAAAAAAATTTTTGAAACATTAAGATTTTTCAGTTTAGAAAAACTTTAAACATTTTTTTTTAATTTAGAGAAATTTCGAACTTATTTCTGGTTCAGTTTAACTTTTGAATATTTTTCTTTTTTAATAACTTGCAAAACTTTTTCGATTCTTTTTTTAGAATTTCGAACATTTTCTTTATGATTTTGAACAATTAAAATTTTTTTTCTTATTTAGAAAAATTTTGAAAATTTTTTGTTGATTTAGGAACATTTTTGAACATTTTTTTAATTTAAAAAAATTTCGAATATTTTTTTTTAAATTACGAACATTTTTACGGTTTAAGTAAAAGTTTTGAACATTTTTCTAATTTGTAATAAGTTCGAATACCTTTCTGTTAAGAGATCTATTGATTTATTGTTTAGAAAAATATCGAAATTGTATTATTTTCTAACTTATTTGTTTTTTCCTAGTTTTATCTTATTTAAACAAAAATTTCGAGTTCGAAAAAATTCTAACATTTTTCAAATTTGTAAAAAATTGGAAAAAATTATGTTAAGAGAAAAAATTCGAACAATTTTAAAAAATCTATTTTTGAAAAAACTTTGATTTGAATAAATTTTGACTCTAATTAAATTTTTTCTCTTGTTTAGAAACCAGAAAAAAATTTCTGTTACTTTTAAATTTATTTTGAAATTTTCTGTTACTTTTGAATTTATTTTTGAAATTTTGTAGACTTTTTTGTAGAAAAATATCAAATATTTTTCTTTAAAGAAATTTTCCACAATTTTCACAAATTTTACGATTTCTAAGATTTCTTTTCAACAAAAACAATTTAAAACAAATTTCATAAATTTTGAAAATTATCAACATTTTTACTAGATTTTTTTAATTTGTTTTCTTTTTAATTAATAAATAATTTTACAAAAATTTTATTAAAAGAATTTAATTTTTTTTAATTTCAAAGTTTTAGGTGATTTCTTGCATAAATATACCAAAATAGTTTTGAAAAAAAATATTAATTTCAAATTATTATTATTATTTTTTAATTTTGGACGGTCTTGAAAATCCAAAATCTAATTTAGTTATTTAAACAACAATAATAATAAGAAAATCTATATAAACAAAAATGTGTTTTTCTTGTTATTACTAGTTTTAACTAGTTTTTTTGCAAAATATTAATAATAATAATAATGATAATAATTAATTAATTAATTAAATAAAAACATAAAAAATAATTAATAATAAGAATGAATAATTAAAGATCATATTACAGGCCTTGTTTATATGTTTTTATCTTTTAATAGATCTTTTTGTTGAATAATTGAAAAATGAGTTGGGTGTGGAGTTTATATTTTAATGTTTAATATTTTTTTATTTCATATTTATATATATTTTTTTTAATATGCTTTAAATTATTTTATATATTTAATTAAATTGTTAATTAAAAAAATATTTTTTTTTTAGTTAAAAGCAAAAAATAATTATTTGAATAATTAAATAAAAGTTCAAATAAAACATAAATATTGGAGGGTGTTTGTTGGATAATTAATAATTTTAAATAGAAAATATAAAAAACCTAACAATTTAGCCAAAAGTTAGTGAGTGAGAGTGACAGCAATAGAGAGAGAGTAAGAGAGAGTGACAGAGTGTGGATTTTGTGTTTAACATGCAGGTTTAAGTTTAATTTAAATAAAATGGAAGCTTTTTTTTTTGAAGTTAAAAAAAGTGTGTTATTAATGACAATGAAATTTTGCTTCAATAATAAGTTGTTAGCAAATAAATGATTATGGCTAAAACCACAAAACTACAGGGTAAATATTGTTTAAGCAATATATCCTTGGTTGTATTAATGTCATTAGCTTTAAGCTTGAGTAAAGCAATTTCATTGCGTAAATCAATATTTTCCCTTTGTTGTTCTTCTAAACGTTCCTTATAGGTGATAAGCTCTTCTTCACGCTCCAAAGCGGTTACATTAATGGCTTTTAAAACATCATCTTCTTCCAATTCTAATTCTTTTTCCATTTCCACATCCATTTCCCTAGCAATTTCTGGGCAGGTTTTGGCTGTTTCTTGTAGCTTTTCGCTATTGTTTTTATTTTCATTTAAAACTTCTTCTAAAGCTTTCTTATCATTCTTTAAGGATTCGATGATTTTGTTAAGATTTTGCATTTTCAATTTAACATCATCACATTCAACTTGCATTATTTCCAATGTGTGTTGGGCCTCTAATTCCGTCTGCTGTAGTTTTTCATTTAATAAACTAACTTGCATTTCGTATTCTTTAAGTTTTTCTTGCAACTGCAAGTCATGATGATGTTCGGCTTTCGGTTCTGCTAATGTTATACTTTCAATTTCTGAGTCTGATTCAGTGATATCTGATTCCGAGGAGGGTGTTAATTTTTGTTGTTGTTGTTGTTTTGTTTTATGATATTTTTTATTAGCTACAGCTGTGGGACTTGTGGCAAACGCTTGGAATTGTGTTTTAACTTTAATATTAGGTGGTGGAGGTTTTTCTTTATCACCGGCCTCTTGTCTATGTTCATGTTCTTGGCGTTCCTTGACGCTATGATAGATTTCATTGTAAGCTTCTCTTAGCATATCAACACTTGATTTTAATAATAAATATTTTTTATTATCTTTAGAAAGCACCTGTTTACTACTGCTGGATTTGCCATTACGTTTAATTATAAACTCTTGTTCGGCACAAGCACCACCATCCTCTTCATCACTGCTATCTTCTTCTTCCTCTTTGCATTCCAACTTAATAGCTGGTGTTATGTTTGCTCCCTCATTAATTGATTCATTTTCAATTTCAGCTTCTAATTGTTGTAGATTTTTTTGTACATTTTTCAATTTACTAGAGAAATTGCCCAAAGCACTTGTTTCCCCTAGTTTATCGTCTCCATCCTGTTCTCCTTCATCCCCCTCATCTTCATTTTCATTACATATGGCCTTAAAGATATCAAAGGAGCCTTCATTTTTATTTAAATCGGAATTTTGCAACCATTTCATAATGGTAGTTTCTTTGACACGTTTTGGTGGTGATGACGTCGTTGCTTTATTATTTTTAAGCTTTTCAAATTAAATTAAATTTCATTCATTATCATCTCTTATCATTATATCAATAAAAAAAAGAAACTTACCTGATTTTTATCCTGCTCTTGTGATTGTTGTTCTTCCACCTCGACACCATTTAATTTATCACCAAATATTCCAGCCAATTGAGGTCTATTTTGTTTTTTTGTTTTAATCAAAAATTTAATATCCTCAATTTGCTCAACACCATCACGATTATCATCATCCTTATCATCATTGTGATCAGTTTTATTTTTAGCCTCAATTTTTTCCATTCCACCATTCTTTTTATTTTCCCTTTTCTCCACATTAATCACCTCATTTTCTTCCTCATCCTCATCATCACTGCTATCTTCATCATCGCCCAAATCCATATCTGCTATGGCTGCATCCAATTTTTCTATGGCTTGTTTTTCCAACAATTGCTCCTCATCCTCAACGAGTTCGGCTCGTTTTATTAATAATTCTGATATTTTCTTTTTCAAATCTTTGCATTCCAATTCACGTTCTCTTAACTTTTCTGTCAGCTCTGCTATACGTTGTTCTTCTTGCTCTTTAGCCTCTTGTTGTTGGCGGGCAACTTCATCTTTATATTCATTGTATTCGGTTTCAAGACGTAACAGGCGGGTATTGACCTCTTGTAATGTCTGTTTAGAATTCATAATTTGATCACGCAACAGGGAGCATTCATTATCGGATTGTGTATAAGCTGATTCCATTTTTGCTAGCATTTGCATGGCATCACAACGTTCTTGATAGACTTTTCGTAAGGCCTCTTTGGCTGTATGTTGATATGAACTCTTGTCATCGAGTAGTTTAAGAACCTGAAAAAAAAATAAAACGGAAGAAAGCAAACCAATGTCATTTATGATTAAATACAGTGGGCAAAAGAAAATCATCATTATTGTTGATTTAGTGTGGTCTTTTGGAGAAGATTTCAGAGTTGTTTTATAGAAAAGATCTCATTCTTAGTCTCGTTTAAAAACTAAATTTCTATCTTGTTTATAAACTAAACTTTAGTCTCTTCCAAATTTAATGTAAAATGTTTAATTCAACCCCCCCATAAGGGTTTATATAGTAGAAACTTACCTCATTTCTTAATACATTTTCAGGCACATTTTTCTCCATAAACTGTAATTTCTTTTCCAACGAGTGTATGCGATGCAATAGCTGATCTTCGGTTATCATCGATTGCCAACAGAGAGCTGAATTCTTTCTTGTAGCATCTAAAACGTTTTGTATATTACATAGCTTAGAGGTTAGCACCTTTTCACGTTGTGATGTCTCTTGTATGTAAAGATTTAGACGATGCAATTCATCATAACTTATACGACCCTCTCCCGAATACTGATTACGATGGGCAGACGAATCAATCGATATGGCTTCACGGCCATCAGGTAAATATAATTTTACACAGGCTATTATACAACCATGTACCTCTTTGCGTGAATTCTCCAATACGTCCACGCCAAATTTGACAATATCGCCGAAATGCAATTCGGCCTCTTCGTCACCCAATTTATTGTCATTTATGAAGGTGCCATTCGATGATTTGGTATCTTTAACCCAGAATTTACCATCGGGTGTATACCAAATGACAGCATGTTTACGGGATAATACTTTACAATCGAAAATCGCATTATTTTCGGAAGCTTTACTTTTGGCTATTAAACGGCCCACCATACACTCAACATTGGGGGTGAGACTGATGGTGCGAGTTTGAAATGGATGTGAATTTCCCTCACAGATTAAAACGATTTTTGCTTGTCCATTATTATCGTACGTAACGGCAGGTACTGTGGATGCTGATGATGTGGAATTGTTGCTGGTTGTGCCTTCCAATAAATTACTGTCTGTTGATTTATTTTGATTGTTCGATTGTTCCATCATAATAAATGATTGATTCAATTGTTTGGCAGTTAAGTTAGTGACGACTGTTGATGATGAATTGTTTGTTGACGGCAAAGATGATGTTGATGATTTCGTTTGCAGTCCCGCTACATTTGCCGTTAATGCCAATTGACTGAGAAAATTTGGCTGCAAACCAGCTGCTGCCACTGAATTATTAGCATTATTGGCATTATTATTCATATTGTTATTATTGTTATTGTTGTTTAAAGCCGTTTGCAATGCACTACTCAAAGCCTGCGGCGTTATGGGACAACTAAGTGGTACCTGTTGTTGTTGCTGTGTTTTTATTATAGATTTTGGAGCTGTTATGGTTAGAGTACTTGTATTGGAATTTGGATATGACATTGTTTCATCTAAATCCTTATTATTACCCGCAATATGTTCCTGTATATGTGTACTTGTTATAAGAGTCTGTTCTGGCGCTATATCCTCTATTTCTTTCTCCTCTTTTAAAGGGGATTCTTTAGTATTCTCAGCCATTATTTTGATTTTATTATTATAATTTAATAAAGATTCTTTTAAATTATTATCTTTCTGTTGCTGTGAATGCGACTGCGACTGCTGCTGCTGTTGTTGTTGTTGTTGCGGTATTTTTCCAACTTCTGTATTTTTCAATTCGTTTATTTTATCGTCGTCTTCGTTTATTTTATTTTTTAATACGATTTCTATAGAATTTTTATCATTAATTATTTCATTCAATTGTTCGTTGTTGGCGTTATCGTTTGTTGCAGTTTTTTGCAGTGTTATTGTTTTTGTTTTTGTTTCTGGTATTGCTGATTCTGTTGTTATTGCATTTATGGAATTTACAATTGTTGTTGAATCTCCTGCTACAGTTTTTGATTCTTTGCAATTTGTTGTTGTAATTTGATTACTATTTGCATTAACAACAGTTCCGTTTCCTCCTGTTGCTGTTGTTGGTAGAGTTTCAACAATTCTGGTTGTTGTTGTTGGTGTAGATGTTGTTGCTTCTGCTGTTGCCTGTGTACCGCCTGTGGTTGCTGTTGTTGTATTTGCAGTCGTTTTTGGTACATTTTCACTTTTGTTTTGCCATTCGTTACTGACTAAAACCATAACTACAAACAAACAAACAAAAATGATTTGAAAAAATTTATTAAATTTAGAAAAAATATTTGATAAACTGTTTTACTAAAATTTATGAAAAAATATTTATTATTTTTTTTTTTAATTTTACTTTGTGCAAAAATGTGAATTTTTTTTAAAAATCTGTTAAATATTTAGAAAAATTAAGTGCAAAATGTGATTTTTTTCAATTGTGAATTTAACAAAGCAATTTTCTGTATACAGTCACAGATATAAGTAAAGGCACATAATGAAAATTAAAGTAAAATATAAGAAAAAAATATTACAAAATTCAAATCTCCTATTTTATTAACAGATAATAACTTTATAGGGTGCAATTTACAAGTCAACATCAAAAAAGTAACCGATTAATCTAAACGAATAAAATAATTAAAAAATGAAAAATATTGTTCGCTTTTGTTTTAACTTCATTGTGATGTCTTCTGAGAATTTGTTATTGTCTTAAGGAGTTTTTTTTATTAAAATGAGCAAAATCGATCGATAGTAAAAAAAGTTCATGAACGATATCTGAGAGAACCTTCTAAAGCTGAAAAAATTTAAATTTGGCACCCTGATATTGTTTTCTCTTTATAAACGAAGCAGTTAATAACGCATATCTCTGAAACTGTTACAGAAAATTTTATAAAATTTGACGTTTGGATGAATATCAAATAAGTTCCCACAACTATTTCTAAATCGATCGTGTTGGGGGTTATTAAAGGTGCGTTAAAGTTGAATGTAGTATTCTTGTTTTGTTTGTACCTCTTGACGGGGGAGGGAAAAATTGGGTCATTTTTTTCCACCACAAATAGGAAAAAAGGATTTTTTAATATTAGAAAGATATTTTGTAGATTTTATATGACAACACTGGCTTTCTAACAATAGCTTTCTCGAATAGTTAGTCCACTGCTTTTGGATCTTAAACTTCTCTCACCATTCCCTCGATCATCATCAATATACAATTATAGACCGGGATGTTGGAAAAAGTCGTTAAGAACGAAACCTACGTCACCAAGAATATTATTTTAGAAAATTTGACTTCAATTTCCTCGCTCGGTTTTTGCCCTATACATTTTTAGCAGCGTTCCTGCCAGGAACTTTTTGAGTCTTGTAGGTTTTAACTTGTTTTTTTGTTGACGTTGAAAGTCAAGCGGTGCTGAAGGCCATAAGAGGCCATTTTGTGAAGTCAGCACTGGTTAAGGAGTGTAGGAACACTCTGAAGAGGTTAATGACACTCACAAAGCTTTGCAGGGTACCGGGACAATGCGACGTGATCGGCAATGAAATAGCTGATGGGCTAGCTCGTGGTAATTCGGCACTAGTAATGGTTGGGCGAGTGTAAAAGGGTCAAACCTCCTTTGGTATTTTTTTCTTAATTTAATAGGGGATGAGCTTTTAGGTAGATGTTAGCGAAAATGGAAGGGTAAGAGTGACTGTAGAGTGTCGAGGACGCTGTAACCGAGGATTGACTCCTATTGGGCGCTGATAGACAGTTTCTGAGGAAAGCCATACGTTTCTTAACTGGACACTGTCGCATTGGGGCGCTGACCATGAAATGGGACTCAAGCAATACGGGTATTTGTAGGATGTGCGAGGACGAGGATGAGCTGGGGTCATTCGAACACTTACTTCGAAAATGTCCTCGACTCCAGCTGTCTAGGATGAAGTGCCTAGGCCGGCAATTTCTGGATGAACAAGAAGACTTGGCTGTCATAGAACTGCCAACCCTCATAAAGCTCATCCTGAGGATAAGCTGGCTACAGGAGCCAACGGTTATAAGGTGAATAGGATATGTTGGGCTACTATATCTGTCTCTTCTCTTCTTCCATCTTTTTCTCTTATTTTCTTATTTTTCATTTAGAAATCACATCCCAAGTGATTCTTTCCTGTTCTTCCTTTCTTCTATTTCTTTCTTCTATCCTGGGATAAATCTCTCTCTACAGGATTCCAACCGTGTGTTCAAGTTGGATGAGGGGATTACAATGAACCTTTGGGTCACCGACTGAAGTTGTGCATTTTTAATATGACCCACCTTCCCTACCTACCTACCTAACTTGCATTAGCTTTAACTTGTCGTACTTAATATTCCGTGTACTGAGCTATGTAAGGGTTTGTTTACTCGTATACATTATTTAAATTTATTTCAAAGATTTTGAATTTTTATAAAACTTAAACATGTTTAAAAAAAATGTCACTCTTTATATTTAATGCTTCCGATCCACACAGAATCCATTAGATTATTTCGAAGAAAATTTCAATTTTTCCTTAATAATTTATTTCATGTGCACCACGACAGATTTAGAGATTTTGATTTCTCTTTTGTTTTTGGAAATTGATATAAAATTGATATAAAATATTTTCACATTTTTATTTTTGTTTTGATCGTTTGATTATTTGAAAATAAAGAGAAAAATCGTTTATAACTAAATTAATGAAATACTTTTTTGACAGAGAGAAAAAAATCGTTCATTATCCGATTATGTGTCATGACCGGATGATACAACAACTACTTTCAACTGACTACATGTGGCACAATAATAATAACAAAAAAATCTAAAATAAAAAATGTTTATAAGAACAAAATCGTATGCAACAATAAAAAGTTGATTAACCTTTTTGTTGATTATATTAAAAAAAAAAAACAAATGAAATACTTATGCACAGACAGAAAGACAGACAGAGAGACTGACATACATACATACACACATACATATACGCATTACAAAATCTTATGATAAAACTAAATTGAAACGATAGAAAATTTAAAAAAATTATAATGAAAATTCGAAAAAAGCAAGAAAATAGAAAAGGAATAAAGATTTTTGAAACATTTTAGCCCACCAAAAAAACACCCTGGCCAAAATGTCTTGTTTTTTGTACACCCTACACATAATCAGTGATATTATTAATTTATTATGACAGTTTAAAAAATATCATTTAATCAATAAAAATCGACAAATTTCCATTTTTTCCATTCATGAAAGTTTAGTCATTTATTGGGTTTGTTGTTGTTAAAACAGTTGTGCTGTATCTGATTCGTTGGGTTGGCAACAGTGTTGCCAGATAAAATCCACCAAAAATCCCTTCAATGGTTTAAAAACTTCTTTTTATTCAATACTCCACAATGCCGAATCTTTAAGAACCTCCACCACAGTTGATTTAAATATATTAAAAATTCCGCTTTAAAGAACATGTCACTCCCACTTGGGCAATTCCAAAATTACGTTGTTTATAATACGTTGCCATTATCGCTTTATCCATGCGTCCGATTTCCTAAAATATGCTGTAACAATTTCAGAAATATGCATTATTAACGTTTGTAAGGCGAATACCCCTCATTCATGACCTTTTTTGTGTGTAATATTTCTCACTGAACGTGAGAAATCGGTCAATAACATTTTTTTATACTCAACCGAAAATAAAAAAACTTCTAAAGACAATAAAAACTCAAAATCTCATTGAATTCTGTGAACGCTCAACAACTAAGAGACGGACATAGTTAAGTTGACTCAGATTTTGATCTGATGCAAAAATATATATTTTTTCTTAGTCTGAGATGACAAAAAATAATCATAAAATTCCCTCTGAACGAAATTTTTGTTAAAAATTCCCACAAAAAGGGGAAAATTTCCTCCATTCGATATCACTCTGTTCTGAAAATTGTGCCACATCTGAAGGACGAGTTATTAGGTTTTCTAAAGTAAAGTGGCAGTTAAAGAAATTTTGTGTATCATGTGGTCGGCACGGCCAACACGTGACCAGTATTGTGTCTACTTCTCTAAGTATCACTTCCATACGGTAACCCTGGAATTTTGTGGCACCTCCTTGATTGAATGTCTTTGCCATACACAAATCTCTATCAAAAGGATCTTGTATATGCCTGATTAAGCTCTTTTCTATAATTGGAAGATCTTTTCCAACATATCTCGGGAGTGACTCTATCTGTGTTATATTGAAGTGAGTATAATACCTCCGATGACATCCTAGAATGAACTATTTACTGAGCATTTCCTTTTAACTGTTAAGAGGTTCGACTTTTCTTTTGGACATTGTATTGGAGACATTTCTGTACAGTCTGTTACGTTTTTGGAAGCTTTCAATAATTTTTCATTACGTATCACTAAGCGAAAAAGAACATACTGGAGCTGTTTTTGTTGTAAAAATTCGCCTGTTTCTGGTTGTTTTTTCTTGAAAAAAAAACTTCCAATTGATACAGCTGTCATTGGATTGACAATCATTGGCCGAATCTAACTGGTATCGCTTCAGAACGTAGATCCAATTGCCGTGGAAACACAGGAGCAGTGCAATTAATCACTAATCGGATAATCTTTTTATAAGTAGTCAATAAGGATTCATTACACATAACCCCATTACAGCGGACTAACGCTTTAAGGACTTTATTCCTACTTCGCAGTTTTTCCCGTGAGTGCAGTGGCATGAGCTAAAGAGGTAATTAGGCTAGAAAATCTAACTTATAAGATATTCTGGTGGTTAGCAATCAGAATTTTGTCTCCATCGACTATGATGCCTAAATTTGTGTTTACGTTGTTAGTCAACTCTTATGCAGGCGCTGAAAATTTCGAGAGGTATAAATTAAACAAAAGAACAACGCTCTGTGGAGCTCATTGTTTCACTTTACGAGATTTTGATCACGAAAACCAACAACTGTCCAAAGGTTGTTCCTCTGATTGTCGGTAGGGTATTATATAGTCGTTGTTGATGTTTTACAACTTTCTCGTTTCATAAAACTTTAAGTTGAAATATTTAAAAATAAATTCACTTATAAAGACAACAGATATATAAACGCTTAGAATTATTGGGCAAACCATACAAAATCCCAACAACAACAACAACAAATACAATAAAACATAAACAACAAATGTCTAAAATGCGTGCATATGAAGCCAAGAAAAAACATTTAAACATTTTAAACAGTTGCGTTCGTTTTTTTATATTTATTTTCTTTATTTTCTTTATTATTGAGTAATTGTGGTGTTATTTTTGTAAAAACAGAAGACCAAAAATTTTATAAAAAAAAATTATATAGAACAAACTGCAAAGAAATCGCATGAGATTTATATTCAAGAAAATGATACACATATTTACCTACATACAGACAAAAACTAAATACATACATACATACATACATACATACATACATACATACATATTGCATTCTATAAATATAAACAAACTCAAATAAAATAAATAAACATTTAAAAAATTTAAATTTTTAAGAAAAATTATGAAAATAAAAATCGAATTCAAGATTTTTATTCACCCAATATATTTTCCATATTATAAAGATACATTTTACAAACTTTGGAACTTTGTATTTTTCTAATGTTTTATAAAGAAATCTTAACTCTGGCAAGTTCGAGTCAAAGATCTGTCCACAAGCCTTGACAATTAAAAAATTTCAATTTACAATTTGGTAAATGGTTACCTCGCTGAAATCCATAATTTCTTCATTGCATATAACATGAAACAATTAATAGGTACTCAAAAGCAACACTCTTTACCCCCTGGTCTGTTAACTACCCGAAGATATTTATAACCTATTTATTCTGCAGCTCAATACAAAGTAAGAATAAGATCATGAAAGTACTAGCCGAGAGCACTTAGGGAATAAAGAAACCTTATTGGCTAATTATAAAACGAGATCGAGCGATCAGTGATAAATTACACGGTTCAAAAGCTTGTTTACCATTGCGGCATGATGCCAAGTCAGGCTAAGAATAAGTGGACACATTATGAATGTCTTATGAATGGGAATAGACTTTTCTGTAAACATTTCCTGTAAATTTCGGTATTTATAGAGACCGTTGTCACAAATGATTGACTTCATTGCCACAACTGCAACCAAGAACACTTTAGCTCCTAGACGTTTCTTCAACATTCCTTCAAGCATCAGCAATATACAATTATTTACCAAGAAGATGCGACAAATCAGAACATACGTTTTGTAATCCATTATGCAGCAAGAAAAGCTTTTTTTTGAAAATTTCACTTAAATTTTCGGGTTTTGGTCTCGAAATTTTTAGCAGCATTTCTGTGAGTAACTTTTTTCGTACCAAATGGACTAAACACTGAGCCAATTGGGTTGATTTCCTACGGGGTGTGTTGGGAGCTCTTTTAAAAATGTTTTCTTTTTTTTGGCTTTAGAAACATCATGTGAACCAACCCGGTTTTCTATCAACGTACAAGTTCTATTGAAAATGGTTAAAAATCTTAGTACACACTTTCTTCTGGTCACTCATTTTGATCAGAATAACAATAACTGACAACTGTTTTACAAAGGTAACTTGATAAAAAAGGAAACAATTAAAACTTGGATTAAAGGTTTTTGTGAAGAACGTATGTTAAGAATTTTCAATCTGACTCCCTCATTTGTATATTGCAACTTTGAACAACATTCACAGAAACGCCACATGTTTCATGGTTTCAAGTTACCGCATGAAAGTGGTACTTGAAGGCCTACCACCTCCCATCCTAGATATTGATTGTAGAATGTGAAGTCTACAAGAAAAGTTCTAGTACAATTCACCCCTATACGTCCAGAATGTGACCAAGCATCACTTGATATATGACATTTGTTTAATGTCTAAGCCAATCCTACCACTCTTAGTCCAAAAGATCCATAGAGGTGACACAAATTCTTAGCCTGGAGTTAAACTAGAACATTAATCATACAAATTAACTAAAAGTTACATCAACCAATCAGAAAATATGGGATTAGACTAGAATATATATATGTATATAATATAATACAAAATCTATAAACATTTAAAAAAATCTTGTATGACCATTTCAATATAACCTCAAAATTACAAAAAGGATTCAGTTCATTTAATCAAACTTTACACATGTTACCCAGGCAACTAACTATATAAACCAATGTTTACTATAGTTTACATACAAAATGAAATGTATAACATGACAACATAAATAATTAACCTGTTTAAAGTAAATTTATGTATTAAACTTAGTATTTTTATATAAAACAAGGATTTAAAATATAACTTTTTTAAGGATGTTTTAATAAGATTTATGATGGATTTATTTTATACAAAATATTTCATACAAAAATTATAAAACATAATTTCCTGAACAAAATAAAAATAATAATATTTAAATTAAGTGTGACAACTCATTTATTCCAAAACAGTTCTTCTTTTTTGTTTGTTATTTTAGGTCATTGTACACACTTTTCTTTGTCACATTCAGAAAAAACAACAACAAAAAAATTGTTTTAAAAATAAATATATGATTGAAACCACTAATAAAATAGAATACCGACTGACTGACTGACTGGCTCACTGAATGGTGGTCAACAAAAAACAAAAAATTAAAGTTTTGATAAATTTCTTTTCTTGTCGTCTTGTACAGTAGAGAGCAAAAAAAATTGCTATACCGAATCTTTAATAGCGACGACCATAACTCGGTGTAAAGTAAATGCGTTATGTTTCATACATACACACTTACACATAGAATGACGTTACACAAGGAATGACAATGTTAAGATAACCTCTTTACCACTTGTAGTGTATAAATAAAGTGAGTTTTGAAAATTCTCATACATTTTTTTGTTCTCTTAAAATTATTTGAATGAAATTTCCAAACAGAAATTCAGTTTATAAATTATACAGTTGAAAATCTTTCACAGCTCTAAATTGAAACTCGTTTAATGAATCAAGTATCTTCATTACTTTAAAAAAATTCTTTAGAAAATATTATAGAATACAAGCTGCAAATATTATTTAATAAGTTCTGTAAAAAATAAAGAAATTCAATTAAAAACGAAAGTGGATAAACCTCAAGTGTTTCTCTTTATAACCACTACAGCACAGTGATTGAAAAATGACTTTTCTAGGAAATAATCTCCTTGATTTTTTTTGACTTAGAAATGTATGGAAATTAGCTAAAACTAGTTAGAAAAAGTCTAGTTAAAATAAGAGGTATAAACAACTTTTACAACTATGGAATGAAATCGAATAATTCTAAACACAGGTTTGAACAAAATGAATATATTGTTAATTCGATTAAAATGAGTAACTAGCAACTTGGTTCTAGAAGAACTGCCATCAAACTATTTCCAATGTCATTTAACAGCACCGGTAAAACTTATCCATTGATAGAAAATGGTTCAGGTAGATGGAGTGGTCCATATGATGTTTCGAAAGCCATTTAGCTTAATTATTCTGATGCAGGTTTTAAAACATGTAATGATTTCAGTTCCTGAAAGAAACGTTTCTAAAAATTCAGAGTCTATAAAAATGGAAGACAAAACATTTGTTCTGGCAGATTTTTCAAAACTTCCTGGTCATTTGTGTCATAATTGTATGTTGTTGATGCTCAAAGGAATGCTGAAGAAAAGTTTATTTCTTCTAATCCTTCTTCCACTCTTTATTTTTTTAGGTATTTAATTTGAAGGTATCACAATGAGCGAGAAAAGTTTCCAAATTGGATTTTTACATCTAATCTTCCTTCCCCAAACCAAACTTCATAAATGAATTTTTGATAAATTTTTTAAATAATCATTATACTCTTGTTAGGCAACTTTGAAGAATCACCGAAAACGCCTCTGAGCAAATAAGAGCTTGTATTCCTCAAAATCAACACGAAAACACTTCAGCTTTAACCATGTGAAATTTTATTTTGTCATCTCTATTTCTAAAATAGTTATAGAATCATTTCTGTTGGCTCAATTCATAAATGATTTTATGGCGAATTTTTAAAAAACAACAACAAAGGCAATATATCCAGACTTGGAGAGACAGCAAGTATGACTGTGACTAAATAACAGCTCGTATTTCTTGAAATTTCTAACGTTATTAAATTTTCAGAATTATTTTCAAAACAAACTGTTTTCGAAACACTGTGTAGAGGAGGAGATCAGGTTTATACACAACTATTGTAACCGCAAATAATTTAGTAAATAATTGAATATCAAAATGCTACGTCATATTATTTTTTAAAATAATCATTTCTATAGAAAACTAGTAAGTAAATATATTTATAAGATGGAATAAATAAATAAATAAAAAATAATAAATTAAATTAACATTTCTATTGTTTGGATTTTGGTGAAACGAACGATCAAAAATTCCAAATGAAAAAAATAACAACACAACGTTGTTGTGTTGTTGTGACCAGTTCCAGTAACAAATAAAATTGAATTAAAACACAATAAAACAGATGAATGAAGATCTAAAAAAAGAAAACTATCATAAATACAAATAAATAAACATTTTTGTTTTTTTTCAGAAAAAAAAAAAACAAGAACGCTATATTCAGCTATGCCGAATCTTCAATACCCTCCATCGCAAATGCTTCGCACACACACTCAAATGTTTATACATTATATAAAAGTTTATCTTAAATCTCAGACAGGAATACTTAATGAGTCATAAAATTAGTTATATATTGTTGGCTCTAACTTTTTTCTACTGAACCGATTTTCAAAATTTTTGGAATATAATGAAGTACAATTTGTTTGTTGTATAATTTGTTGATTTATAGTTAAAAATTTTACGAAGGTTATTTGCTTGAACTTAGAGCTTGCCTCAGATATCAGTCTATGTATCTTAATATATAGAACCGATTTGCTGGTTTAAATAGGAAACATTCTCAGGACAATATAAAATATTCAGGCCAAATTTCATTGAGCTCTGCCTTAGAGGTTGCCTCAGATATCGATCTAAAACTTTTAATATATTAAACCGATTTTGCTAGATTTAAATGGGAATCTTCTTAGGACTATAACAAATAATCAATCCAAAATTTCATTGAGCTCTGTCAATAATAATAATAATAATAATAATAATAATAATAATAATAATAATAATAATAATAATAATAGACAAATGGACAGAGCTAAATCATCACAGATTTTGATTTGATGTAGAAATATATATACATTAAGCGGTCTGAGATGATTTCTGCTTAGCGTTACACTCGGAATGACAAAGTTAATTCTGGTGGTGGAGGGTACAATAAAAAAAAAACAACTAAACTAACAAAACAAATTAAATTTCAAATAAAATTTTATGCAAAATTCAATACCCGCGAGTGCATAGTTAAGAGAAATGGAGGAGAAATACTAAAAAAAATGAAACGTTAACAGAATTTTAATAAATTTTAAACCAAAAATATTTAAAAAATTCATTAAAGTGTATTTATTGCATATAAAAATAGTTTAAGTGTAGAAAACAATATTAATTTGCAAAATATTTTGTTAAATTTTTTTTTATTTTTTGCATAAATAAGTTGAGAAAAATGTATTAAAAAGAAAATAACTACTGACCAGCAGTTAGACTAGCGGGCAACAAATCTATGCAACAACATGTTGACAATTTCGATGAAGATGATGACGAACACGATGATTCTTCAGGCGGAGACGACGTCAATGTGTGTGTTTTAGTTATAAACGAAAATTTCAATAAAAATTTCTAAATTGTTAATAAGTTTTATTAGATTTTTGTTGTTGTTGTTGTTGTTTGTAGCAATCAGAAACAACACCCCTTTTTTATTAGATATTTGTCATATATATTTTTTATTTTTTAATAATGAAGCTGATGATGATAATAATGATGCTAAACGATGACGTTATCAATTCCTGTACTCTTTGCTTTCTATTTTCATATTCCTTTTGAAAAAAAGCACACTGTTTTCGAAAAAAATAAAACAAAGAATTTTTGTTTTAGCTAAAAATTTTAAATAAAATTTAATTATTTTATAAAAAATTTTATTAAATTTTTTAATTAGAATTAATTAGAAATATATTTTGTTCAAAATGAAATTCTTTAAGAATCACTGCATGACACAGTGGAGCAAAAACGATTTCTTAAAATAATTCTGTAACTTTTGAACCATTCGATCAGGAGTATCCTCCTTAACCCCAGTTGTTTAGGAGAATAGTTGGTGGCCTTTCATCTTGGGGTTGATAATTCGAAAAATTCATTTATTATAAACTAAATGTTTGTATATTGATAGTCCTTGTAAATATCAGTAAAAGATTGGTCAACAAGCGTAGGCTTTAAAACCGAGTTAGTTAATTGTCATGATTAATGTTGTAATTTAAACCCAGGCCAAGAAATTATGCACCTTCTATTGGATAAGTCCACAGATATTGTGTATTAAGAGTGATAGCATTAACTAGGCAATTAAACGATGTCGCAATGGCCATTGGTTGTACATATGTGACCAGCAGTTATTGAGCCTTTTGCTCCATTTCAAACTTAATAGTGCTATTACTCTTTTAGATCACCGCAGTTTATATTCAATGTCATCCAATATGCCTCGATAAAAGTCCAATTGTGTTATATAGAAATTTGAGTTATGCCTCTGATGACATTCAAAAGAAAATGTTTATTGAGCATTTTATTCTCATGTCCATAGTCCATAGATATTGTGAATTTAGAGTGGTTGGATTGACAGGCCACAGGCTGGACATATGTTAGGGGCGACACGAAATTAGTTGACATTGAGCAAATTATGCTCAATGGACGGCCTTATTCAAAATGCCTCGGGGAAAAGCCCAATTGTGTAATATTGAAATTTGTGTTATGCCTCTGATGACATTCAAAAGGAAATGTTATTGAGCATTTCATTCTCATGTAGATATTGTATTGAGAACATATGTGTACAGCCTGTTACGGATGTTAACGTTGCATTTTTCCTATTTCGTAATATTTATCGAAGGAGACGACACTGGAGTAGCATAATTTATCAATGATCGACCTGTCGTTTTTAAGCCAATAAGGTTTCTTTATCCATAGCTAGTGCTTTGAGAATCTTATTCCTGCCAGCTAGGCAGTGGAATGAACTTAAGTAATAAAAAGCTATCAAATGTAACCCTTAACATCTTCGGGTGGTTAACACTCAGAATTCGGATTCCATCGATTTTGTGTTTAACTCTTAGGTCTTGATGGTTATTGTTCAGCTGTATTTGTTTGTCCTTTCTTGTGGAAAAAACTTTTATTAATACAATTTCTGGCCGAGTGTGATTCGGGTCTTTCCGAAATGGAGATCCAATTGTCGTGAAAACGTGTCCAATTGTCTGAAACGTGTCTCAGCTCTAACAATGTGAAATTTAATGAAGATATCTCTAACAGTTTTAAAGTTACAGAATTATTTCCAGAAAAAATCGTTTTGTACAACTTTGCAATCTTAATTTTGTTTTTGAATGCGATGGGCCGAAGGAAAGGAGGAAAACTTCTCTGCAATAGATGTGTTCGATAGATCTCTTTGAGACCTTTTAAATGTTAATTAAAGTTCCTAAATTTAAGTGGGTATATTTTGAAAACTATGAAAGATCTAAAGAAAATTTCTACTTCCTCTTATTTTTTGAATAAAAAGATCCTGAATTAAGACTTCTTTTAAAACTTTTTTTTATTTTTTACCCCCTTTAATGAAGTTGGAATCAATTCTACAGATTTATATTAAAAGGATGATATTTATTAAATCAGGGACTTACCGATTTGTACAATAAATTTAGCAAAAATGTATTTTAATTTTTATTCAAATTTATTAACAAAAATTTCTAGTCAGTTTTCTAAAATTAGGAAAATAAGTCATTTGAAAAGAAACATGTATTTTAAACAAAATGTCATAATTAAATAAATTTTCTTTTCAATGAATAAAATAAATTTATACCAACATTCCAGAGACCCCTACACAATGTTTTAATCCATAAACACAAATATAAAAAAAATAAAACTCGAATAGAAATCGCATTTTGTTCAGAGGAATATAAATTCAGTCGTAGTTGATTCTTGAGTTTTTTTTTAATAAATATTTTTGTTATTGTTGTCTTGTTGTCTCGTCTCGTCAACTTTATATTAAAATTGTGTGTGTGTAGGTATGTATGTGTAATTCTATGCGACAAAACTCTGGTTAATTTTATTGTTGGATCATTGATTGACTACAGAACCCTGTAATTTTTTAGATGAAAATTGTTCCCCGCTTTTGGCAGCAAAACTTTGGGCATTTTGTATTTTATTATTAAAAAAGACTTTATCCGGTAATTGAAATACCAAAGAACCTACAATAATTATCGCCATTTTCTTGATTGTTTCATTTTAAATTACGAAAGTACGCTATTGAATTCAAACATTTTTTAATATTATGAAAGCTCTTCGATCTAAATATTTTCTTCTACTTTCTGATAGTTTTCAAGATATGCCAAAATTTAAATTTGCAGATCCATATTTTTCGTTTGATTGTCAATATATATGGGTATCATGTGACAGGTACTTTCAAATGATATATAAAAAGTATCATATTAATTCATACCAGGACAAAAGCAATTTTTATATTTTTTACCATGACTCTTTTCACAAAAGTACCAATATCTCAAAAATTTAACGCTATAACGGTATTATCACTCCTATCTAGTCTAAAGGAGTGACATCGAAAAATTCCTAACACACGTTTTTCATTAAAATTTTAACCCAAGTTTATTTGATTATTTTTTTTTTTTGATCAAGTTACCTTTGTAAAATATATCATGATTAATGATATATTTAATGATAACAAATGACTATATTATTGTTAATCTGTTTTTAAATTAGTGACCAGAAAAAAGTGCGTCGTACATTTATTTATTTTATTAATTTATTTTTTTTTCAATAAAATTCAAATTGGTCCTACAAAAAACTGGTGAAACATTCAAAGATCTGTATCTAACTGTGTTCCATATTACCAGGAGAACTTGACCGTTGATAGTAAACCTGGTTCAGGTAAAAGGAATGATCCATATGATGTTTCTAAAGCCAAACAAATAGAAAGTATTTTCAAAAGAGCTTCTAACACATCCGGAAGAAAAGCAGTCCGATAAGCTCAGTGCTCGGACTATTTGTTAAAGCTAATGCAAGTTTAAAACATAAAAGACTCAAAAAGTTCTTGGCGGGAGCGCTGCCTAAAATTTATAGACCAAAACAAATGATAATGAAGTCAAATTTTCTAAAAAATATTTTTTCTGCATAATTGATGACGATCGTATGCTCTGGCAGATTTTTCCCAAATTCTTGGTCAACAATTTTATATTGCTTATGCTCGAGAGAATATTAAAGAAAAGTTTAGGACCCAGAAATTATTTAAATTTCCCAAAAAGTTCTTGGTGTAGCAAGCAATGTGTAGTGGCGTCAAGGGAAGTCAATAATTTCTTACAGAAGGCTCCATAAATACTTAAATTTATATTCATAAAAATGCATTTGTTCATTTATTTTTAGTCTGACTTGGAATCCTCTCTCCTTGAGAGGTACCAAAACTATAATGTGGAATTTGTATCTAGAAATGCAAATCCTACTGGCCGGTGCTAAGGCCAGTTGAGAGATATTTTTAAAAAAGTTATGGTAAAAATATCAAAATTGATTTTGCCTCCACTTGGGTTAATAATATTACGTATTTTAAAAATCATTGGAAGGAATGTTTCTAAATATTCATAACTAACAAACGATATAAATTGATCTGCAAGTTAAAACTTTGAGACCCTATATCTCGTAAACTATCAGAGAGCAGAAAAAATGTTTATGTTACATGTTTTTACCACAAATAATACAAATTTTTAAAATAGAAAAAGTTAAAAAATCAATAGCGGACGGATCATAATTTATTCCATTGTTTATAAACAAAGAATCTTTAAACGGCTTTAAAAAGCACATTAATGTGTTTACTTGACAGTTAAACTGTGCTCTTCCCAATTTCAATCTGCTGACATGTCAATTATAAAACAAGTAAGAATGCTATATTTGGCTATGCCGAATCGTCAATACCCTCCACCACAAATTCGTATAATGTAAATACGTTATGATTCGTACATACGCAAATTCACTCACAAACGTTTATTATTTTAAGTTTTTTTCTACTTGTAATTGGAAATTTTACGAAAGTTCTTCCGTTTTAAATAAAAAACTTCTCAGGACTATAACAAATACTTAGGCCAAATGTCATTAAGCTCTGTCAATTTTTTGGATGTGAGCGTGCCAAGAATAGGACGGACTGATTGCAAGAATTTATATATACATTATGGTGTCTAAGATGATTCCTTCTTAGCGTTACACATGAAATGACAATGTTTATATACTTTCATCACCACTTGTGTGGTGAAGAGTATAACAGGATGAAATTTGTTTTGTTTCCTTTATTTTTTGTAAGTGAAGGCTGTCAATGTTTGTTTATATTTTTTGACATTAATAAAAAACTGGGTACAAATATTATAATTTTTTATATTATATTATTTTAACTTTTTAATCAGGAACTTCTGAATATTTTCGTACATTAAGTCGACAGAATGGGTTAGATTTATTTAAACTTTAAGCCTTTTCAACAGAGTGTAATTCCTGAGGAAGGAAATTTAACAAAAAAAAAAAATCACAGAAATTGTTATGGAACAGCCATTATTACAAACTGCTGGGTGGCTGGTTTTATTTTTGTTGTAGTTGTTGTAGTGTCAGCTACTTTTGTTGTTGTTATTATTGTCATCGTTATTATTGTTGTTGCTGTTGTTGTGTGCATATATTATTAATTCCAATAAAATTAACTCTAATTTTTTTAATTGAGTTTAATTGCACATATATTTTTTTTCTTTATTATTCACATCATACTTTGCTTTCATTTTTCTTTCAAAATATCTACAAAATTTATTTTTCGTTTTTTTTTTTCTTTTATTTTACTTTTTTTCTTTTAGATTTTTCACTCTGTATCTTTAATTCTTTTTTGGTGAATTTCAATCGATTTACTTTTTATTTTTCATCATATTTTTATGCATTTTCTTCCTTTTCTTTTATACATTAATTTTTTTATACGCACCTTTTTCTTGATTCTCTTTTTCGTTTCAATATATTTTTTTGCAATAAAAAAAGAACTTATATCGTATTATCTTGTAGAATTTTGTTTTTAAACATTTGTAAAAATTATTAGTTTAATAAATAAATCGATTTTAATTGATTTTCGTAATTTCGTTTTAACTATTTTAACCTATTTCTTTTTTTTCAATTATTTTTTCTTAATTAATATATTATTTCACCAAATTTTTTCTCGTTTTGCACAAAAGAAGAAAAAAATTACACTGAGTACGAAACGTCAAATTAAACTAAAAGAAAACAAGGTTGAAAAATAACAGGGTTGCATAGAAAAGATAATTAGTAGTAGAATGAAACAAAATACAATTAAAACACACAACTATGTTTTGTCACTTGCTCTTGTCTGCGAAAATTTTACACGGGGCCTTGTTGGATCCGTACGATATCGCCTTTTTTACTTTTTAGCATAAGTACAATTAGGGGTAAAAATTAGTAACGTAACATTTTTTCTTCCCTCTCATAATTTTTGAAATATAGGGTCCCAAAGTTTCGATTTGCAAATCCATTTTTCTTATATAATAGTTAATGTAGATTAACAATATGGGTATCATGTAAAAGGTCTTGGAGAAACCTATCCCAACATATATGTAAAGCTTTATATTATTAATCCATGTGGGGACAAAATAAATTTTTATAATTTTTTACCATAACTTTTTCTTTTTTTTTTTTAAATTTTGTATTTTCGTAAGTTCATATTTGGTTAAGATAAAATATAGACTTGAAGTGTTGTTTATTAGGTTTGATATGAATGAGAATACGGTTACGGTATCTTTATGAAAAATTTATGGTAAAAAATGTAAATATTGCTGTTGTCTCCGTGTGGGTTAGTAATTTTTTATATATCGTGAAAAAATTGTTTGAGACCTCTTACAGGATATCCGTATTGTTTACATATATTAACCATCAAACTAGAAAAGGCGATCTGTAACTATTAGAGAGCGGAAGAAAATTTTAGATCGTAACGTCGTATTTTTCTTTCGTATTAAAAATGTATAATTTTAAAAACAAGTCATTGACAACTCTGTAAAAAGTAACCATTCACAGTACATACATCAATAAAGATCTGGCAGTTCGTTTGTTTACATTTTTACTGTTATTGTGAATCAAAAATCAAAAACGTTACCGCATATTATTGAACATCCAAAGAAATGTTGAAAAATCCTTTTTTCCATATAACAATGGTAAAGAAATTGTTAAAATTAAACTCATTTCACAACTATGTACAGTATATTACATTTTAGCGTTTTATAGCTTCCAAAGTTACTCCCCATCAAGAGGCTTTAATGGCTAGAAGTTTGCCCAAAAGAGCACCTTTGCCCGGAGTCGCTAATATTGTAGTAGTAGCTTCTGGTAAGGGAGGTGTGGGAAAATCTACAGTAGCCGTTAACCTAGCGGCGACTTTAGCTAATATGGGTAAACGTGTAGGTTTACTGGATGCAGATATTTTTGGACCCTCTATACCCTTAATGATGAACATACATGAAGAACCCCTGGTAGATGATAGAAATCTTATGATTCCGCCTGTTAATTATGGAGTCAAATGTTTGTCAATGGGTTTAATAACACAGCAAGGAGGAGCTATAATATGGAGGGGGCCTTTAGTAATGTCTGCTGTGCAGAGACTATTAAAAGGGGCTGTATGGGCTCCTTTGGACATTTTAATAATAGATACTCCTCCTGGTACAGGAGATGTACATTTGTCTTTAACTCAAAATATACCTATAGATGGTGTATTATTAGTAAGTACTCCTCAAACAGCTGCTCTAGAAGTAACTCTAAGAGGAGCTCAAATGTATAAGACTTTGAAAGTGCCCATATTTGGATTGGCAGAAAATATGGGTCATGCCATATGTGGTAATTGCCAAAATAAAATAGAAATATTTAAAAATACTACACAAAAGTTTATACAGCAAATGGAAACTGAGATTTTAGCTTCTATACCTCTGGATGGTAATATAACCGATTGTTGTGATGAAGGTGTTCCCATGGTATTGAAATATAAAGATTCAGAATATGCAAAAAGTTTTAAACATTTGTCGCATATAATTGTCAATAAATTGCTAGAAACCAAAGAAAAACAAAATAAATTGTGATAAACGAAATTAAATAGAAATTTATTTTTTATTTTTCTTAAGCTTTTTCATCTTATTCATGGCTTTTCGATGGGCATATTTCTGTTTTGTCATCATGATTTCCTTGTGTTTACGTTTAATATATTTTTGGGCTTCGGTATCAGCCAACAGTTCATCCACTAGAGTATGTTTCTTATTGCGACGTGTATCACGTTCATGATAATAATCCAAAGGTGAATGTTGAACAGTTCCAATCTAAGTTAAAAACAGAAAAATATTAATATTTTTAGAGACTTTAGAAAAATAAAATTCTTTTAATTACTTGGAAATATTTGGGTAAAACTTTTAAATCGTTCTTCTTGTAGAAATGTTTTGGATCCAAAACGCTGCGCATTTGCAATATTTTCAAATCCATTTCTCTCTCTTCAGTTAATTCGGTGGCGGGCATATTAAACCAACCCTTGCCTTTAGTTTTAGAACGTTCGATCTGGAAGAGAAATCAAACTATCAATAGAAATATCTATATAAAACATTATATTAAGAATTTATTAGATTTTTTCATCAGATTACTAAAGATGTCATCAATTTGACTTTATACCAATATCTAAGCATTTTTTTATCTTTTGTTATTTAGTTTAAGTTTAAAGCAAAGAGTTTCATTATTTAGTTATTTTTGTAAACCTTAATATAAATTGCTTGCTTAACACTCAAAAACAAGCAACAGTCTAATTGAGGCTATTATTTTTTTGTACCGCTGGCCTTACAGCAATTGCTTGACACTTCCATAACAATCGCTAAGATTACAACGGCTGAAACTATATTTTTCAACTTTGCCTTAACTTAAGGTGAGTCTGTAAGATATGGAAAACGCTTCAAGCAATATTGGTTAAGTACTAAACTTAAGATGTCGAATATTTCATCACTTATTTCTGAAATCACTTGAAAGGAATTTATATTTATGAAACAAAAACTTACCCTACTTAATTCTCTTTGCTTCTTTTTTGTTATGCTAGGCAATTCCTTAAGTTGTTCTAAATTAGGCACCATATCCGAATTAGCTAATTGTTTGTCTAGGCTTTCCTTAAAGTTTTGCACTTCATCACGTTTTCCTGTCAATTCATTTAAATCGGAATGATCTAAATCTATTAAACGTTTCATTTTAGGTTTCGGCTGATCTTTCTTATCAAAAGCATCATCAGCCTTCTGTATAATATATTCCATTTCTTGCTCAACTTTTGAAGGATTTTTCCTGGTTACCGCCAAAGTGTTTTCAATAATATCTGTAACATCCACACTCGGTGGTGGCAGACCTAAAGAAAATTTCTATATTTTTAGGAAAACAAAAAATTTTTCTTTTTCATATTTACCAAAGAAATCATATTCCTCTTTTTCCTGTTCTTCTTCATTTACATCTGTTCTTAATTCAGCTGCAAAGTCGCCCAGACCAAGACCACCCGTTGATTCTGTTAAGAGTTTATGCTTCTTGGAATCATTATACTTTGGCTTGGCTAGACTATCAGCTGCGAGCAAATCTTTATTGCCTGAAGTATCAAGCACAAATAACGACATTTTTATGTTTTATGTTAAATTTGTTGCATTTATAGTAACTTTGTTGCAAAACAAAGCGCTCTATTTTTCTCAGGTACAAAACAAAAACACATAAACGTGCTTTTGCTCTTTAGAGTTCGATGACGATAATTTATTTTTATTGACGGCGTTGGTAAACTAAAAATTTAGCCGTTAAGCAAATCTATGTTTCAACGCGTCTTTTTGAAAACGAGTTTCCCAAATAAAACTACAACTTTCGAACTGTTTGAGATATTTTAATAAAATTTCGAATATAGTCACTGATGATACAGTGACCGAAACTGTGACACTTCAAGAACGTTGATGTTTTTAGAAATTTGTCAAAGACTATATTATGATTAGTGACAAAAGAAATCTATTATAAAAATTTATTCTGTTTCAACATGGGTAAATATATATACCAAGACATTTCATATGATATCTATATTATTAACACTCAAACGAGAAAAATGAATCTGTAATTCGAAACATTGAAAAACCATAACTCGCTCTCAGAGATCAAAAAAATCCCATCACATGGAGATTATTTCAAAATTCAGAAATGTGAATAATTTATTTATGTTTTTTAAATAGCTGAATTTCTGTTAAAAATTATAAAGTCCTTATGATACTGATAAATAAAAGGTTACGTAATTAACAAATATAAAGCGTATCAAGTTGATTTTATTTCATCATAGTTGTGTGTGTGTATGTGTGTGCGAGTGGAATCATATTTAGAATATCATCAAACAGTTTAAGTATTAAAATTTCCTTAAAGTCTTGCATTAAATCAAATATCTGAATTCAAAAGATTGCCAGCCAATTGTACTTTTTCACCAGGTTTAAAAGCAGGCATACCCAAATAGGGACAAGTAGAACAACGGAAAGCATCACCCAAATAACACTAAAAAACAACAATTCATTAATGATGATCATTTCTTTACAAGTTAAATAAACTTACACTGCCGCAACTGGATTTTGCATTTTGTGTTTCAACTTTTGTTTTAGCCTTTTCAGCGGCCAATTCTTCAGCCAAGCCACAGGAACAATCTTTGCAAGCCTTACGTTTGCCGGTAGTGCCACAGACTGAAAGAAATTGTTTAAGAATACATTAAAATGTCTATTTTTTAAATACCTACCTCTTAAAGTTTCAGGATCAGGTTTCTTTTTATCTTCTTCATCTAATAAATCATCTTCATTTATTAAGTCTTCTTCGGCCACTTCATCACCATCTATTTTCCAAACAGCTGCCGGTTTAGTGGTATTCTTAGCAAATGATAGTTTTACTGCTGAGCCAGTTTCATAGCCTGGCTTTTCTGTGGTTATGCTAGTCTCCGATAATTTGGTATTAATAAATCCTGATAATTTTAATTCTTGCTGTAAACTTTCTGCTGAACCCACAAATCTTAGCAAATGTAGTTTGCCTTTGGGTTTCAATAATTGTAACAATTTATCAAATGCATCAGTTAATTGAGCATTTTCCACCACTATTAAATCAAAGCTGGCATTAGCATGAGATGCTGAAACAAGTAAAAGAACACCAAAATAAAATATATTCTGGAAGTTTTCTTTTAGAATCTTGAGTATATATTACTCACCAAAGGTTAAACGATTGATATTTTCCACCAAAACCTCACCACCTGTAGTTGCTTTCAGTTGTTGTACTTGTTTTTCTAGGTTCTCGGATTGAGACCAAATATATAAACTTTTTTGTAAACCTTTAAATTGTTCCATCTTATATCCTTTCACTTTTCTTAAAAGAAAATTCCGCAAATCATGTAAATGTTCATAAAACTTTGTATAATTTTCTATTCTCAGTCAGATGTTTTTGTTTAGCATTGCCACATTCAAAAAATAAAAACCAATTAAACACATTTCTTTTACTTATGCTTTTGAAACACATCACAATTTTCGAAGTGAAATGTCAAAAGAGTTCGAAATATGTCAAAAGAGTTAGAAAATTTGAATTTGGTAATACCCTACCGTCGCCATCTTTCTTTTTTCCCAACTATACGACCGCGTGGACGGTATTTTCTGAAAGGTTAGTGAATTTTCCTAAAAAAAATATGAAAATATTAAAAAACTAAAATGTAAAATATGTTTGAAAGAACTCTATTAAATATTAAGTGCTTGTATGTGTAAAGTGCGTTGATAAAAGTGTGTTTTTTCTTTTTATATTAGGGAACAACAAACTACATCAACAAAATGACTAATTCCAAGGGTTATCGTCGCGGCACCAGAGACATGTTCTCTCGTCCCTTCCGCAAGCATGGTGTCATCCCCTTGTCCACCTACATGCGTGTCTTCAAAATCGGCGATATTGTTGACATCAAGGGTCATGGTGCTGTCCAAAAGGGTATGCCCTACAAGGCGTACCACGGCAAAACAGGCCGTGTTTACAATGTCACCCCTCATGCTGTCGGTGTTATTGTAAACAAACGTGTACGCGGTAAGATCCTACCCAAACGTATCAATGTACGCATTGAACATGTCCACCACTCCAAGTGCCGTGAAGATTTCTTGCGCCGTGTCAAGGAAAACGAACGTTTGTTGAAAGAAGCCAAAGCTAAGGGTACCTGGGTTAACTTGAAACGTCAACCTGCTCAACCCAAAAAGGCTCACTTCGTCAAAAAGATTGAAGAACCAATTGTTTTGGCTCCCATTCCTTATGAATTCGTTGCCTAAGTTATTTATAATAGTTTCTACTTCAACAACAAAATCAAGGATGATGTGGAGTTTTTGTTTGGTGTTTTTTATTACACAAATAGAGCTTTTTCTATGAAAATTCTCTTGTAAAATTTTTATCATAAAAAATAAACAGAAAAATGTAAATGAAAATAGAATTGAATTCTATTTGGAATGACAAAACTACAAAAAAGATGTTTTATGTGTTATCAAGGGGAAGGAGAAAAGGAATTTGCAAGAATTTCATGTTCATTTCATAATAACGTATGTGAAATTTTGAATCTTGACTTTGAGTGAAAAATTTAACATGTTATTTTTGTATAACAGTTGAGATTTTCAGATCAGGTGACCCTCTCTGGAGTCTATCTTATTTTTGATCTGGCACTGTTTTCAGATTGTTTTTGAACTGTTCAAAATTGCGAAATTCTCTTATGAAAAATTGAATTTAGACCTACAAAATTATTAAGAAGACAATGGTTTATTCGGTAATTTTTAGCATTTTTGTAAACTTTTCATGATGTAAATTTTTGTTTGACAGCAGACCTTTTAGCTCTTCCAACATTTTGTGGAACTAAGCTGGGTCTTGTTGAAAATATTTAATAATTTGAGTAATCAGATTAACAATATATTAATTTTTTTACATGAAACATAATAACTGACATGAAAAATAAACTTTGGGTTAAAAGTTTTAATGAATAAAAAAAAAAATATTAGATAAAATTTAAAATTTTTTTTTAATTCATTTTTTTTTATTAAATATTTATTTTTTCATCAAAAATCTGTTAAAAAATAACTTTCATCATAGAAAAATTTTTCAAAAAATGCGCCATTTTCATTTCTCATTAAAAGCATTTTTTAAAATTACTTTTTCCTTTTGTGTATCAAAATGTTTACCAAAATGTATATTAACCTCTTAAAAATAAACATTAGTAACCTTTTCCATTAATTTCTGCTCCTTTCGATTCAAGTTAACTGATTTTATCATATTAGTTTTAAAATTTTTGTGGTAACACTGTTGGCAAGATTGAAATCAAATGAGAAAAATGGCGGCAGAGAAAAAAACACTATAATAACTAATACACTTTTAATAAAGAAATATATAACGTTCAAGTTGAAAAAGTTTTGTTTTTAATAAAAAACATGGTGGAAAATCTGCCGATATTCTTTTAAGATAATTTCATTGAAGGTAACTTTGTCAGTTTGGTAAGAGAGAGAAAATAAATTGCGCTCTTGGCAGGGTTAATATTATTTTGTATTTTTATTTCCGGTATAAACAGTGAGTTGATAACACCAGATGACACTTGGTAAACAAAACAAGTGTTTTGTTTTTTTTTTTGTTTAAGTATTTTAGTATTTTTGAAAAAAGAGGAATTTCTTAAAAAAGTTTTTAAAATATTATTATAATTAATATTTTCTAATAAATGTATAATAATAATGGAGTGTAAAGATGTTTCCTTTGAGTGTGAATTGTGTCACAAAATGTTTACACAAAAATCCTCCCGCAATCGTCATGTTAGGGAACAACATTTACAACCGGGTTTATATCAATGTAAAGAATGCGGCTTAAGGTAAAGAGTTTAATTATAGTTAACAAAATAATTAATTAAATTAATTATTTTTTTTTTTGTTACAAAAGATTTTCCAAAAAATATAATCTGCAGCACCATCTGGAACATTTACATATTAGAAATGTTAAGAAAAATACCAAACAATTTAAGTGTTCCTTTTGTAAGGATATTTTTAAAAATATGAATTTATTAAAAATCCACATAAAGGAACAACATGAAAATGAAAGTTCCAAAACAAAGGACTGTACAATCCCTGCCCTAGATAATGAGAGTGAAACAGATGCTAAAGCTTTAGCGGAAACTGTTTTAAAAGAGTTGAAACAATTACAAAAGGATATAGAAATCTTTACTCTACCGGAGAATAAACAAGAATCAACAGCCATTGAAACTGCTTTAGTAAAGGATAAAACAATAAAAGATAATTTATATCCTTTGGGTCATTTTAAATTGTTAAAAGTCCAAACCATCAAGCGAGTAAATGGCGTAACTTATTTTATATGCGAATTTTGTAGTAAGGAATTTAAGAAAACTTATAATTATTTAAGGTAATTGAGAAGTGTTATCGAAAAGTTCTTAACATACGTTTTTCATCAAAATTTTTAATCCAAGTATTATTAGATTATTTCTTCATCTTTGTAAAATATATTAGTAAATATGTTTAATGTCAAATAAGATAATAATCCGATTTATATAAGTGACCAGAAAAAAGTGCATACCAAAATTGTTACATATTTTCAACAAAACCCAACTTGGTTCTACAAAAAGTTGGCCAAGTATTCAAAGGTCTAACATCAAACTGTTTCCAATGTCATTTAACAATACCGGGAATATTGGTTCGTAGAAAACCTAAAGCCAGAAAAGTAGGAAGCATTTTTCAAAAGAGCATTTTTCAACACATCCTATATGAAAGCAGCCCGTTTAGCTCAGTTTTCTGAGTTTTTGCTACGAAAAGTTTAAGCTAATAAAGGTTTAAAAACAGACAAAAGTTCCTGACAGGAACGCAGATTTTTCGCAACGTCCTGGTCAAAAATTTATTTAGCTGAAAACAAGCGATATGCAGTAACGGCAAAAGAATCCATTTGTCTCAACGAAAACGTTAATGAAAAGGTCTCCGAAAAAGTTTCAAAAGTATATTACTAGTGATTAAAAAAAGCTGTAGTTTAGTGGATGTTAAGAATTTTTTCGATCTCACTCTTTATAAATAATAAAAATATAAACTTATTATTACTTTTAAACAAAGGCACCGAAGAATCCACACTAAAATAAAACCATTTATATGTGTGTTATGCAAAAAGGCCTTTGCCACTAAGGCCCAATTAAAAACCCATTGTTGGTCACACAAATTAAACGAATCATTAGGAGTTTTCCATAATCTGTATAAATGTCCACAATGTAAAGAGAGTTTTAGTTCACTACAGCAATTAGATAGACATTTGAGGTAAGTGATAATAAATTAAATTTATAACAAGCAGGAGCATCAAAACGATTTTTGAAATAATTCATTATGTTTTGTAATCTTTATAAAATTTAATATGTTAAGAGGTGAGGCCACCTCTTTTAAAACTCCTCAGTTTCATAAGTTATAGAATTATAACTAAAAAATCGTTTTGGAAACCAATCTGAAAATTTTGTTTTAAATTTATCTTTTGTTTTAGACAAACTCTATCCTGCAGTAATGTTACTTTTCAATGTCCCGAATGTTTGAAAACTTATAAACATTTAAAAACTCTTTTAAATCATAAACATGTCCAAAATGATAAAGAATTAGAGATTCTAAAAGAAATATTACCAAAACCTTTAAAAGCAGAAAATCAAAAAGATTATGTCTGTAATATTTGTGGTTTGAGAATAAAAGATCAAATTTTGCTTAAACAACACGAAGAAAGGCATCAAAACTTATATCAAAATCAATGTTTGGAATGTCAGCAATGTTTTGCCTCTAAAACAGCCTTAAAAATACACACCAGAACTCATGCAACGAATGAGCAATATAAATGTAATTATTGTTTTAAATTGTTTAAAACTAAAACAAATTGTCGCCGTCATATGTTAAGACATTTGAAAACTTTAATAAAAACTTCCGAGGATGAAGTAGAAGAAGACAACAATAGCTTATTAACTTATCCAACATTTATAGAAAATGAAGAAACTGGACAAATGGAAAATACCGAAATTTGTATTATTAAAAATTTCAAAAAGGGAAAAACTCAATTAACTTTATTATCGCAAAATAAGATTGAACAAAAATACAAATGTTTAGAATGTAATAAAACATTTCAATTTAAAGCCTGGCTTAAGAAACATTTTAACTATAAACACACTTCCCTAAGACCTTTTAAGTGTGCAATTTGTTTAAAATTATTTCGTACTAAACAAACATTAGAGGAACATCAGCGAGTACACGAAAAAGTTAGAGAACATGTTATCTGCCGGGTGTGTGGTAGAGAATATTCATGTGCTAAATCTTTAAAAATCCATCTAAGATTACATACCCAAGAGAAGCCCTTTAAATGTGCTAAATGTGAGAAAACATTTCGTACTTCGGGCCACTTAAAACAACACAATAAATCGAATCATTGAAAAAATAATCTTAATATAAAATAGAATAGGTGAAGGGGTACCCCACCTACAATGCAAATATGGATTATCGAATATCTAAAGAATAATACAAACGAAAGTTTTCAATCACTTTCTCAAGGATCTGTTTTACTGGACAAAACGTAAGGCGGATAGGACCAAGGGGAGGATTATCCCCATACAAATCAAATATTGATTATCAAATATCTAAAGAACTACTACTGCATGAATTTTAAAATTTTATTTTAATACACATCGTGATTTGTTAAATTTCTTTGGGAATCTACGAATGAGGAGAATTTTTGTGCTACAAAGCGCACCATGTAAAACCTAGTAATACAATATTTGTTGAAATAAAATATAAAATAATGTTTTATTAAATTAGATTTAAAAAAACAATTGTTTTTTTACAATTTAAAGCAATTCATTTCTTTTGATTTCATAATGTTTGTAATATTTAAGGTTTTTATATAATAATATTAATTAAATATTAATATAAATAGATTTTATTAAAAAATATAATAATAATTTTCCAATATTTGTATTTTCTTAAAATCTACAAAAAAAAAACTAATTAAAAAAAATTAGGAAGATTTCACTTTAACGACAGTTCAATTCATAAAAAAGGAATTCATCTAATAATATTTTAATTCATTTTTTATAAAAAAAAATTATATATGAAAACCCGGTGATAAACCATAATTAAATTGTGCTTCACGCTCTTGACTTTTAGCTAAACTGGCTAATCTTTGTCGTTTATCACTTAAAATAAAGTCATCAATATCATGATCATCCATCATTTCAGAATCTCCACGTTTACGTGTTTTTTGTTGTGTAACAGTTTCGCTAATGTGAGCGTTATGCTCCTCAGCATCACTAGCTTGATATACCAAATAAATGGGAGTAATATATTTGCCAGATCTGTAAGATAAATAAAATTAATTAAAGAAGAGTGTAAAAATTTATTAAGGATCGACTATATAATACACTACACCATAATGGAGTTATCAAAAACAAGTAAAAACGTTTAAGTCGGTCAAGCTCCGAAAATCTAATAGCGCAGGCATTTACCTACCACATTGTTGGTTGTAATGACAGCTATGAAAAATATATGTACGACTCTCGTATATTTTGCTTTTCTTCTATATTTTTAAGTATGCAATAAATTGATGTGATAGGAATATTTATGTGAAATTTATGCGTTTTAAAAAGCTTTTTTGGGAGTTAGAAACAATTATGGACCGACCCTCGTATAATTTCGCACAACAGGTTTTGCGTATATACTATTCTGAATCTGAGTCAAACGGATCACAATTTTTTCTGCCCTTTTCAAACATTTGAAATTCGGTTATTTCATGCGAGTTACTTAAAATATTAACAGATCATCACTAATTTCATTAGGCACCGTCGTTGTCTCATAAAAATTGATCCTTAATTTTATCAAGTTATCTTAAAAATAGCATCCCGGTAAAGAGTTCACAACGTTTACATGGAGTGTCAGGCGAACAGACATCGTTAAAACGACTCAGAAAGTGACCGACAAACCACATTTGCTGGTGTAGGGTAAAAATCTAACTTCTTTAAACATTTTCTTGGGTTAAAAACTTACATTTTCAATAGATAAGGATCAAAAGGAAAGAATGTATCTAATGTTTCCTCTGGTGTAGCGGTATCATTGGCATATACTGTGGCCAGTTTTCGACGGGCATTACGTTCTAATATGGTATGACAATAGGCCAATTGATAGGCTCTAGTAACACCTGCAAAAGCTGTAGCTACAGCTGGTAAACACACTCTCAAAGGATTAAAATTACAGGTAACCAAGGCCGATAAATGTAAAGATTGTAAAAATAATAAACCTGCAAAAATAATATTTTATAAATTAATAATGGATTTAATGTTTTTCATCCTTTAAAGAAAATCTATCAAAGCCTTACCTTTCTTATCATGTGTTAGATCTTTAGAACGAAAAGCTATTACATAAAATATAGATTGACATACCGAGAAAAATACTATATTTGCTTTAAGAGAACCGTTTTGACGGTATTGATCACAACCTTGTATGTATTGATGAGCCCAAGAACATAATTCTTGAAGATAATGCTTTAAAATACTAAAAAGGGATAACAAATTATAAACTTTTTAGAAGGAAATAAAACACAGAAGAGAAAAAACTTACTTTATACTTATAAATTTCGATCTAGCCAAAAAACTGGCCATATAACCCACAGAAGTTTGTCTTATAACAGCCGAGCAGTTAGGATTTCTTATTTTATCCCACAAAGAAGATAGAAAACTTTCAGCTAAACATTGCTGAAAAGGAAAGAAAAATATTATCGTCTTTTTTAATCATAAAAAACCTTCATTTACCTTTAAACTACAAAAATAAAATACTACAAATTGTGCATGATGAGTATTGTGTATGGGTAAGATCACTTCATCGAAAGCTTTAATTAAAACTTTTAAAAATTTCAAAGAATCTGTCAGCTTTTGTTTATTATCTGTATCATTTTGCATTACTGGAGATTGACCACTTTTCTTTTGTAAATATTCAAATATTTTCAACATGCAAATATCCAAAGTATGAGCAATAGCATGTTTCATAGGTTCATCAGATTTATCATTTTCTAGAAGATAAAAGAAATTATTAAAGTTTCTTTTTTAGAGCTAAAAAATATTTCACTCACTTTTTTCACAATCATCCATTTCAAACATTTCAGGTTCTTCTTCCTCATCATCATCTTCATCATCACTTTCTAATTCTTCTATGGCTGAACGTGGGGCATGAACATCTAATATAACCAATCTGTTGAGTTAAAAGGAAATTTTAATAGAAATTTTTGTACTAAAATCTATCGATAAATTATTTTTCTTACTTTTGCATTATTAATTGTATCACATAATCGGTAAATATAGGTTTATATTCCAATAATTTTAATAAATTATGTACATAACCCACCACCATATAGGTGGGTCTTTTATAGTAGGGAAACAATGTCTCAATGGCCATTAGAGTAGCATCAAATGCCATGGGAATGGCATTTAGAATACGTTCTAATAATAAATGAATTGCCAGCAATTCGTTTTCTTGTTCTGGACTTGGTTTGTCCAATAACCATTTATCGCTATTACTCTCAGCTGGTATCCATAATTTTATAATCTTTTCAATTCCAAATTCTAGATATTTATTATGGGCCACTAACATGCCCAAACAAAAATCACAATAAGCTTTACGACATTCCACAGATCTTTGTGTCCAAGACAAAGCCAATAATGCTTCCACTAAAGATGAGAATTTGGGACTTAATTGATTAATCACAGTATGGGCATCATTGAAAATTCTTAGAAATTCTGAATCCTGAAGAGAAAAATATATGAAAATATATTTTTTAAATATTATATTTATTCCTCTTACCTCCAATACATTTTCATTTAGAAAACCCACAAATTCATTCATTTGTTCATAATTCTTTCTTTCCTCCACAGCTTTAACCACTTCCAAAATTCCTTTTTGTTTAGGCATTTCAAATCTAACTTTATTGATAATTGCATTTTTGGCTTTATCTCTTTCGGAAGGCGAGTATGTCTTCAATATTGAAGATAAAGAGGTGCGCGAAGTTTTTGCACTATAAACCGACATATTTGAATTGAATGCCATTATTGATCCCCAATTTTCTGGTTGCTTTTGTTATAGCTTGAACAAACCGAGAAGCTTTTCTTAATTTCACAAAAACTCGACCTAAACTTTTAAAAACTTTTAAAAGTTCTTATTTCATAAAGTTGTTAAAATGTATTTGAAATATCCCCCGCCTGGGCGTATGTTGGTCACAGCTGATTTTTACTTTTCAATTGCGTAGATTTTCCTCTGCCTAGACAAGGTTAAAAATTGTTTCCGTACAGAAAATTATGTTCTTAAGATTGAAACAAAAACAGTTTTATTAATGTTTCTCTCTTCTTTTCTGTATATTTTTTGTTAATAATTTATATTTCGAAATGGTTTATTTTTTATTAAATTGTAAACGTGTGACTTAATACAACAAAAGCACAACGTGCGCGCAACCATCTCGTAGATGACAGTTGTAAAAACTGACGGCGTTATATTATAGTACTGGATGAACGGCTTCAAATTAAACTTTAGCATATGTATGTTGTTGATGATATATTGTACAGAGGGATACAAGTGATAGTAGTGTTAAAATAATGTTTTTTTATTAAAAAAATAATTTAAAAAATGACACCGTTTTTATGTATGTCTTGAGTAATTCTTAATTTTTAAATTCTTAATACATATTTTCAATACCTTCTCCCTTGATATTAATAATATTCGCCGGCTTTATTAAATAAAATGGCTGAGATCTCTGGATGCTTGCACGTTTCCAATAAGAAATGTCAAAAAACAAATGTCAAGAGATGCCAGCTGACTTGTTTTTGCCGCTAAATATTTAAATCAATTAAAAACAGACAATTTTATTAGCTGACTTCGAAGTTTCCGAAACGAATTTTTTAGAAAGATTTCTGCAAGTTTTGAACCGTTAGAGAAATCTCAAAACGTTTTCATGGATTTCGAAATATATCGTTTATTTGCCTATAACACAAACTCTTGGAATTCATAAATGAAAACTTTTTATTTGGTCAATTTTTCAAATGATTACAGAAAATCTGCAATGCAAACTAAACAAATACTGATGGTCAACCAGAAAAAGGCTATATTTCTATCAAAAATCAATAAATTATATTATTATCTGATAATATGAATAGATTGTTCAAAATTGCCAATAAATGCATTTGATGAAATTCACAAATTTGTCAAGATAATAAATGCAATTTTGCTATGCACTACTGATGTTTAGTCCGAAAATACAGGAATTTGGAATTTTGACTTGATATGGAGATTTGGACTAGAAGAATCCTCGTTTAGTTTGGATTTTCAGGTATAAATTCCTTTGATATTTATGAAAACCTTTTAAACCTAAAGATTCGCCAATTTTAAAGAAATAGTAAGTGAAATGTAATTTGAACTTTATATTATTATTTTTTTGTTTTGATTGAGTGAGATTGAAAACTTCTTAACATACGTTATATTAAAAAAAACGAAATCACTAAACTTAATTTTTTTATTTTACTGAATCTTCATTACAATTTGCAAAAAATAAAATACTTGTTTTTTTAAATACACTTTGCTTGAACTACCTGCATCTCCGTTTAAAGTCTACCACCTTGTGTTTTTCAATTGTTTTTTAAAAGAGCCCTATACCCCTACACTGGAATTAGCTCACATTATTGTTCTTGCACCAATCAGGAGCTTTACCATAGCGACTGGAAGTCAGGCCAAAAATAAGTGGTCTCATTATGAAGTCGTTTGAATGAAAACATTTTTTGTAAACGTTACTTAATATCAATTTCGGCGCAAATGAATATTGCTTGTCATACCAAGAACTATTTGGAATATGTTGACTGCTTTTAGATCCTAAACATTTCTATTACATTCCCTTGGAAGTTGCGAAAAATCGGCCAGTTAAAACGTTTTGTCATCCATTATGCAGCAATATTTTTGTTAACTTGACTTCAATTTCCGTGCTCTGTGTTTGGCTTCCAAATTTTTAGCAGCCTTACGGGCAGCTTTTCTACCGGATGTGTTAAGAGCTCTTTTGAAAATTCTTTCAATTTTGTTGGCTTTTAAAACATCATGTAGACCATTCTTTCTACCTGAACCAAGATTTTTATTAACCAACATGTCCTTCCTTTACATGAGCTATCTATATACAAAATTTATTTGATCTTAATTTATAAATGAATTTTTGGCGATTAAAACAACAATATTTTCGATATATTGAACTCTGGAGGTGCACCGTTTACGCCACTTATCAGGTAGTACTCTTCCAAATCAACTAGAATACAACTCAGTTGTAATCTAGTTGAACCACTAGTCAAGTCAATTAATTTTTTATAAATCTTATAAAAACTTATTTAAAATTTAATTTTTAATTTAAAAAATAATTTATTTTATTATGAAAAGAGTTCTTTAAAAAATACTTATTAAAAACTAAAAATAAATTTTATACTGCAACAAATAGCTTTAGCTTCCTTTCAAAATTCCTCTCCATCTTACATCTGACAAATGGTACCCTTTATTAATTCTCTGTTATTGCCCATTAAGACACGATAATTAACAGCTGCAGGATCCAATTCCTTATACAAATAGGTGGGCATTTTATCAGATAAGACCCAAACGGTACCTTCAGAATCAAGTTTCATATCATTGGGAAATACTAAAGTATGAGAATCCGAATCAATAAGTCCCTGATTATCGGGAGTATATGGTCTCTTAACATTCCAGCAGGCTATAGCATCTTTATTGACTTGAGTATAGAATATAACCCCGGTTTCTTTGTCATAAACTTCAGCTGTAGATTGGCCATTCATGCCACGATCTCCCACATATTTGAAATCATAATAAGAATCGGAACTGGTGGCTAAAGTTTCATTTTGTAAAACACGGTTGGACACTTTAAATTCTTTGGTACTGGCTAAAGCATGGAAATAAACATCCTTGCTATGATCCGGCTGCATGGGACCAATGGCCATGCCGAAGACACCATCAGTCCATTGGAAATTTACACCGCCAACATTGAAATCTCCTTGCAAAGGATCAAAGTGGAAGAAATTATGTTTCACACGATAAGAATGATTGTCTTGGAAGGAATAAACCACCACACCATAGGCACCCAAATCAGGAACATAAGCAAAAGTATTAGAACATTCAGAACGATCGGAATCGACAATCTGTAGTAAAATAATTTTAAATTTAATTTAAAGTCTCATTGAATTGAAATTCCAAATCACTTACTATATTAGCAAAGAATGAATCCTCTTTAACTTGTTCCTTGGGTATGGTAAATCTACGTATCAATTTATCGGTCTTCAAATCAAATACTACTATAGCATTATCGGTGATTTGTTTACCTTCACCCAAAATATCTGCTAAACCAGTATCCAAAACCCACAAACGATCACATTTATCAGCTTGTATACGGAAAGTGGAAATGATGGTGGAATTATCTTTTAATTTGTAAGTACTTTCCTCTGGTAACTTATTGGCTTCCCAGCTGGGGTAGGGTATAAGTTTAGGAGATTTATCTTTGGAATTTAAATCCACATAATTTAAAGTTGAAGCAATGCCGGATTTCCATCTGAAAAGATAAATGAAAATAAAAATTAATTTTTATATTTGTTTGTTAAATAAAAAATGTTTCTCAAAATTTTTAAGCAACATTTTCGTCAAAATATTTAAACATTTTAAATTGGCAACATATTTTATTATATTTTTTGAAATCATTCTGTAATTTTGGAATTATTGAATATTTTTTATTGAAATTTCACATGGATAATCTTGAGATGATTTTTGATTGATATAAAATAGTATAAGATCTTGGTGGTTTTAAGGTACGAGAAATAGAACTCCAAAGTTGGTAACCTCGGATACATATTTGTTAAATCGCTAAAATTTATTTATGACTTTAATGAAAAATAAATAAATAAATGTAGATAGTCCTTGTAATTCTCTACTAAAATATGTATAAGATATATTTATTAGTTTAAGAGATATTTAGAACAAATATTTACCTATTTTCAAATATGGTTTCAATCAGCTTTTTTAGATTTTGTAGCTCAAAAAAAAAAAAAGGCCAGTTTTTTGAAGGGGCCCAAGTTTCAGTTAATTTTAAACGTTTTGGGTAAACTATTTATAGAAGTATTTGGTATCATTGGAAAGGAAATTACTTGAAAAATAATTTATATACTTGAAAAAATTATTTAAACTAAATTTCCTTAATATTAATTTCAAAAAAGCTTAAAATTTTATTTTTAGCAAAATTTAGTGAAAATATTTTTAATATTTCATCTTCAATAAAATCTATATTAAAAAAGTTATTATCATGAAATCCGTGTATGATATACAAAAAATTGCCCCTTAAACAGAACTATAAACAGATTCCCAATTTTTGTTTACAAAATACCCAAAATTTCTAATCGGGGTAAACTTGATACTTAATTTGAAATTTTTCTTAAAATTAGTCAGTAGTTTTTTATAAGAGGTTTGATCCATTACAAATTTTACAGATATATGGCATATATATGTAGGTATATAATTAAGGCAGTTTTCTTTTAATATTAGCTATGAACATTTTTTTTTCTCTGCAAAAAAAACTCAAGAACATTTTGTTTTAAATATCAAAATTATGATGGAGCTAGAGGATAATTTTCCATTTCCCGGTCCCTTTAATGACTCTGTAATTTTCCAAATCGATTGAAAAACACCTAAAGAATGTCCATGCTAAAAATATTAAGTAGTTCCAGAGTTACAATATTATTTCCTAAAATATTCACTCAACTGCTAAAATGTTTCTTTAATTCTCCAGCAACATTTGCTTCTTCAAAATGTTTAAATATTAAAAATGTTTTTAAATATTAAAATTTAGTGTTGTAAAAATAATAACTTTTATAGAAATTTAATCATCATTTAATAACCATTAAATGAAAAATTGACAATTTGTAAAATGTTATGAAAATGTAAATTTTATTTATGTCAACCAGTTGCTTATGGCAATTTGCAACATTTTGTAAAAATTGACAGCAACATAAATATGATTTTCATTGAGGCTGTATTTTTCATAAATTTATGGCCTAATTGGGACAACTAGTTTTTGGCTATAAATCTTCAAACTGTAAATTACAAAAAGAGCTGTAAGATTTGCATTAGAAAGTGGTTTAAATTCAAAACAACATGTTGCACGAAATGAATGTGGGTCAACAAGTTGATGGATATTTAAGCTACATGAGAGATGAAATTCTTCTAGGTTAAATAAATAAAAACTGAATTTTTTTTCTGACAATCAATTTTTCAATTCCTAAATCCTGTTCGATTCAAGTATAATGTTTCTGCAACATTTTGTTTTTAATTAAAAATTGTAGGTTATGAATTTAATTTATTAATATTCTTCTTGTATGAAAACAAGTTTTTTTATTTGTTGGTAATTTTAATAAAAAATCTCGCCATTCATTAAATTAATAATTATTTCTTTTTAAATACTTTTTTTATTTAATTCGTTTTGAATGCATTCAAATGTCTAAATCGGTTTATTTGAAAAAAAGTGAAACAATTTGATTTGAATTTATTTATTATAAATATTGAATGACAAATCATTAATTTAATTAAATTCTTAAAGCGTAAAAAATTTTATTCCCACAAAATTTAAAAAAAAATAAAAAATGAAGCAACAAAAAATGTTGCCAGATTTTTTAAAATTTTTTCAAAGCGTTTTTAAAACACTAAAGAAAGAGGAAGTGAGTCTCTGTGTATCAATTTCAATTAAAATATCTTTATATCTGTGTGTGTTATGAACTTAAAACACCATCCCGGAAGTATGGGAGCAACCTGTAACATTGGACCTATTATCAATTTCAATAGGTTTGATCCTTGGCACAAAACTGTACCAATTTTTATCGAAGTATCTCTAAAATTGTGACCTGTAGAATGTTTGCAACATTACATGAACAGATAGACAGCCAGTCAGAAAGATGGGCATAGTCTGACCTGAAGTGCTTCTCAAAAAGTTACACAAAGATGGAGATGCATTATTTTTCTTTGTGTTATAAATGCATAGTTTCCAATGTATGAAATAAACATGTTGCTAGATTTTTTATTAAAATCGTGTATAAACATTTTAGGGTTTTTTGGCGATCTTTAAGGAACAGTTTTTAGTTTAAAAATAATTACGTAAACTAGTGATTTTTTATAGGAATGAATTGAATTATTTTAGTTCTTATTTTTTCTTTCAAATGTTGCCAATATTTTGCTAACATATTTATAAACACGTTCCTTCTTCATAATGTTCTAATGGATGTTTTTACTTCCATGAAAAAATGTTACACTTCATTTGAATTTAAAAGAAATGTTTATAAACATGTTGCTTGATCTTTGATAATGCTTATAAATATTAATGTTTAATGTTCCTTTCTAAATGTCTTAAAGCTTGGTTGCATTGTATGTATACATGTTGTCAAATTCTAGCAACATTATTTATAAACATTTTGTATTTTCTACTTTTTAAAAAATTTTTAAAGTGTTTATATAAACATTAATTTCTTTGATATGTTCTTAAAACCTTGGCAAGATTGTAGCTATACATGTTTTAAAAATTCAAGCAACAATATTTATAAACATTTTTTATATTCTTTTTTTAAATATTTTTTAATGAACTCTTAAAAGCAAATTATTATAACTTAACATGTTATTAAAATTCCAGCAACATTGTTTATAAATTTTTTTTTAAATTTTTTGTTAAATAAAAAACGTTTAAATAAAACTTTAGCGTGAAGTCTGTAGCATAAACATTTGATAGAATTTTGTTAAAAAAAATGTTTATAAACATTTTAAGTTTTAAGTGAGTTTTTAATAAAGTTTTAGAAATATGTAGTTGAAACTCTTGCAACATTGTTTATAAACATTTTGTTGGTTTGTGTTTTTAATATTTTTTTTATTATAAAGATATATATTATTATAAAGTTATAATGCCATATCTGTTGTTGCCAGATTTTTGTATAAAATAATGTTTATAAACATTTTCAGTTTTTAAAGTTTTTAAATAAAGTTTTTTAAGTTTAAAAAGGATTAATGGATTTTTTTAATCCAGCAAGTTCTAAGTGCTTTATTTACTATACATGTTGCTTAATTGACAGCAACATTGTTTATAAACATTTTATAATTTTTATTTTTTAAATAATTTTGTTTGTGTGATATCTGTAATATCGTAGTGTGATATCTGTTATATAAAAATGTTGCCAAATTTCGTTTCAAACAATGTATATAAACATTTAAGTTTTAACAGATTTAAAATTAAGTTCTCACATTTACATAGACTTAATGATTTTTTAAATTAAGAAAGTTTTTAATCTTTAGCTACATTGCATATATACATGTTTGCTAAAAATTCCTGCAACATTGTTTATAAACATTTTTTTTTAATTTTTAGTATGTAATTAGTTTTTTTTGCTTTAAAAAAATAAACGAAAAATCGTTTAAAAACAAGCTAAATAATGTTTAATCATGATAATTGCCTTAAGCGAGTGTAATTAGTTGAATTGATTTTGGATGATTTTGTAAAAATCAAATCGTTAATAAATTATAAAATTTTAGTGTTTAACAAACTTAATGTTTAAAATATTTTTAGCCAGAATTTAATTTTACATTTTTGTCCAATAAAACCTCTCCCTGTGGTTGCGGCAAAACTAACAAACAAACGAATATTAACTTGTTCATTTTGTCTGCTTCGATGGGTTTGTGACAAAGTGTCTGACAACCCCAGCTGAATTGGCTTTTAATGTTGCAGATTATAATTCTTCTTGCGTTAATGTCGTTTTAGTCGTATTTTAACCACAATTGCTTAAATTTAATTTTAGTGGTTTTTATTGTTTGAATTTTATTTTTGGAGGTTTTTTTTGGTTCAATGTGGCTTTTTTCAATTTAGTTTCGTTATCTTTGTATTCTTCCATTTAATCTCAGTTTCCTTTATTTGTTTGCTTGAGAATTCTGTATGAGTTTAATTTTTTTAAAATTATATCGGCCAATAAATGAGTGAATGAATGATGGAATGATCGAATGAATGCAGCTGCTATAAAATGCCGTTTGTAAATCAATTTAGTTTTAAAGGTTAAACTTAAATATTAAAGTCTTTTTCACATTCTCATACAAAACAAGTGCTTTATTTTTGTTTTTATTAAAAGTTTTAAAACTTTATTTTATTGTTGTATGAATTATTTAATTGTTTATTTGTTTGTTGCTATAAAATTGTTAATAAACCAGTTTGAAAGTTTATTTATTTTTATTTATTGTGAAATATTTAGTGCAGAATGAAGTTCTAGGAAATTGACGTAATTAAGATAATTTATGTTTAAACAAATCACTTTTTATTCAAATGACAAAATTTTGCATGATTTCAATACTAAAGACTAAAGATTTTAAAGTTACTTAACATGTTTCTACAGTTTAAGCAACATGTTTTGCAAAACATAAATTGCTTGATTAAAGCAACTTTCTTAATGAAGTTATTGTTTTTAGTTTTATGACAAAATTTAGTTCTAATAATTTAAAAGATTTATTACAAATTGTTTGAAAAGAAACTGGTATTTCTATGCAACATTTTCTGATATAAACATGTTTTATACATTAAGCAACATTTTTTATAAAATATTAAATATATTTACTTTGAATAAATGGATTGAATTAACCCGATTTTTTGTTTTATGATTAAAAAGAATTTATATTTAAATAAAACAAAACAAATGTTGTTTGTATAAAATAATATTTTTTAATATCCAGCAACATTTTTCGACAAAAACATTGTTGCAGTTCATAACTATAACTTATATCCTTGTGAATTTTTGTTTACTAGATTTCAATACTTAAGACTTGATACTTAAGTTACTTAATAAGTTATTACAGTTTTAGCAACATGTTTTACAAAACAAGTTGCTAGATTAAAGCAACTTTTTTAATAAGGTTTTTGCTTATTTTAGGTCATTGTTTTTAGTTCTAATAAACTTAAGGATTCATAAAGATCTCTCTAAAAAGAAACTTATTTCTAAGCAACATTTTCTAAAAAAAATATGTTTTTTAAATTAAGCAACATTTCGGCAACATTTTCTGCAGATTCATAGCAGTATTTTCTAAAAAGAATTTATTTTTGTTTAAGCAACATTTTATACACGAAACTGGTTTTACTTGTTAAATAACATTTCAGCAACATTTTCCTTAACAAACATTTTCTTTTAATTAATTGAAATATTTTTAAAAATATTTTTAAAAATATTTATAAGAAAATTATATTTATTGCTGCAAAATTTTGTATAAAATCTTATTTTTTAATGTTCAGCAACATTTTTCAAATTAACATTGTGGCAATTCAAAACTCATATATTTATTTTAATAATTTTCTTAAAGTTTTTACTCAATAATCTTTCACAAATTTAAAATAATTTTTTCATTATTTCAGCAACAATTTTTCATAACACAATGTTGCAATTCTTCTTAGCAACATTTTCCACAAAACATTCCATAATGGTTCCAAGGCAAAAGCAAAGCAAGAAAAATAATTTTATTTCACAAAAAAAATATTTTTTAAATTTAAAGTTTTCTCTCTATAAAATTAATATTTTCTTAAAAGAAATTTTCACTCAAAAAATAAATTTTCACTCAAAATTGAAATTTAATTCAATGAAATTTTTTCCTTAAAAAAATAATCTTCATTCAAGAAATTTCTGTTCAAAATTGAAATTTTTCAAAAAAAAAAAAATCACTCGAACATTTTATTTCACTCAGAATTCAAATTTTCACTCAATAATGAAATTTTTATTCAAAATTGCAGTTTTTAAGAGAAAAATTAAATTTTGAATAAAAAATTTATTTTCCACTCAATATTGAAATGTGTTTTTTTTTTCAAAACAAATTTAATTTTGAGTGAAAAATGAAGTTTCTTTCTTAAAAACGAAAATTTGCTGAATTTTTTCAAAATTATTTTTGTATCAACATTTTTTATAAAATGCGATTTTAAACATTTATTATCCAAAATTTGCTGTCACCCGGTATTTATAAGATGTTGGATCCATTACAAATATTTTTTATGTCTGTAGGTCTTAAATTGAGTTATTTTCTTTTTAATTTTAGCTTTTTCTCTTCAAAAAAACTCCTGAAACAATTCTGATTTCAAAGTAAAGAACTTTCAGAATTTCCAGTTTAATTTTTGGTAGAAGTTAATCTGGAAACTTTGATTTTACTTAAATTTGTATATCAAACTAACAGGGGGTTAACTTAAGAAGTCTATATCAGGTACGAGTTCATGATCGAAGTTATGGGGACTCAAATTATGGAATTTCAGAATTTTAGCATTTTCGATTTCCAAAAAAATAATTCTATAACTTTTGATCGGTTGCTGGGTTTTACAAAAAATTCGACCCAAAACTAGCAAAGGAGTACAGTTATGGAAGCTTTCAGTAGAAAATATTCAGAATTTCCTTGTTTAGGTTTTCTCAGAAAAATAAGTGTTTGGTGAAATGACTTGAAATGTGAAGGAGACTGATATTGAAGATCATGAAGGTATCTTTTATGGGTCCTTCTTGATTTCTTTCTGCAGTTTTTTTTTTGATTAAAAAAAATATTATAATAATTAATTAATAAGTGTGACCTTATAACGATGATTATGTTTCCTTTTATTAGTATATTTTTTGTGTGTTTCAACCCATAGTACTAATTAAAAAAACGATAGAATATTCATATTAAGCGGAAGTAAAGAAGTCTCTAAATATCGTCTAAAATTTAATTTAAAAAAAATCCATTTATTTAAAAAAATTTCTCTTCTTATGAAAGTGACGAAGTTAAAAATTGATTTTAATTTAAATAAATTAAATTTATATTTATTTTGGGGGAACAAATCAAAATCAAAAAAATATGAATTAATTAATAAATTTCTGAAAGAAAAGAAACAAGATTATGATTTTGAAAATAATCAGAATTTGAAAATAAAAAAAAAACAAAAAAGATTGATATATCCGGCTATAACGAATCTTCAATACCCTTCACCACAAATGTGTAGTAACACATACATTCACAAAACGTATACATTACATTTAGTTTTCACAGGAACACTTAATGAGTCATATAATCAGTTATAATTTTGGCTATAACTTTTCTTCTACTGAACCGATTTGGATTTTTTCGATAGTAATAAGGTAAATATAGCTTAATCTTACGGCAAAATTCATTCCAATTTGTTAATTTGTATCTGAAAATTTATCTTCTCTTAATTTTAGATTCTTCCTCAGATATTGGTCTATATCTTTTAATATATTTTATGGATTTTGCTGGATTATTGTGGATGTGAGCGTGTCAACAACAGACCGACAGACGGACATAGCTTAATCGACTCAGGTTTTGATTTGATGTAAGAACATACATATTCATTATGGGATCCGAAATGATTCCTTCATAGTGTTACATAGGGAATGACATAGTTAATATACACTCTTCACTACAAGTGATGATGGTGGGTATTAAAATAGGAATTTGAAAATCAAGAATAAATAAAATATTCTGGGAATCAACATATTGAAAAAAAAAAATCCCCCAATAATTATAGATAATAATTTAAATAAATTAAAAATTTTGAAAAAAAAAAACAAATCATATTTATGACGTCAAAATTAAAAAAATGATGACATTAAAAAAATATATAAATAAAATAAATTAATAATAATTAGAAACTATAAAAAATAATACTTTTAAAAACAACCAATAAAACCTAGTTATTTAATACTAAAATAACACTTAATGAAATATGCATTAACTAAACAACAATTAATTAAATTAAACATTAACTAAACGTCAAAAGTTATTTATAAATTTATTAAAATAAAGAAAACTTAATAATTGAAATAATTTTCTCTTACCTTGGAACTGTAATAAATAATTTATTATTCCATCTCTCAAGACCTAAAGGTAAATTATTTTCCACAACATAATCTCCTGATTTAATGGCTGCCTTTTCAGCCTCTTCATTGGGCCATTCGAAGGCCAATTGTTTCCAATGGAATTTTTCTTCTAATTTTGCTCGAACAACCACAATTCCCACACAAAATATGGTTAAAATTATTAATAATTTCATGTTTCTTTTCTTTTCTTTTAATTTGAAAATTTGTACTCCCAAAAAAATGTTAATTTCACTTTTTTCGTTTTATTTGCTTTGTTTCACTTCACTAAACGTTCGATAAAAACGGTTGTTACTTTCAAGACCGTCTGGTTAATACTAACAATTCTTTGGAACGATGTAAAGCTTTTTATTTTAAACTTAAAATTCGTTTAAGACAAAAAGAAATCAAAGCTTAAATTAAAAATAAATTAAAGAGAGTGAAAGAGAGAGAGATACAGAATAAGAGTAAAAGAAATAATTAATATTGAGTAAAGATCAAAACAGGTAAACAAGATATAAAAAATGTTGCTGGGAGGTAATAAACATGTTGCTAACTTTTGAACGGTTGATCAACTAAAACAGTAATAGAGCACTGTAGTATATTAACCTTGTCTACATCACAAAAGAGTTCCATGGAAGGAGCTCGTTTGCATCAAAGGTGAAATCTAATTATTTGCTGTTGAAGTTTCAACTTTCGAAATGTTGCTCTTTCAATTTTTTAGAAATAAATCTGTAACTTAAAATCGATTGGTTGGATTTACACAAAATTGATAATAAAATTAGCAGAGGAGTACAGCATTATATTTTTGGAAGATCAAACCGCATACAAGATCCAAAGACAAAGAAATGTGGATTCAAAGTAGAGAATTTTTCGAATTTTGCAATTTTGGTTTTCTCAAAAATAAATCTGTAACTTTAGATCAAGAATTGAATTACAGCTTTATAACTCTGAAAGTCTACACTACATAAGAGGTCCATGGATGTAGTTGTGGCGAATCAACTTTTGTCAATTTTGCAATTTTTGAAATATTAAAGAAATTTATATAAAATTTGTTTTAATGAGACCTGAGGTATTTTCGTATCAGGTTGAACAGGTTTCTCTTTCAGGTTAGGACCATAGTCGTTGGCCCTTCAAAGTCGTTCACTTTGAGTAAGAAGATCTTTTGTAAATTTACAAAAAATTTATTTATTCATTAAACTTAAATGAAATAAGTGAAAAGAAAAAAAAGTTTTTATAAACATGTTGCGAGGGAATGTAATTGCAACATGTTGCAATTGAAATATATGACCCTTTTTGGACTCATAAAAATGAAATTTATAATTTATTTTTCGAAAATTTTGAATTCAAATATTTTTGAAAATTTTTTAAATATTTTTCTTATAATAAAAAAGTCATTAAACGAATTGAATTTAAATTAAAAAAGTAAATTTAAAAAAATATTTAATTAAATAAAATAATTCAATGTTTTTACACTCATAAAATTGAAATGATTTTTTAATTTACATGAAGAAAATTGAAATAATTTATGAATAAATAATTTTTAATGTTAAAATTATTAATTTAATTTTAATTTATTTCAAACATGTTTATATTTAAATATTTTCCAAAAAAGTAAACAAAAAAAACTTAAAAATTTTAGCTTAAAAATATTTTATCAACATTTCTCTTTGCAACATGTTGCTTGAAAATAAAAAATTTAAATTCTTTAATCAAATATTAAATTCTTTAATCAAATATTGAATTTTTTAAATTTATATTATTGCATTTTTATTATAATTTTGGTTTAATAAAGCAGCACGTGAATTCCTTTTAAGAAAAATTTGATTTTTTAACTTCGTTTGTGTCAATAAATTATTAACGATTTTTATTTTTAACACAAGGAAACTGTTTTAAATATCGAGTTTTAATTTATGAAAAAACTTGATTTAATAAACAAATAATAACAATAATTTTATAACAAATCAAAATATTATACAACGTGTATGAAACAAAATGTCAGTGACTGAATTAATAAAGACATTTTAGGTAAAAAAAAAAAAAATGTGAAACTATCGAAGAGTCCTGGAACTGGACTATACTTAAAACTGTTCTATAAAAGAGATTATAAAGGATAAACTAGTCTATCGATCAGACTATAAACTAGTCTATCGATTAGACTATAAACTAGTTTAGCGATCAGACTATAAACTATAAAATAGTCTATAAATCAGACTATAAACTATTCTATAAATCAGACTATAAACTATTCTAAAGATCAGACTAGAAACTAGCTTATAGTTCAGATTAGAAACTAGAATATAGATAAGACTATAAACTAATCTATCTATCAGATTATTAACTAGTTTATTAGCTATAAATCAGAATATAGTCTATAGATCAGCTTATGAATTAGTCTTTAGATCAGATAATAATCTAGTCTTTTGATGTTTTAATTTTTTTCTAATATTTTTCATTATAATTTCTAATAATCACATTTTTATATTAATTATATTTTAATTATTATTTATTTTTTTTCAAAAGTGTGCAACACATTTATTTAATTATTAAAAATACAAGAAAAAAACAACAATAATTTTAATTTTTATGTACATAAAAATTTTAATGCATTTAATAACCTTTAAGGCCTTTTAAAAATATATATAATAATTTTCATATCAGATTTATTTTGGTAAGAAAAAAAAATTAAATAAAATATTTTAAATATCAATTGAAAATAATTATTTAATGACTTTTTCTTGTTTTTTGTGTTGAACATAAATTAAATATTTAAAATCATTTAATTTAATGTAAATACCACACACACATATTTGTGTATTTTTAAATTAAAATTAAAATACATTTTAAATACACAAAAATATAATTAAAATATATCGAGCGAAAAAATAATGTAATTTATTGATTAAATGTTGCGATGCAACAGAATTAAAACGATAAGCGTTAAAACTATTCTAGTTAGAATTTTAAACAAGTAAGAATGCTATATTAAGCGAAGTGAAGTAATGTTTCGTATACACACACACTCAAAGACCTTTGCAATATATACTAGTTTTTTTTTAATATAATATAACATAAAATAAAATAAGTTATATTTTTGACTAACATTTTTTTCTACTGAACTGATTTTGATAATTATGATGAAGGTAATGAAGTACATATAACTTCATATTATGGCAAAAATCATTCAAATTTGTCGATTAATTATTGATAATTTTATGAGAGTTTTTGCTTGAACTTTAGACATCGGTCTATATCTTTTAATATACTTAATTTTGGTTTTGCTGGTTTTAAATAGGAATCTTCTAAAAACTACAACAAATACTCCGGCCAAATTTTATTGACCTCTGTCAATTATTGATTTGATGCAAGGAGTATATACATTACGGTGTCTGAGATGATCCCTTTTTAGAGTTATACTCGGAATGACAAAGTTATTGTATCCTCTTCATTTCTTATGAAAATGAAGGGTATAAAAAGGATTTTTAATTTATTTAATTTTCTATTTATTTTAAGAGTCTTTTATATTTTAATTAATTTTATTTATTTTACATTTAAAATTCAGTATTAAATTAGTTTTTTTAAGTTTTTATTTATTTTAATTTATTTCTATTCATTTTGAACAAATTCTTATTAAAAACTTATTTATTTATTCTATTACCTTAATTACATCCTGTGGTTTGTCGCTTAACGTTTTAATTCTATTTATTAACAGTAATAACCACCCACTCTCACTCTCTTTACTACGTTAAACTCATTTGTAAACAAAACACAAGAAAAACACCGTATAAAATACATTAGTATGAAAATATGTGTTTGTTTGGAATTTTGTTTTGATTTTTTATTGCTAAAATAAAAGTAACAACAACATTAATACACAAGAACAAAACACTCCAACACACTGTTAACGAAAGTGTGAGAGTGCCACTCATACAGTTGTTCATTGACACGATTGATGGCCATCTTTTTTGAAAAAAAATGAGAGTTTATTTTTGTTATTGTTTTTAACATTATTTTGGAGGGTTTGTGATGATTGTTTTTTGGAGGGTGAGTGTATGTGGATGTTATGCTTTAGTTATTGTTGTCAAATTGTAGTAATACAAAGCAGATAACAGTAAATAATGATAATTGTAATAATAATGATGTTGTTGTTTTTTATATTATGGTTTTTGTCTAGGGTTATTATTTGTATTTTTTGTTTTAAACTATAATTGTGCAGTGAATCATAAATTGATTTCCGTTACTAATGAAGAGATTTTTTTGTTTTTATTATTAGAAAAAAAAGAGTTGTATTTGTTTTTGTTTTGTGTGTATTATAATAAATAGAGTATTTTATGGGATTTTATTTATAATAATTATGATATAAATTTGGTTTTCAAACAATTTGTTATTATTTAATAAATATTTTTTTATACCCTCCACCACCATACGTTGTGTAGAGAATATATTAACTTGGTCATTCCGTGTGTAATGCTAGGATGGAATCATCTTTCATTGCCAGACCTCAATGAAATTTAAAGTGTATTTGTTATGGTCCCTAGAAGTATCCTATTTAACTTGCATTTGTGGTGAAGGATATTGAAGATTCGACATAGCTACATTTTTTTTATTTTACGCTAGAATTATTTAGGAATTTTTGTGTATTAGAAAAATAGACTGAAATTAAAAAAATATCATATAAATAAAATTTATAAAATTATATTGTATAATAAAATTTATAATTATTTGTTTTTGTTTTTGCCATATTATTACATTCATTAGTTGTTTTAATACAGTAATATTTTGCCAACAATTAAATAATTGTCATCTCTTGTTGTTGATTTTATTTGAATGTTTTGTCATTTGAATGATTTAATAATTTTTAACCCAAATATTTTGGGATTTCCGGTTTCAGTTAAGATTTAAAATTAATAAATGAAAAATAGTGTAATACAAGAGATATTATAGAGTAAAACTGTATTTTAAGTTCTTTACATCGAGTCAGATAAAAAAATAAATATAAATTAATTATTACAATATGGATATCAAATAATAAAGAAAAATCTTGACAATTTTTTAAAATTATTTATTTGTATCACCCAGGATAATAAAGTGAAGAAATTTCCTTTACAAAAATTTTTTCTTTAAATTTTTAAAGAAAATTTTGGGAATCAAAGAGGTTAATTTCACTTTAAGTAGTTCTAAAGTTATAAAATAATTTCCAAAAATTTTAAATATTTTTATCATTTTCCGTTAATGAAATGAATAATAAAATTGAATTGAATTGCGATATTTATTTAAAATATAATGTATACAAATTTGTCCCGGAATAAAAAATCACAATACCTACGGTGGCCAACTTTGCGGAGTAACCGACTTTGCCCCTGACTAGGAAGGGACGTATAATTCTCCAAATCAATTCGGAAATAACGCAGCTCTAAACATGAAAAATTTTGTTAAAATAGCTCTAACGCTTCAATATCATTTATATAATAAGCAATTGTTGGGAAAATTCTTTTAATTTAAAAAAATTATTAATAAAATTATAACGAATTAAAAATACGAAATATTTATTTAATTAAAAATTTTCAGCAGTATTAACAACATATTTTTAATTTAGTTTAAGCCGGAAACTGTCATAATTAATAACTCATACAATAATGTCTGCTGTTATATCCGTTTTAATATCAATAAATACAACAACAATAATAAAAATAATAACACAAAAGTATAAACAGGTGAATATGTAAATCTTTATATTAAATACAAAAGAATTTTAATTTAATTCACAATAAAGATAAAAATAAATTTTAACAAAAAAATTTTAATGAAATTTAATATAATAAAATTTATGTGTGTGTTAGAATAAAAAGAAAATTTCTTTAGATTTACTGCTTTTTTCATTTCTGTACGAAAATCCTGTAATCCTCAGGTTCCTCTTTAATGTGTAATGTAAGCAAAACCATGTAATAAAATGTTTGTCATATATAAAATTGGTTGCACAGTGTAATCAAATCGAATTTTTTGTTGAAAATAATTCAATAATTTTTGAAGAGATATCAAAAGACATTTCACATGATTAAAGCTGACATGTTTTCAAGTTGTTGTGGAGGTGTAAAAACGCCTGTGTGGCCAAGAATGTAAACGTTGACCCCACAAAGTTGATCACTTTGATTATAATGATTTTAAAAAAAATTCGCCAAAAATTCATTTATGAATTGGAATAAAAGAAATTTTGTATGTAGATAGTCCTTGGAAATCTTTATATAAAAATACTTACATGTATAGGTTATCTCCTATAGTTTTGGAGATATTCCGGACAAAATAATTTTTAAACTTATTTTCACTTATGTATTTTTACTCTTTTTTAGTTAGCGGGCTTAATATAAGTCCCAAAATTTTATGAAAACATGTTCTAAATTTCCCATAAAATTCTCAAAAATATTGCTTAAATAACCATATTAATATATAAAACCGTTAAAAAGTTATTTTAATCTGAAGTTGAAACTTTGAAAAACAACGAATATTTTGGGATTTTTCAAAAATGGTGGCAACATTTATTCACTTGAAGTTTATAATTTTGTTATTGTTTAATAAAGAAATCTTAACACAAATTTGTGCAATTTTTATTTGGATGAATTGGGGGCAAATATATGCCCACAAGCCCTTGCTAAAATCGGTTAATTTTAAAAAATGAGCTTTTAATTCGTTTGTTGAATTCTTTAATTAAAAGTTGGAATTATTCTTAAATTATCCTCACTATATAGCTACATATGTAAGGTAACCACTTAAAGAATATTTTCTGCCGGACGCGCCTTATAATGACAGAATTTCCATTTCAGTTGAAAAAAGTTATATTCTTAAAACCGATTTACACGGATTGAGATTTTGGATATTTTCGCATAGAAAAGTGGGAATATTTTCAATTCTCAAATTTGTGGACAAGTTCATATACATCATATTAAAAATTAAAATAAATACCGTTATTTGTTTTGATTTTATTAAAGTTTAAACATTAATTATATTTTTCAAAAAAACGCAAAAATTCAATATTTTACGTTTTTCATAAATTTTGATCATCAAATCATATTTCACTTACTTATTTTTTAAAAATTGTGAATCTCTAATTTCCAACGATTTCATAGATACCAAATAATTATATCAGAAGTTGATACCTTGTCTAATACTCATACCTAAACTAGGCTTTCTCTAGCCAACTTCAGCAATTTTCCATACGATATGTTGAACTTTGGAGTACCACCGACTACGTCCCTGAACAGATATTTTCCTCTTTTTTTCCTAAATCAACGAGAAATTACTTTAGCTTTAACCATCTGAAATTTCAGTTTAATATATGTAGTACTTCAAAAGTTACAGAATGATTTCCAAAAGAACGTTTGGACGTCATACTGTGTTTTGGTTATTTACGAAAGCAAGAGATTGTGAGCGCATTGTACTCATTTACTTAAATAGTGACAAGAAACCTCATTTATGTTTTATACTCAACAAACAAAAACAGTTATACTGAAAACATGTAAGAAGCTATAGCCGGTCAAACCCGACTATATAATACCCTACACCACATTGTTGGTTATATAATTTCTAATTTATTTTTAAAAGTGCAGCAGTTTGTTATGTGCATTTTATATGGGTTTTTTTGGAGCTAGAAGAAATTATATGCCGACCCTCGTAAAATTTTGAACATCGATTTCTGCTTATATTTATCTAAATTTGTTATATGTGAGATTTAAGCCCTTCAAAATGATATATGGAAGGGTAGTTATATGGATCAAATGATAAATAATGAACCGATCCTCGTATAGTTTAGCACATCCGCTTTATATTAAGTACTTTTTTGATCTTAAAATCCATTCTGGGAGTAACATTTATAAACCACCTATGATGGTGTAGGGTATACAAATTCACGCATTTCTAATAAATGAGTTCAAAAAGTTCCTTAAAATCCCAATAAAAACTCTTTTTAGCAGAAATTTTAACAGAAACTTTAACACACACACTCGTTTTCAATCTCTTTAACATTATTTGAGTCAAAAGCAGCATACAAACATGAATAATAATGTAAACTTGTCAACTACAACAACATCATACTATTTAACAAATACAATAGAAGAGGAATAAATGAATGAATGAAAAGAAGAAGAGTAGAATTGTCAAGTATCTATATGAAATGATAATGTATGATGGTGTATGTGTGTGTGTGTGTGTGAATAATAATAAAATCATGATTGCCAACCACATTGAATATGAATAACAACAACTTAACGGTATAATATTATATATATAACAGTAAAAGCTAAAAAGAAAAACAAAAATTAAAAGAGTAATTTTAAGAAGAGTATGAGAGCAGGAGGGAGTTTAAATAAAAAATGGAGTATAATAAGAAAGAGTTGTTATTGTTGTTGTTGCTGTTGCTGTTAGTAAAGTGTAATAAGAGGAAGTCATTTGTAAAGGAAATAATGTTGTATGAAAGTTATCTTTAGCTACTTACTTATTATTTACTATAATATAACTCTGTCTCTCACTCTCTCTCGCTCTTTCTTTTTTGTAAGATAATAAAAAAATAAAGAGTATTTATGGGATACAACAAATTAATAAAGTGGAAAAATAGTTATTCAAAAATCAAATAAACATTTTTGAATAATATTTTTATGATAAATTAATAAAAGATTCTCAAAGAGGTGAAATTGTCACTAAAAATAAAAAGTGACTAAAAGTTTATTTTCACTAAAAACTTTCACACACTAGAAAGTGAAATTTTCACTAAAAAGTGAAATTTTCACTAAAAAGTGAAATTTTCACTAAAAAGTGAAATTTTCACTAAAAAGTGAAATTTTCACTAAAAAGTGAAATTTTCACTAAGAAGTGAAATTTTCACTAAAAAGTGAAATTTTCACTAAAAAAGTGAAATTTTCACTAAGAAGTGAATTTTCACTAAGAAGTGAAATTTTCACTAAAAAGTGAAATTTTCACTAAGAAGTGAAATTTTCACTAAAAAGTGAAATTTTCACTAAGAAGTGAAATTTTCACTAAAAAGTGAAATTTTCACTAAAAAGTGAAATTTTCACTAAGAAGTGAAATTTTCACTAAAAAGTGAAATTTTCACTAAGAAGTGAAATTTTCACTAAAAAGTGAAATTTTCACTAAGAAGTGAAATTTTCACTAAAAAGTGAAATTTTCACTAAGAAGTGAAATTTTCACTAAAAAGTGAAAATTTCACTAAGAAGTGAAATTTTCACTAAAAAGTGAAATTTTCACTAAGAAGTGAAATTTTCACTAAAAGTGAAATTTTCACTAAGAAGTGAAATTTTCACTAAAAGTGAAATTTTCACTAAGAAGTGAAATTTTCACTAAAAAGTGAAATTTTCACTAAGAAGTGAAATTTTCACTAAAAAGTGAAATTTTCACTAAGAAGTGAAATTTTCACTAAAAAGTGAAATTTTCACTAAGAAGTGAAATTTTCACTAAAAAGTGAAATTTTCACTAAGAAGTGAAATTTTCACTAAAAAGTGAAATTTTCACTAAGAAGTGAAATTTTCACTAAAAAGTGAAATTTTCACTAAGAAGTGAAATTTTCACTAAAAAGTGAAATTTTCACTAAGAAGTGAAATTTTCACTAAAAGTGAAATTTTCACTAAGAAGTGAAATTTTCACTAAAAAGTGAAATTTTCACTAAGAAGTGAAATTTTCACAAAAAAGTGAAATTTTCACAAAAAAGTGAAATTTTCACAAAAAAGTGAAATTTTCACAAAAAAAGTGAAATTTTCACAAAAAAAGTGAAATTTTCACAAAAAAGTGAAATTTTCACAAAAAAGTTAAATTTTCGCTAAAAAGTGAGATTTAAAATGTTCCCTAAAAAGTGAAATTTTCATTAAAAAGTTAAATTTTCACTAAAAACTAAAATTTTCAATAAAAAGTAAAATTTTCCCTAAAAAGTAAAATTTTCGCTAAAAATAAAATTTTCCTTAAAAAGTAAAATTTTCGCTTAAAATAATTTTTCCCTAAAAAGTGAAATTTTATCTAAAAACTGAAATTTTTACTAAAACGAAAATTTTCCCTACAAAGTTAAATTTGTCACTAAAGAGTCAATTGAGTTAATTGAAAAAGTGAATTTTTCACTTTTTTCACAAAATTTTTATTAAACAGAAATTTTCATAAAATGCGAAATTTTCATAAAAAAATTAACAATTTGAATTTCTTCACCCCTCAAATTTAATAAAAAAAATTATATTTCACCACAAATGTTTTTTACATAATCCACAAATTATCATCTCTTAAACAAAAACTTAATAATTCACCTAAAATATCTTTCACCGCAAAATTCAAAATTTTACCTCAAGTTTTATCCTTCATAACAAGTTCTGTATTTTACCTGAAATTTCACTCCTAGAAAATTAATCACTTTAAACATGTAATTCATCACACATTTCAATTTTCACCACAAACTTATATTATATTATACCACAAGCTACGAATTCCACCACAATATTTATATTTTATCTATAATCTATTTTCTCCACTAAACGCTTTTTTTTACTAATAATCTAGTTTTTCACCACCGAACCATTTTTCCCATTAAACTTACTTTTTTGCTGATATTTTGAAAATTGTTTTCCCATTTTATACCCTACATCACCGTGTTTGTGCTGTATAAGTATAAAGTTCAATACAGTTTCGCTTTTTAGGTCGATTTAACAATGTCCATCCATCTGTCTGTCGGCCCGTCCGGCTGGCTGTCCATGTTAACGTTATGAACTCAACAAATCGCAATTTTTGAGATATCATGTTAAAATTTTGTAAATATTATTATATTGACCCAAGGACGAAGCCTTTTGAAATTGACTATGTTCAGTCCATTATTTCAGGTACCTCCCAAAAAAATTTTAAATATAAAGCGATGTAAACAATATTTGATAGAAATAAGTCTAATGATATTCTAAATCGATGTGGAAAATTATGCGAGGGCCAATCCATTACTTCTCATAGGTGCCATATAAGTCCCCTTCTAAATAATAGTTTTTGAGGGCATAAATCTTACATATACGTTGGTATTTTAATAATATCTGGTTAAATGAAGATAAATAAAAGCAAAAAACGATGTTCAAAATTATACGAGGGTCCATCCATAATTTCATTGAAGCGTTCATTTAATCCCTCACAAATATTCATTTTAAAACGCATAAATTCTGCACACTTAAGAATAAATCAGAAAAAAATGTACGACGGTCGATCATTACTTTTACGAAACTATCATTATGGGGTGTAGGGTCGAGATAAACCGACCATAACATTCTTACTTGTTTATTTCATTCTTTTGAGGGACTTAACTTAGAATTTGAGTTCTTAAGACTGAATTCTACAAACAAGAATTAATTTCAAACTACAAAAACAATGAGTTAAAGTCACGAATTTCCATCTTTTTCCCTTCTCCATTTTTTAATGTCACATTATTCCCTTTTTGTCAGTTTTTTTGTTAAATGACAAAAGAATAATAATGTTCTTCCTTAATAAATGTCTTGTAAAGGAAACGACAAAAACTACAAGAAAAATAATTTGTGGGAAAACGAAGGAAAAAAAAACAGCGGAAAAGAGAAAAATAATAAAAAATGAAGTAAGAAAATAATTGTTTAAATATGTTAAAATAGTGAAAATAATGTTAAATAGGAAAACATTTATTATTGACAAAGAATTATTATTGTTTTTCTCTTTTTCCAAACAAAAGAACAAATTAAAGGTTAAAGATAAGTGACCACTTAAGTGAAGGAAATAAAAGTAGAAGAGGAAGATGAAATAAATATATATGAAAGTAATTGAAGGCTAAAATAAATTATCATGAACAAAAACTAAAAAAAAGAGAGGAGAAAGAGAGAAGAAAACATTTCTTAACAATAAGTTGAATATAAATTATTGCCAATAACAGAGTAAAGGATTCCAATTGAATATTAAAATATAAATTTCCAAGAATCAATTATGGCACATACACACACATGTACACAAATACATAAATACCTATTCACATTGTATGAGTGAGTAGTTTGCAGATGTATGTGTGTGTGTGTTATTATAAGTAAAACTAACATAGTTTGTGGTTTTATTGTTAACACATAAATTCTATATGAATTTACACACACACATACATATATGTAATAGAAACGATATACACTGAAATATATTGCTTTACATACACTTCAGTAGATTTAAGAGATTCTGGTATCAAAATGTTTGAAACTTTTGAAAGATAATATTATTTAACAGCGATTTCTTAAATTTTGATGTCATTCAATAGTAAACATATTGAAATTAAGGTAGACAACAAATTAGATCCAAAACTTTATAAATATGGGCGTGGCATAATGTTAAATAAAGATGTTTTATGGCATTTTATATAATTAAAAAAAAATAAATTGTTCAAAAGTAAATTCTAATTAATGGCAAACTATTAATGATAATTAGCCGATTTTTTCCTTTGATATAGTAGGGTGATAACTGACTTTCAGTGATGATTACCATAGCACTGTACAATTTACACCCACTGTATTATTAATTAATTCAAGAAAGTACTTTATTTTACACAAATTTTATGTTTACGGCAATAGAACTTTTAAATATCAAAGGAGATTTATTAACTTTTTTACCAAAGGAAAGCTATAAGGGTACACTTTTATTTCATACATTACAGTATCATTAAGATTATTTTGTTATCAAATTTTTTTCGTCATGTTTTTAATTTTATTCCAATTTAAAGTTAAGTGAAGAATAACTTCTAAGAGTGAAAAAGGATTAAACATATTTTTACTGTCAAAGGAAAGTTTATAAGAATTCCATTTCCTCTCATATACACTTTAAAACCTATTTAAAAGCGTCTTTAAAGCTCATTTTCTATTTGAATGAAAATACTCTTTGAATGTTTTCAATAAAAAAATTTGTCATCAAGTTTTTGGACGTCATTTTGAAGTTGTCATAATGAAATATAAAATTTTGACGCCAATCAGTTGTAAACATATTGAAAGTAAAGTACACCAAAAATTGTTTAAAAATATGGAAAATTGTGGACATGGTAGACTCTTAAAGTCATGTACTCTATTTAAAATTTTAAATTTTTTAAAATTTTAATTGAAGTAAATTATCATAACTTGAAAACTGTAAATGATAATTAGTCAATTTTTCTGCTCTTATCTCTAAAGAATATTTGTCTTTCGGAAATGATATCTTATATTATTGTCACTTTTAACTCCGTCAAAAATGTGGCCATACGCTCTATCAAAAAACTGGCCACTTAAAAAATATTATTTTTTTGTTAAGTTCTCAAATCGAAAAGCTGGAATCGTTCTTAAATTATTCATAACATAAAGCTATATATGTGAGATAAACACTCTAAAGTATATTCTGCCGGTCGTTCCTTGTTATGACAGGAAAATCATTTCAGTGAAAAAAATCAAAGAACATGATATATACGGATTGAGATTTTGGGTATTTTCGCATGGAAAAGTGGGAATCTTTTTAATTGCCTGCCTCAGGACAAGTTCATTTACATAATATTAAATTGTTAATAAATATCGTTATTCATTCCGATTTTATTAAAATTTAGAAATTTCGGTACAAAAAAAAAGCAAAATTATTTCCAGGAAAGTCGATTTGGACTCACTATGCAAAGGCAATTAAATATAAACTTAATATGGTTTCAACTAACATGTCTTTGAGTTGATATGAAGAAGTACAGACTTCTAGCTGATTAGATGACTGTAGGGTCACTCTCCAAAGTAGGGCATCCTCGATATGTTGATTTTTTCGGAAATAATTCCGTTACTTCGGAATACTTCGACATAAATTTTGAACTTCGTTCCAAATTTATGTCGTTCGGTCTACCAATTTCCCTTATTTACCATATAATTCCATTAATAACTTACACATTTCTATATTTAACATACATTTTACTATAATGACTTATTTAACAGAAAGTTTTACGCAGATCAACCTACAATTCCTCATAGTTGGTCTCAGTATATTATAGGTTGTAAAGTAGTTGGATTCAACCATCTATTCTAGATGTTATTACCGTATAATTAAAAATATTAAGTTTAACACATTAAACAAAATAAGTAAAGTTCAATTTTAGTCTTAAATTTCTGAATAACTTTTGAACTGATTCTTTGTAATAGAAATCATAAAAAAAGTTTGAAATGTTATCTATACAACAAAGAAATAAATTTTAAAATATTTCTATGCATTGAAAAGTTATGGACTTTTTAATAACTTTTTACAATAATTGTTTTCTTTTGCGTTTATAGCAATATTCCACTGTAATGAATAAACAATATGTAATAAATATTAATATAAAGAGATCAGTAAAAACTATAAATTACTATTTCTCACAAAATAAGTACTGGAACTAAAAAAGAAAATAAAAATATTTAAGTGCTTTTATAATTATATGTGCCAGTGTATATATATATTCAGTAAATGATATATGTAAATGCTGTAGTTTAACTAAAATTTTGTTTACTAATAACAAATGATTTTACATTGAGTTATATTGAGTAAATAGGTGTGAGTGTGTATAAGTGTGAGTATGTGTGGATGTGTGTGTGTGTGTGTGGTTTTGTTAGTGCTAATTGCATTAAATAAACCAAACACATGGATTTAACTCATAACAACAAGCATTTAATCAACAAAACCACAAAAGACATGCAATATTTTACACACACACACACATACACACACCTATTTACATATTTACACATACTTACACAACAAAATGTGACATCTTCTATAAGTGATTTTCATCTGAATTGGACAAAAAAGTATCTCCTTTTAAAACTCTCGGAAACCGATCTTTTAAAGATCGTAACAAAATGTTTACTTAAACCATAAAGCAATTTTTAAAATAATTCTTATATAATGTTTTTCATAGATTTTTAGGTCGGTCACAAGCAAAATTTAAATATATCTTTCCAAGAAAGTTTATAGGACAATTTTTGTTCAGATTGTTTTGGACTCACTTTTTATTTTCAACATGAGATGCGGAAAGACAGATGGAAATTATTAATTTCACTATAAATTAATTTCTGTTCAAAATTTCTAGTATGGAATCTTAATTTAAAAACTGGCTTATTTTTAATGTTAATGTTAAGTTCTTTTTTGGTTCCAATATTTTTTTTTGGATTCACAGAAGATATGAGGGAGACGGAAGGACAGACGGACATAATTAATTTCATTATGAATTTGATGTATTCAGTAATTTTTTCTAATGGTAGTTTAAATCAATAATTGTTTTGATTTCTATGATTATTTAAAAAAATAGTAAAGCTTTTCAAAAACAAAAATGTTTAAAGCCAAAGATCTTTTGATCTCATTTTTTAATTTGAATATGTAAAACGGAAGGACAGACGGACACAGTACTTTTTAGTATGAATTTTTATAAAAATCAAATATTGAATATTTCGACATCTTAAATTAATAACTGTCATATTTTTATGTATTGAATTTATTTCTTAAATTTCATAAATGAGTTTTTGGTGAACTTTAAAAATTTCACGAAGCTGGCTAAATTTGGTGATTCACTGACTACGTTCTTGACCAGATAACGAAGTGTACTTTTCCATGTCAACTTGAATATACTTCACTAAGATCTCCATCGGTTCAATAGTAAAAGTATAATAATTCAAATCAATTTGGACACTCTGTGTGCAGTTTATTTGTTTGTAAACTTGATATAAACAAAAGCTTAATGTTATGAAATCCTAAATTAAAATTTATTGAACTACTTAAATTAAGTTTTATTAAAATTTAAGACCCAAAACGAGTGTTAAATTTTTTTTCGGTCTCTTTGTTGAAATGAAGGTTAAAGTTATATTCAGTTATGTCGAATCTTTAATACCCTCCATCATAAATGCCTGAAAGTAAATACGTTATATTTTGTACATACTCACCCACACATATACACACAAGTGTGTAAACCATATAACTGTTTTCTTAAATACAATACAGGAACACTATAACTTCCTTTCTACTGAACCGATTTTGATAAATTCTGCAAAATTTCTAATTAAAAGTTTCACGAATTTTTTTGTTGGGACTTAGAGATTGCCTCAGATATCGGTCTATAACTTTTGATATACTGAACAAATTTTGCTGATTTAAAATGAGAAATTTCTCAGGCAAATACTTTGGCCAAATTTCATTTAGCTCTGTCAACTATTGTGGATGTGAACGTGCCAAAAACAGACGAACAGACACAGCTAAATCGACTCAGATTTTGATTTTATGCAAGAATATATATTAATTATGGATCTGAGATGATTCCTTCTAAGCGTTACAAACCGAATGAAAAAGGTAATATACCCTCTTCACCACTTGTGCTGGTGGAGGGTATAAAAATTAATTAAATTTCTTATTTAACCTCTAAATTTTGATCACATTATAAAATCACTCACGTTTAATACAAATTTAAAATATTTCTCTTTTACTCTAAATACATTTGAAATCACTAAATCATTTCTGGTTTCAATTTTTAGTGATTTATTTAATTGTCTAACTAATCGTTACTTTTCAACTTAAAATATCTATTAAAACCTTCCTCTAACTATAAAATGTAAATAGAACAAGTCACGTATTTGTCAGCGGTTTGTGTGTGTGTGTATGTGTGTAAAGTAGTTGAAATGTTGATAATTTGCAATTCAAAACTAAAACTAAAACTGAAAACCTCCATTTGGGTGCACAAACATGATCATCATGCCACAGGCAAGTTTAAGTGTACACACAGCAGCAACAACAACAATTTAGCAAACTAAAACTACTGGTTTGAAGTCGGTTCTTTTTTTTTGTACATAAAAGTTAATGGAAAAAGTCTTAGATCTTGAAAGAATTATCATGTTATTTGAAAACAAGTATGGATGTTATAGTCGGTAAAGGCCGACTATATAATACACTACAATGGTGGGTTAAAATTAATTAAAAAAATAATTAATTTTCTAATTTATTCTTAGCTGTGCAGTACATAATTGTGACACTTTACGTGAAGTTTATTATCGAGATATTTCAAAAATTGCGACAGACAACAGACAGACAGACGGACGGACATCGTAAAATCGCCTCAGAAAGTGATTCTGAGACGAACGGTGTATTTAAAGGCGGATGTTACACAATTTTAAAAACATCATGTTACAAACATCAGCTCAAACGCATAATACCTCAGTCACCGCGGTGGTGTTGTAGATGCTTAAGTGAGAAAAATTTATGAAATTTGTGTGTTCATTTTTGAAATGAATGATTTTTAAAGAAATTAAGGTGACTCTAATTGTTTTGCTCTTAATATTAGAGTCACTTCAATTAACTACTCACTTTATCCTCTCTAATGAAATCACTTTATTCTCTCTTATGTATGTCACTGTCTAAGAACAAGTTTGTCACCAGGTGTTTTTCAAAATAGTTTAACTTTTTAGTTTTTTTTTTCCTAAACTATTTAAGCTAAAACGTGATAATAAATAAATTCATTAATTAAAGTTTTCACTAATTTATCATAAAGTGAAAGAGTTGCCAGATCTTTTTTAACATAAAAAATGAAAAACAAATAAGAATGTTATAACCAGTCAAGCCCTACTATTGAATACCCTACAACATAATGTTGATTATAAGTTGTTGCA